>CM065720.1:7872463-7884963 GCA_033310375.1 Conus canariensis
GTGTGCATAAGAACCGTTTTAATGACAAAACAAGCAGTCTTCATACAATGGAAGAAAGGCAGTGACAAGAAGCAGAGAGAGAGAGAGAGAGAGAGAGAGAGAAGAGAGAGAGAAGAAAAGCATACCACAGATTGCTATATCATAAACGATGAAATATAAGGTAAGAAGGGAACGAACGAACGAACGAACGAAAGAAATTTTATTTTACCAGGGTAATGAGATGAGCAATACAAATGATTTTTTTTCCAGCCAGCCCTGGGGCAAAAGGAAAGAAAACAAATTAAAGGTCAGATTAATGCAAATACATATAAAAGGAACAAACAATGACAAGATCTTGCACAGTTCAATACAAATCAGGTATTGTCTGCACCGTTGACAAACGAACGCAATAGAAAACGTGTGAACATAGCGTACAAGAAGTAGGAAAGGGGGAAGAAAAAGGGAAAGCGGGAGGCTGGGGGCGAATGGTAAAGGTAGCATACAATATATCTCAGAAGGACATTAACTTGGGGAAAAAAGTACACACACACACACACACACACACACACACACACACACACACACACACAACACACACACATACGCTTACGCATACACATTCACATCTATGGACTCCCCAATTTACACACCAGCATCACCCAATCGATGCAAACTCACCAGCGCACACACGTCTACAGTCTATGTTGGGGTCCCTGAGAGATTCAAAGTCTTATCTCTGTTGGCATGTGTTGGATCGTTTGTGTTTGTTATTTCAATTACTGACTGACTCCATGAACCTACTTTGGAAAGTGGAGAGTGGAATGGGAAGCCCTGCTCAGCATGAAGTAGTGCGCAACCTTCCACCGGGAGACTCTTGGATGTACTGCCTTGGCCATGCAGAAGTTAAAGGAAGTGGCAAAGACTCCTAGAGACTGAGGCAGACTCATACTTGGCCTTCCCAATAACAGACTCATTCCTAGGAATGTCAATGATGATCGTAGTTTTATACGGCTGTTCTTTTTTTTTTTTTTTCGTCTCCCGAAGTTTTCAGAGCTGTAAATCAACTTGAACATAGCAGCATGGAACCGGGACTAAAGCAAGTTCTTTTTTAGGTTTTGTTTTGAAAAGAAATTCAACGAGGATGTCCACAAATCAATGTCGACCAGTCATGTGCATCCAAAAACACACAAACTATTTCGTCACTTCCTCAGTGACAATTGCAGAAGAGAGAGAGAGAGAGAGAGAGAGAGAGAGAGAGAGAGAGAGAGAGAGAGAGAGAGAGAGAGAGAGGGTTTAAATCTTTAATCAAATAAAGAAACAAGCGAACAAACAAGCAAAAACAAGAGAGCGCAGTTTTGCAGGATATGAATGAAGCACATAAATTTACACAGAAAGGATTTGTCTTTGATGTTTAGACAATAGTCACAGTTTGTGCCAGTTGTTTTACCACATTCTATTGTATCACATTCTGTTTTCATTTTCTTTGAAAATTTACTGCCAAACTAAATTGAAGAGAGGAATGTGTGTGCTGACAGTTTCATTGCTAGTTAATTTCTTTAAATATTTTCAATTCATTCTTCGTTTTTTGATTCAAAACTTTTCCGTGCTTAATTCCTGGAATCAGTCTGTCTGTCCTTCTGTCTCTGTCTTTGTCTCTCTATCTCTCTGTCTCTCTCTCTGTCTCTGTCTCTCTCTCTCTCCTCTCCTCTCTCTCTCTCTCTCTCTCTCTCTCTCTCTCTCTCTCTCTCTCCTGCAATTGTCAATGAGGAAGTGACAGAACTTTTTTTTATATGAAATATAGATCGTCTTTAACAGGCATATTCTTGTTTACTTTTCATGAACTTCGAAGTGGACTCGGGGATGGGGAAGTATGGGGGAAGATATTGATAAATGTTGACTTAGAGCAGGCAAATAGCTGCATTTGCATTTTGTCAATGATCCTATGTTAAATACCATATCCTCCCCATCCATTATATAGAATATATGGGGAAAGTATGGATACCTTGGGGGAAACATCATAACATTATGTCCCTGCTGCTCTCTTGATAAAGAAAGATTTCTGTTTGATTGTTCGTTTGTTTGTTTTTGTTTTTGCTGGCTGGTTTTGTCTGACTGCTTGTTTTCTTACTTCCTCATTCACTCTCACAATTCACAGGTTCTATTAAAGAAAAACCTTGTCTGGAAGTTAACTGAACTGAAACGTTTGAAACAATGCTGATAGTTATACAGATATGCGAAACAACAACATCACACCCCCCCCCCCTCCCGAGAAAAGAAAACAAAAAACAAACAACTGCCCCCCCCCCCCAAACAAACAATCAACCCCACTCCCAAACATTAAAATATAAATTGCAGTTGTCCTTGAAAATCAAAAGTCAAACACGCCTGATGCTTCAAGAGGCCTCCTTCAAACGAGTCTTATTTGATGTATAACAATCCGGTACCAGAGTAAGACAACGGAAGTTGAGCCAAGAGAAAAAAAAATCACCTACGTCACGCCATTAAATCTAGTCGCTGTTTGTTTTTGTGGTACATGTAGTTTGTTGTGGAGACACCCCATCCTCCATCCCACCCAGCCCATTCCTTCCCTGAAAGCTTCACATTAAAGAGGGTCGCAGCACTACTTTAATGTGTAATGGACCATTTGCATGAGAGGCCAACGATTTCTTCCCACTGACTGGAGCTGTACTTCAAAGTTGGTCCACATGGCATGTATTAACCGCACGGTAGTGACGGTCTCTGCACAAAACCAGTCTTTCTTCGCCGAGTTCGTCCAACTTTACTTATTTTCAGCGATTTTTCACATGATTTTCGCGGATTCATCGTCGGCTATCGAAATCTTGTTTTGTCAAGTGCTTCATCCTTGATTTATTTTTATGTCCCTGCAAGAATTGACTGTCTTTTCTATGTCTGGATTAACAGAAAGTCACTTTAACAATTTGAGACTTTTTTATCTTTCTGACTGAAGAGTGTCCATAATGGCAACAGTATTTTTCAAGATTAAACTCATCAGCATTTTTCTTTCCTGATTTTTTTTGTACATAAAAATACTAATTACAAAACATATTTGTGATAAATCACAGAGAAAATATGATTTTCCCAAAATATCTAAACGTTAAAAGGCACCCCAACAAAATTTCATCAATCGGAGACTGGATAAACACAATTTCGCTGATCCAGAAACAAAGTTGTCAATTTTATTCTGATCCGGATTTTCGGGGGAAGAACAATCACCAATTTGCGATTTGCAGATGATATTGATGGTCTTGCAGGAAATGAAGACGAGTTGATGAGCTTGGTGGAAGATCTTGACAAAGCAGCTTCCGCATACGGCATGGAGATCAGCGCCGAAAAGATCAAGCTCATGACCAACAGTACCAAAGGCATTAAGGCAGAGATCAAAGTCAGCAGAACAACCTTGGAAACCGTGAAAGCCTTCAAATACCTAGGATCCATCATAACTGATGAAGGCTCAAAGCCTGAGATTGAGGCAAGGATTGCACAAACAGCAGCTGTAGTGGCAAGACTAAAAACTATATGGAGAGACAAAAACATCAGTCTTCGCTCCAAGATCCACCTAATGCGCTCCCTTGCCCTATCAGTTTTTCTATATGCGTGTGAAACTTGGACACTCACAGCAGAGCTACAAAGAATTCTGGCAACTGAAATGAGATGCTACAGAAAGATCTTGGGTATCAATTACACAGACCACGTGAAACATGAAGAGGTCCGCAGAATAATTCAACAGGCAATTGGACCCCATGAAGACCTACTCACAGTCGTCAAAAAGTGGAAAATGAAGTGGTACGGACATGTGTCCCGTTCAGCAGGCCTTGCAAAGACAATCCTGCAAGGAACAGTCAGAGGAAGCCGCAATACAGGAAGACCAAAGAAGAGGTGGGAAGACAATATCTGAGAGTGGACTGGAATGAGCCTGGCGGAATCACAGCGAGCGGTGGAAGACAGGGACAGATGGAGGAGAGTGGTGGCCAGATCATTAGGGGTGCCTCAACGACAACAGTTGATGTCAAGGGTAAAGGTAAAGGTAAATGTACATGCTGGCATTAAGCACCGGTATGTTTGCTCATGAGGACTGCTGTATGCTAAAGACACTGGTCCCAGGCTGTGCAAATGCTACAATGATGAAAGCTGCACCAGCTGTGTCTCTCTGTGAAGGTTGTGGACAAGTGACTAGGTTATAATAAATCTCTCTTTGATGTCCAAATTATGTCCACATCCATTTTTTAAATAAAAGTATTCTATCTTTCCAAACTGTCATTTTTAGAGCTATGACACATTTACACTTGTGGGTCACGTTTCATGCTGTTTTCCAAACGTCTGACACATTTCTCACAGCCCAGCAGTCCAGCAGCCAAGATGGCGCCAATGCCAATGATGTGGTACACTGGCACGTAGGATCCTGTCAGGTCCCGGATGTACCCTGCACGTCGGACAAAAAACACGGTTTGCATTTCTGTATTCATAATAGTTTCGTCGCCCCCTCCTCAAACACATTTCCTTTTCCCTTCTACTTACCGTGATCCTTTTATACACCCGTCTACGTGCCCTTTCCTTCATTTTTCCATCTCTCTCTCTCCTCTCTCTCTCTCCTCTCTCTCTCTCTCTCTCACCACACACACACACACACACACACACACACACACACACACACACACACACACATATATATATATATATATATTTAGAGAGAGAGAGAGATTGATACACACACACACACACACACACACACACACACACACACACACACACACACACACATAGACACACGCACGAGCAACGACGACATGGTAAAGAAAGAGGTGTATCAGAGAGACAAGCAAAAAAAGAGACAGAAAATGGCAGATGGACTGACAGAGAAGACAAAGGACTATTATCAAACCCAGTCTCTCAAATCCTCCGTCACAGAACCCTTCCTTACCCAACACAGGGTAGGAGGCAGCAGCGGACACACACAAGGTCATCATTGCGAAGCCCAGTGTCTTGGCCATGTCATCCAGCCCCACAAACTCCAGCACCACTAAGGGAAGAGTACTGTTGCACACTCCTCCCAGCAGACCCAGCAATGCGGACAGCGCCACGAAGTGAGCGAAGGAAGTCATGAAACGCACGAACTGTACCGCTATGCCCATGATGACGTATGACAAGATGATCATGGTGGGGACGCGCAGCAGTTTGGAGTGGGCGATGAAGGCACATAGGATCCGGCACACCAGATCCAGCGCTCCCATGATGCTCAGCAACACTCCGTTCTGGTAGTCAGTGACGCCATTTTCGCTGGCGAGGGCAGGGAGATAACTGATCATGGTGTTGATGGAATCGAAGACAACGAAGTAGCCCATCAGCAGGCAGAACAGGGGGCGGCGAAAGAGTGAAAAGTCCAGCGTGAAGCTGGAAGCTTTGGGGCACCTGGTGGAACGTGTTCTCTCTGTAGGACAGTGTGAGTCTGTCGTTTCATCTCCGGTAGAGTTATGTTTAGCTGTATGCTCAGAGTGCTGGTCAGAGTCCTGTAAACTTGAAGCAGAACTCCAACCCATCATGGCCACGTCTGACAGTGGATCAGTGGTACTGCCTTGCAGGCTGCTAACACTAACACTCCATTCTTGCTCCACTGCAGAAACGCCCTTCTTACTTTGCTCTGACAATTCAGAGAGGGAACGCTGTTTATTTCTAAGAGCTGTATCCATTTCTGAAGATGGTAGCTCAAGAAAACTTGATGCTCGAAAAGCCGATTTTATACATGCACTGTCTTGATCTTTGTTTTTGTAATCTTTCTTCATTAATGCTTGTGCACTGTCTAGATCTTTGTCAACCTGTTGATAGTTGTCAGTTGTTCTTTTTCTCGCTTCTCGTTTAGATTTGTGCTTTCTGAAGGAGGATAGAGGTCTCAAAAGCAGAGCAGCTGGTAGAACCTGCAAGCACAGTCCTCCTGTCAACAGCAGTGCTCCAGAAAGGGCATATGCTTGAAGAAACAAGGCGACGAGGAAAGGCATGACGATGCCACCCGCACTGCCTCCACACTTCGTCAGGGAAAAGGCCAAAGCGCGTTTCCTTCTGAAGTAGGACCCCAGTAGAACTTCCCCCGGTGACTGTAACATGGCATGGCCCAGGCCTGCCCACATATCACACACACACACACACACACACACACACACACGCACGCACGCACGCACGCACGCACGCACGCACGCACGCACGCACGCACGCACGCACGCACGCACGCACACACACACACAGAGCCATGGGCAAATATACTGCTCCAGACAAGAAAACAAAATGAAGATATTTTTGTAATGATGACGTGCACAAAAAATCTATCTATACAGCATTATGTAAAACGTAATTGATGAAAATATTCATCACAAAACAAATCCAGTTCGTCGTTTCCACACAATGCACAATCTTTTTTCTATTCAATGACAGTTGCAATCGTAAGAAAACTTTTGCGATCTGTCTCCCTCCCTCTCTCTCTCTCTCATTCTCTCTCTCTCACCCCCTCTCTCTCTTTCTACAGACACACACACACACACACACACACACACACACACACACACACACACACACACTCACACACATACACACACACACACTCACACACACACACACACACACACACACACACACACACACACACACACACACACACACACACACACACCATCTCCCCAGCACGACCTGTTCATCCGTAAGAAAAGCACAGAAATCATACATTTTTGCATGAAAAAATGACAAACTTACGGTGACGAAACAAATCAACGATGAAAAGAGAGAACCTCCAACATGTAAAATCAAACAACCCCAACCTCAGTTCTGGCATCCCTTCACAAAACATGGAACAAAGAGGGACACAGTACCAACAAGGGCAGGATAACATGAACAAAACATCTACTGACATTCTGAGTCCATTCTAAACAAGAACAGCAGCTCAACAACAACAAAAAATGTCAGTTTCAAAGTGAGGTGACTGCATGCAGAAATTGAAAGAAATTTCAAAAGGAAGTTAAAGCAAATCCGCCGGTTAACGGGGACAAACAAATCACAAGACAAAACACGACGCGTTTCGACCTCTTCAGGCAAGATAAACAACATTCAGGACAATGAAAGCGAAGAATAGTATATTTTCAATGCCCTGAATGTTGTTTATCTTGCCTGAAGATGACCTAAGAGGTGGAAACGCGCCGTGTTTTGTCTTGTGATTATTCTGTCCTTGTTAACTGGCGGATTTACTTTACGTTTCTTTCTGTTTTACAAAAGGTTAAGACCACATTTAGCCTGGCTGGTCTTGCCAAGGTAAGACTCGACACCATCTGGAAAAACAATTTGCTGACCTCCCGATGATAACGAACCTGTACAAATCAGTGGCGATAGCCATCATTCTGTACGAATGTGAAAGATGGGCAGTGACAAGAGATGTGGCATGACAAATTCAGCCAACAGGTGCTTCAAGAAACAAACACCTGGGAAAGACACGACTGGAAGAAACGCACAGTCTATTTCACAAGCTGTGACCTTTTTCTACTGCATCGTTTGCAGTGGGTCCCGAATTGGCCGTGGTCGTCACTGTTCACGTACATCATGAAACTGAATATCTGTGTTCCACAGCACAGTCAATCGCCCAGAAGGAGAAGACCGTGTACAAAGTGGAATATCCTGATCAACAGCTCAATGAAAACACGCTCCAAAGTCTCCTAAAATGGAAAAAGTACTAAACTAAGCTCGCTTCTCCTCTTCGCTGCTTACACAAGATCGCTGAGCCAGGTTTCACAGCTTCTCGTATGGTAAAAACAGCCAAGACAGAAACCACACTTCTCAATATATACTGTTCAAAAAAGTTAAGGACCAACATTTCACTGACTTATAAAAAAGAAAATTGGGAAGTGATCAATCTCCAAGTGTAACATGAATTTATTGAATATGTGAAAATTGTAGTAAAGACAATGACAAGTCCGAGGAATCAACAAACTGGAATCGAGCGCAGTACAAACACCCCACCCCCAAATTTGAAAGTCATAGGAGGAGTGTTTGTTCAATGTCATGGTTAATAACGTGTGTGTCCCCCGTTATTGGCAAGGCATTCAAGGCAGCGTTGTCGATGGAGTTCACCAGTGTGCGCAGAAAGGCCTGGGGGACAGCAGCCCACTCCTGCTGGAGTGACTCAAACAGCTGACCCAGGTTAGCAGGAGGAGGACGACGCTGCTGCAGTCTCCGGTCCAGCTCATCCCAAAGATGTTCGATGGGGTTCAGGTCTGGGCTGTTTGCGGGCCACTTCATTCTGTTGACACCAGCAGCTTGGAGAAACGTGTTTACTGCTCTGGTGCGATGGGCAGTGCATTGTCGTCTTGAAAGACTGCCTAAGGTCCAAGCTGTTGAAGGGCTGGCAGCACCAGGGGTTGCAAAATCTCTGTTTGGTAGCGAACACCATTCAAGTTCCCTGCCACATTGTAGAGAACCGTTCTGTAGCGTGTGCTTATGCCGCCCCAAATCATAACGGATCCCCCACCATAGCGGTTCCTTTCCAGGACAGCTTCTTCTGCAAAACGCTCCCCACGGCGTCTCCAGACCCTGTTCCGTCTATCGGTGGGATCCAGGCAGAACCGCGACTCGTCTGTAAACATCACGTTAGCCCACGGTTCATGTGTCCATCTCACGTGCTGCGTGCACCATACTCGGCGTGCTGCTCTGTAGGCATCAGTCAAACGAGGTCTTATGGCTGGTCGTCGAGCACGGAGGTTAGCGGCGTGTAGGCGGTTTCGTATGGTCTGATCACTGACAACAGTGTTGGTGGCATCTCTAAGGCGACGTCTGATGTTGTTTGCACTTGCTGTTCTTTCTTGTGTGGCCTGCCTTTCAATGTATCGGTCCTCTCGTGGTGTCGTTATTCTGGGTCGACCAGAGCGTGGTTGTTCTTGCACTCTTCCTGTGTCTTGAAAGCGTTGTCTGAGTCTGATAACAACAGAGTGTGATACCCCAAGTCTCTGTGGCACTTCCCGGACTGCAACTCCTTCTTGGAGCCATCCTATTGCTCTTCCTCGATCCAGCTCGTTCAGTCTTCGACGTGGAGGCATGCTGTTGCATTGCATTTTTCGCCAGTACAGTGGCTTTTAAAGACATTTGGTTGAGCATACTTTATGACCTACAGCCTGATTTAGCTCGTGCTTCACATGATTTTGATTCAGCACATGCTCCTCGGATCCCAGGCACATCAGAAATTCACCCCAATTTGTTCCAAAAATGACAAGTCGCGACACGTGTTTTTCAAGGCGCGTAAGAAATGTGTGCCACAAAATTGCAGTCGCTGCATTCACTATCAATCTGTGCGTGTGGTTCAATTTGTTTGGACCACAAAGGCGGTACAATTGAATTTTTGTGAATTTTAAAAAGTTTTTGTGCATTCTCAATGTTGGTCCTTAACTTTTTTCTTAACAGTATATACTTATTTCTTCCAAAATTTGTCGAGTTTGTTCTTTTTGTTACAGACAATTATTTGTTATTTATTTCGGATGGTGGCAGACATTTTGGTGGTCCTGTTGTTACTATCTTGATGTAAAAAGAAATCCCTATAGCAGCCTGAAGGCCAAGTGAATACCATGAGGCAGACAAATTAGAAAGACCTCCTTCTTCCCTCTCACCTCATCCTACGCACAAATTCCTGTTAAACTAAAGACTACTTTCTTTTGCGCCTTCTGTTGCCCATGTCTAGAAGTGGTGGGAAATCTTACCGACACACACTCCTTGCAACCAGATGATTGTCAACATATCGTTGGACAAGGAAGGCAGGATTCCACTGAGTGACAGCAGCAATCCACCAATCAGGACAGTCTTTCTGACTCCAAGACGTCCAACCACGATGTTCATGATGATCAGACCTGGCAGACAAAATGATGAAGTAAATCACAAGGCTCAATGTGAGTGGTCCATGGCTTCTGCAACAGCAGTTTTCATCTTTTGATTATCCACATTGAAATCTACTATGGCACTTGGATATGTCTATTCTGTATCTAGTCGCTATGTTTTCCATGGCTGTAGCTGAAATTGATTTATAGTCACAGAGACCCCACAGCTAACATTGAGAATTCCAGTTATAATGCATCCGCGCTGTTCTTCATCTATAGCGAGCGACAGAAGGTTCATTACGACTACTCACCACTGATCGCTACATCCGAGGGACTTTTCATTGATTTACACATATGATGACCATGTAAACTGAAAGCTGTTCACTTATTTACAATGTGGAGGAAACTACAACTTAATGATGTGTGTATGCGTTATAAAAGCAGAGAAGGTTCCATACGTGTGATAACTCTAGAGAAGGCAATTGCTGCCAATTTGAAGAAGGTTGCACATCTAGTACCAATGTGTAGAAGACAGCATATTTTGTGCTAAGATGGAGAACATTTTGCATCTACTGCCAATATGGCGACTGTCACAGAACAGACTGCACAGTTACTACCAAAGCCGAGTAGTCTGCACATTTACTGGAAATACAGAAAAATTTGAACAGAGCAGGCTGTATCTTTAGTACAAAGACAGAGCAGGCCGTGTCTTTAGTACAAAGACAGAGCAGGCTGTATCTTTAGTACAAAGACAGAGCAGGCTGTATCTTTAGTACAAAGACAGAGCAGTTGACAGAGAAGGTAGTATGATAACTGCTGATGTTAAGACGATTGCACAATGAAGCCCAATATGGAAAATGTTATGTTATTAAGTCTGTGTCTAGTCGACTTCGCTGTCTATTCCGACAAAATAGCTTTCAGTCTATTATTATTTCTTATCTCTATGTCTGATTGAAGCATGTGATGTTAATGTTTTTCTGTTTTGAAATCTGCTCCTAATTTTTCCAGCTACAAAGGATTCGTATTTCTCTTTCAAATATTTTTCCAGAGTGATAGCTATAAATGAAAGTCGTGGGACTCACTTCATGAAAGACGAGGAGGGGGAGGGGATAATTTAGCAGCTTTTCACAAGGCCTTTTTCCCAGCCTTTCCATCGCCCTGTAATTTCCACTGACTTTTTCTGTGTGCTGATAAAACTGCCCTGAAAATGCCGGCTGCTGCTACTGCTGCTGGTCTGACTTCCATGATTTGGGCCTTGGCCCCATCTGTCAGGGAGTGAGTTGCTCTAAGTATTCTTGGCTTCCTTCTCTCTGTGTGATTGAAGCGGGCATGAACTAACGGCGGGCATCACGTGCAACAACATTTCACGGGCATTTCTAGAGCCGGTTTCGGTGGGAAATGATGTAGAATCACAGCAGACCTCCGAACAAAAGTTTCACAGTCACTGTCAATTCTGAGATTCTGAACTCTCCATCCATTGTGACAGAACTGGTTAGCGTCGCGGAGTTCCGGCTGGGAGGTGGTGGGTTCGATTCCCAACAGAACCGTTTACTTGTGGGATTTTCCTTCCCTTACTGACTCCTACCCAGAGCTGAGTTTTTTTTTCTCCATTTTACTCCTCCCTTGCATTACATTCTCTTTGCTCAAATACAACTTAGGTAAATTAAACGCATGCATATTCCAGAGCTGAGTTTGTTCTGGTCCCGGTTGGGAAGACTGGGACCCCTCAGTCGAGTTTCATCCACTTGATGGATGTGTCTCTGTGAGTGATACTCAAATTTTTTAACCAACACTGCAGGTGTCTGTATCTCTCGAGACTGATTGACGCCGGTATACATAATGAAAGAAAGCGCAGAGTACAGCCCTGTCGTGCAGTTGCAGACCATGCTGGAAATCTATAGTATCATTTTCATCTTCCTCATCCTTATCGATCGGCATCTACAAAAATGTCTCAAAATCTGTGGCCCTTCATGCCCTGCTCTCATCGTAACTTCAATTTCGATTGCCCCACCGCGACTACGGCCTAGGTTTGATCCTGTGGAGGTTAACCAGTATTGGTAAATTCATGGGGGCTGTCGCTGGACAGACATGGTGGCTTCCTTAGGACAAAGAGCTCACTCACGCCGGCTCCGCGACTAAGCAATTATTGTCGTCAGTAGGGGGCTTAGTAGGTGGTGTCCTGCGTATGGTGGATCAGAACAGGCGCCACTGAACACCAAAGCGACTGGGCAGAGTGCGATGTCTCCTCTGGTGGGTTGCCTCATGACGACTTGACACTGTCTGCTCCCCATGGATTGCCGGTGCTGGGGCTGTGGCTGGATGGGCCAGGCTGTGGGTGTGGACGGGGGATCGGAATGAGCGGCATGGTTGCAATGCCATTAGGGTGGCAAAGAAGATGGGACAGCAGAGCGAGAGAGAGAGAGAGAGAGAGAGAGAGAGAGAGAGAGAAGAGAGAGTCAGTCTTAACTTTGATAGATCTGCATTAATTTATATAGTGAATCTCTGAACAGAAGGATGCACAGTCACTGCTGATACTGAGAATCCAAACTTTGGAACTATACAAGGTGGATCTTTTCATGGAGAACCTCTGAGAAGAAAGATCCTAGCACATTGCTAACGCTCAAAATCCTTATTCTGATGAATCCACACTTATCCATGTTTATACATTCA
>CM065720.1:7894963-7902463 GCA_033310375.1 Conus canariensis
CAATCGCTTCTGTCACCTTTGTTTTTGTACAGTGTGACGACGTTAGCACCCCTCATGTCTTGTGGTACTTCGCCTTCACTCCAACAGAGGCTGCCTAAAAAAGCGTATAAAATGTTATATGATTTAGATGAAAGGGGTAGAGTACACTGGGTAACAAAGGTAAAAGTTAAACTCTATGAACTTGGGTTTGGGTATGTGTGGCTCAGTCAGGGTGTTGGGGACATGACTAATTTTTTACGTATGCTTCGTACAAGATTGATTGACTGCAGGTGGTAACTGTGGAATGCACATATTCAGAAAAGTACCAGATTTGATTTGTATAGACAATTCAGTTTGCTTCACTGTGTTCCAACCTGCATATCATTGAAAATAGACAGACATTTAAAGTATATCCTGACCAGATTTCGATTTGGGATATCTGATTTATCTCTGCATCACTATCGTTACAAACAGCATAATGAACGAAATCTTGTTTGTCCATTATGTAAAGGTGCATGAGAAGACGAGGTCCATTTTGTATTTTGTTGTCCCATTTTGAAAGATCTTAGAGACCAGCTTATCCCTACGAAGTATCTAAACCATCCCACATTATTTAGACTTGTATTGCTTATGTCATCCGAGCGTGAAGATATCGTCAAACAGTTTGCTGTTTACTTATACAAAGCATTTAAAGTTCGATCTGAATATTGTTCATGATTTTGTTATCAATTTTCCCATGTTGTTCTGCCCATTTCCGTTTTTTTTGATAGTGAACATTTCCTGTGCCTGTATTCTACGTTGTTTATGCACCCTCTTCAAAAGGGGGCTATGGCCTTGTTGAATAAATTATCCGTCTCTCTCTCTCTCTCTCTCTCTCTCTCTCTCTCTCTCTCACACACACACACACACACACACACACACACACACACACACACACACACACACACACACACACACACACACACACACACACGTGCGCGCGCGCGCGTAGACACACACATCGTACGTTAATTTCGGGAGTATTGCCTAGGCACGCACGTAGCCAGTGACATTACGGAGAGGAAATTCACCTTGAACCGTGGCAAAATCTATATACATATGCACGCCATTGTCTGCCGCCTCAAATCTACTCCAGGCCATCTAACAAAAAAAGAGAAGTACGAAAACAAGTACTTAAAACGATGACAGAAAGTTGTAATTTATGGGTTGCAGTGAAGACAATATGATTCTAGAACTGCTGCATCTTCTAAATACGTTCAGAGGTAAGTGTAATGATTATCAGATTTGGTTGATATTTAAAGGCAGCAACAGTTTTCACTGCAATTTTTTTTAGTGTTACCATTTTGCTTCGGCTGAAATCGTGTAACTTTGTATGAAAAATCGTTATATATATTCATCCTATTTTTTTAATGATGGAATGCGATTGTAACTGCGACCAATTTGTCACAGTTTCATGTATACTTTGTTAATTGTTGTGCATTTAACTTCAATGTAATACTCCAGAAAATATAGAAGAGAGATTCAAATGGCTGAAGATAAGAAGTGGTGCATAGAAAGTTAGGAATCCCTAAGGTCATGAAGGATATGAGAATCATTAACAGTATACTGGGATTAACTTTGTGTATTCTATATACCATTTTTGTGTCCCCAATTTGAGATGACAACCGATTGCTCGTTCTTCATTTTCATTGTCTTGAATGTTGTTTGTCTTGCCTTAAGAAAACCAAAGAAGTCGAAACGCGTCGTGTTTGTCTTGTAATTTGTTTGTTTCTTTTGTTCGGCGGTATAGTAATTTTTCTCATACGTTTGTTTCTATTCCTGCCTGCAGTCACCTCACTTTGAAACAAACAGAGAGAGAGAGAGAGAGAGAGAGAGAGAGAGAGAGAGAGAGAGAGAGAGAGAGAGAGAGAGAGAGGAGAGAGAGAGGCTGGCGGACGCACAAAAACGAGAAAGAAACCAGACTCGTTTGTACCACACCTCACAAGAACGAGATAGAAACCAGACTCGATTGTATCACACCTCACAAGAACGAGAAAGAAACCAGACTCGTTTGTACCACACATCACAAAATACGAATAAATGAAGGGAGAACAACCAATGTAGGCAAAGCAAAAAGATAAAGAAAACCGCATTGCTAGTGATTCACGCTCATTTTGAGCAAGGACAGCAATTCAACAAAGACTGAGACATTTTAGCCTGGTTTTGCTTTCTCTATCATGATCGGACACAACTCCGTCTGAAAACCAGGTCTCCCACCCCCCCCCCTACCCCCCCCCCCCCCCTCCAGGGTCATCGGTAATCCTCATCATCCGAATCATCAGTAATCCTCGGCCTTCTGTCTATATGCACAAGCTGAACAGTGGCAGGAGATATCGAGTGAAAACCCACACAACAAAGGTTTCAACAAAACGACAATGGGGGAGGTAAGAGAAACCACAAGCAGAAACGCACAGTCTACTTCACAAGCTGTGAACTCGTTTACCTGCGCCTTTTGAAGACGGCCCGATTCGGTTTCATCTCCAGCAGACGCTGTGGTTTAACCATGTAATCAAGTTTAATATTGGCGTGTTACACAACTGCTTATTTTCAAGGAGAGCAGAAATCTTAACAGAAGGCAATGTCTTATACCGTTATGCCCGTGTAACGGAAAACGTATCCAAATGAGTACGCTCTTCCTCTTCGCTGTTTGCACAAGATACCTGAACCTCTTCACTGTTTGCACAAGATACCTGAACCTCTTCGCTGTTTGCACAAGATAGCCTACCTGAACCTCTTCACTGTTTGCACAAGATACCTGAGCCTCTTTGCTGTTTGCACAAGGTACCTGAACCTCTTCGCTGTTTGCACAAGATACCTGAACCTCTTCGCTGTTTGCACAAGATACCTGAACCTGGTTTCACGGTTTCCTTAACAATAAAAGCAATGAGAATACAAACACAGATTTTGAATTATGTTTATTGTCTTCCGCTGCTTGCAGAGTGTGCTTTGCATTTTACAAAGACTTACTTTCTATTTAGTCTGCAAGTGCAGAAACCTTGACTGTACAGCTGCCATAAACCATCCATACCAATCTCCATAGTAGGTTGAGCTCGATGTATATACCACTACACAGACAGGTTAGACGGATTCCTTTCTTCCCCGCCCCCCCCCCCCCCTTTCTCCCTCTGTCTGTCTGTCTGTCTGTCTGTCTCTTCTCTCTCTCTCTCTCTCTCTCTTCACCACCCTTCAGCCCGCCCCATCCCCTTCCTCACTTTCCCTTACAGGCACACCCCTTTTTATTTAAACAATTGTTTTGTTTGGAAACTTCTGTTACCCATGCCCAGAGAATATGTGGAAGAAAGATTCTTAACGAAGTTTCTGGTACGATTTTAGAAGATACATTTTCAAGAGATGTGTGTAGGTGACTTGTGAGTTGATTTTAACGTGGTGACGGCCTGATATGGCCCTTTGCGATCGGCTGGGCTATAAGCAACATTACCTTACCTTACCTTGTGAGAAATCTTACCGACACACACTGCTTGAAGCCAGATGATGGTCATCATATCGTTGGACAAGGAAGGCAGGATTCCGCTGAGTGACAGCAGCAATCCACCAATCAGGACAGTCTTTCTGACTCCGAGACGTCCAACCACGATGTTCATGATGATCAGACCTGGGGGACAAAACGCGTTTAAGGAGTGAATTACCTGGCGGAATATATGCAGCGGTGCGTATTTCACCCAACAGCAGTTTTCGCTGTTTAATTATCAACAGAAAGACTAATAATAACGCTTGGACATGTCTGTGCTCTGTTTAGGTCTCTGCTGTTAACATGGCTGTGAGTGCTCACTGCTCATGTTGAGATCACCACTCGCTGATTCATACCTATGAAGAATTTGCAAACAGGAGACTGCACTCTACAATGTATAGAAAACTAAACTGTACAGTTAATGCTGCTGCTTAGAAGGTTCCATACACACTGCGAATGAAAGAAGGATCCACACATATGGTGAATCCAAAGATGGCAGTTACTGCTAATTTTGAGAAGGTTGCACACATAGTATAATGTGAAGAAGACTGCATACTTTACCAGTGTCAGTAACACTGTGCATTTACTTCTATGATGGTAGAGTAGATTGCACAATTACTACCACGTTACACGGTTACTGCAAATACAGGAATTGGAAGGGTCGGTTGTATGCATACTACAATTACAGAGGAGCTGGAATAGGATGTTGCACATTTACTGAAAATGCAGACATATTGACAGAGAAGACTGTACATTTACTGCAAATACAGACACGTTGACAGAAAAGACTGCACATTTACTGCAAATACAGACATGTTGACAGAGAAGACTGCACATTTACTGCAAATACAGACATGTTGACAGAGAAGACTGCACATTTACTGCAAATACAGACACGTTGACAGAGAAGACTGCACATTTACTGCAAATACAGACATGTTGACAGAGAAGACAGCACATTTACTGCAAATACAGACATGTTGACAGAGAAGACTGCACATTTACTGCAAATGCAGACATGTTGACAGAGAAGACTGCACATTTACTGCAAATACAGACACGTTGACAGAGAAGACTGCACATTTACTGCAAGTTCATCAAAGAAGCCTGCGCGTTTCAAACACAGAGAAGCTGGAACAGAAGGTTGCACATTTCAAACACAGAGAAGCTGGAACAGAAGGTTGCACATTTCAAACACAGAGAATCTGGAACAGAAGGTTGCACATTTCCTTCACTTACCGAGAAGTTGGCAGAGAAGGTTGTGTGTTTACTGCTGATGTGAAGAAGATTCCACAGTCAATCCCATATGGAGAATTTTCTGCATTGTAAGTCAGCGTAGAGAAGACTGTATTGTCAACGCAAACGTGAAGAAGGCTGAGCATTTGCCGGTATATTTGCGTAAGATAGTGCCAGTATGAAAAGTGTAATGTGTTTTCTGTCAAAATATAGAGATTTGCCTGCTTAATGCCAGTTCGGGGAATGTTATGTATTTGTTGTCAATATGCAGAAGATAAGACGTTAATACCACCGTGCAGAATCTCATGCATTTGTTGTCATGCGGGAGACTGTATGTTAAATGCCAATATAGGGACCGTTACGTATTTGCTGTCAATATGCGGAAGATTAACGCTTAATCCTAATGTGGAGAAGCCTATGCATTTGCTGTTAATATGCAGAAGATAGTATGCTCAATGCCAGTCAGGAGAATATCATGCATTTAGTGTCATTGTGCAGAAGATTGCACTCTTATGCCGACGTTGGAATGTTGTTTATTTGCCGTCAATCTGCAGAAGAATGCACACTTAATACTAGTGTGGAGAATGTCACGTATTTGTCGTCAGTGTGCAAGAGACTGCACCCAGTGCCAATGTGGAGAATATCATTCATTTGATGTCAAGATGCAGAGGATTGCATGCTTAACGCTAACGTGCAGAATGTTGTATGTTTGCAGCCAGCGTGATGACTGCACACTTAATGCCAATGTAGGGATGATTGCATTCTTACTGTTCATACGGAGAAACCCAGTTCAGATGGCCATGTAGTGGGCTTCACTGAAAACACCGGGCTGTTCAGTGCAGTGACTGCGGGCAGAAGCTCAAACAAGTAGGATTACCAGACAACATTCCTGATAAAAGAACAAACAACAACAACAACAACAAATCGCTGCCGTGTTGCAGTGGTCGCAGGCTGCCGGTTTGGGGGTGGGGAAGTGGGAGTTCAAGTCCCGTCATATGCATTTATTTGTGGGCTTTTCAGACTCGAACAGGTCTTACCCAGAGTTGAGTATGCTATGGAGTCAACTACGTGGTTGAGTTTCGTCCATTTGATAAATGCATCTTTGAGAGTGTTGCTCAAATTTTCTGACCAATACCGCAGGTGTCCGTACCTCTCGGGCTTGACTGACGCTGGGATGTGTAATGAAAGGAAGAACAGAGCACAGACCTTTGAAAACAGGTAGCTTCAAACGCATACACATATTTACGTTTATTCGACATACGCCTACGACCTTCAACTGCATTCTTGTAGGCCTATGATTTTGTTTTGACTTATTCTATCAATCTTCTTGTTCCAAACAAATTGAAAGAATCCGTTTTGTTTTGCATTTCCAATATCTTCATGGGGAATTAGGCAACAACGGCCATAAAAAACACTATTTTTTCACTAATTCACAATGATAGTTAACCTCAAAAAAGAAGAAAGTACAGTTACTACCGACACTGTGAATCCCAACTCAGGCTAAGCTAACCATAGTCATGGTTAACCTCTAAACAAAAAGGTTTATTTTCATTGCCAGTACTGAGAATCTCACGTCTGCTGGATATGCATTTATTTGCAATCGTAGTGAACTTCTAAACAGAAGGAGAAACAGTCACTGCAGACACTGACAATGTCTGGTGGATCTGTGCTAATTCATATCTGTACTGAATCTCTTTACAGAAAGATCAACAATCGCGGCTAATACTGGGAATCCTCACTCAAATGTATCTATATTTATCTCTATTTACGGTGAATCTCGAAACAGAAGGTCCACACTCACTGCCAAAGCCGAGAACCCCACTTCGGATGGAGAAAAAAAGGGCGGTAACTGTCGCGTCGGCGTTAAAGCGATGAATCAGCTCCACGTAAAACAAGCTGCAGCTTTTGGTGTAGCCAGTGAAGAACGAGTAGTTGATGAAGCAGCCTGGGAAAAAAAAATGAAGAAAATTAAAACTGAATGAGATGCGTTTGGCTGTAATCCTAGATGGTGTTATACAAACACCCGATTTACCCGGGTACACACGCACTGTTCTATTTCTTTCCCCTGTCAATTTTTTTTTCTTTTGTGGCATCAGCTATCAGATCAGTCGAGCACTTAAGGCGGTGATTTTTTCCCCTTTTTTTCTTCCTGGGGCCGAAATCCACCTCTTCTTTTTTTGGTTCTTCACACTGTCTCTTCATCTAAAAAAAAAAAAAAAAAAAAAAAAAAAAAGCGGAAGGAAAAAAATTTCCACTACTCGCTTTTCTTTTATTTTTTATTTTTCCTGTTTTACCTCTCCGACCAGTCTCTTACACACCATGCATGGTCTGTATGTTCTCTCACAAATGGACATATTCTTGCTGATTTGAGTGTTTTGGCGTTTGAAACAAAGTGTCTGGTTTATTAATGTTCTAATGTGTGGTGTACTGGCACTCTCACTCTGATAATGTGCTGCTTATGTAAGAGAACAACATAAATGACACAGAAAACTTAATACTTAATCATTCTCTTTTCTTTCAGTTTTCCCAAAGAGAGAGAGAGAGAGAGAGAGAGAGAGAGAGAGAGACAGACAGACAGACAGACAGACAGACAGACAGACGGACAGACAGACAGACAGACAGACAGACAGGCAGACAGACAGACAGACAGGCAGACAGAGGCGGCATCGTAGAGGTGTATGTAAAATTTGTTACCAGTCGTCTCACCAGTTGGCTATTCCCCAATAAGACCAGCATTGTAGCGAAAAGAAAGGGTCCACAAGGAAGGGACGAGGAAA
>CM065720.1:7909963-7934963 GCA_033310375.1 Conus canariensis
ACACACACACAGACACACACACACACACACACACACACACACACAGACACAACACACACACACACCAACGCGCGCGCGCGCATGCGCACGCAGATACATACAAACATAAACGCATATACATACGTATGCATTTACTGAATATACACCTTTATGACCTCAGTTGACATAAAACACCACTGTGAGTGTTAACATACATACACACACGTGTGCGCGTGCGCGTGCACATACACACACACAACACACACATGCACTCACGCACGCACACACATACACACACACACGCACACACACACACACACACACCACACACACACACACACACACACACACATCACACACACACACATGCACACACACATACACACATGCACTCACGCACACACACACGCGCACGCACACGTACACACACACACACACACACACACACACACACACACACACACACACACACACACCACAGCAGGCATGCACGCACGCACACACACACATACACACACAGAGACACGCACGCGCGCACACACACACACATACACACACGCGCACGCGCGCACACACACACACACACACACACACACACACACATACACACACACCTTTATGTAAAGGTCATTGGTAGTGCTTTCCACATGAGCTGTACTGACACAATGACAATGAAATGTGCATCAGATGTCTCTGCTTCTGACAGTAGGGGACAAGTGTCTGGATTGTGGTGAAGCTCTCTTTGATGGGTAAATCACCTGCCACATTCTTCTCTTTAAACAGACGTTAAACTGTCACTTTTGGCCCTGTGACACATTGACGCATCAGGATCACTTTTCATTCTGTGTTCCAAGCGTCTGACACATTTCTCACAGCCAAGCAGTCCAGCAGCCAAGATGGCGCCGACGCCAATCACGTGGCACACTGGCACGTAGGATCCTGTCAGGTCCCGGATGTACCCTGAACATGGGAGAAGCGACACGGTTTATGCATCAGCGGTTCATCGTCATTTCACACACACACACACACACACACACACACACACACACACACACACACACACACACACACACACACACACACACACGCTAATCGTTAGTACCACAAGATATGCCTCATTTTTATCATTTTTTGTAACTCATTGCGCAGTTGTCCATGTTTGAAATTAAAAACCGTTCTGTGACTCACTACCAATTTTTTTTTTTTTTTTTATGACAGACTTTGTTCAAAAGGTTGTGTGTGTGTGTGTGTGTGTGTGTGTGTGTGTGTGTGTGTGTGTGTGTGTGTGTGTGTGTGTGGTTGTGTGATGTGCGCGCGCGCTCGCGCGTGCATGTATGCGTGAGTGCATTAGTGTGTGTGTGTGTGTGTGTGTGTGTGTGTGTGTGTGTGTGTGTGTGTGTGTGTGTGTGTGTGTGTGTTGGCGAGTAAAGGGTGGGGAGAAAGAAGAAAGCTAATTTTCATTGACATTGCTGCATGAACAATAACAGGACAATTCTCTCTCTCTCTCTCTCTCTCTCTCTCTCTCTCTCTCTCTCTCTCTCTCTCTCTCTCTCACACACACATACACACACACACACACACACACACACACACACACACACACACACACACACACACACACACACACACACACACAGATAGAAGTATCAACTTTTCAATATTACTGCGATAGAAAATTATAACCTATATAGTTTGTTGTTTTCTGACAATAATATGAAAATAACTCTACTGGCTAAGTATGTTGCAGAGGCATCTAATGTTAGGAAAAAGAAATGCTCGGTAAGAACTTCTAATGTTTGAGTTGTTTGTTTTCATGTATTCCGCAAGCTTGATGACCTTATTAAGAAAAGGTTTTGTTTTCTGCACTAGTATAGCTATGATGAAGCGGACGGTGATGATAGATGTGACAGTTCAGGAAAGATTTATAACACTGAATATATGTGCCTGGGTGAGGCACTTGTGTTTATGATCATGTTGTGACTTTAAAAAAAACAAACTTACATATTCATTTTGAGTGACGAAAAAGCACGACATTATTTTCTTTTTCTTCTACATGGCTTCGAGCCTGATGATTAACGTTTACGTAATCCGTTGCAATTTATGCTTCTTTGCATCATAAACTTTCTTCGGCGCTGCGAATATTCATGTATACCCCCTTGGCATACAGGCTATGTAGGCCATGTCAATAAAAACGTATCTGAAGCGTCTCTCCCTCTCTCTCTCTCTCTCTCTCTTTGTGTGTGTGTGTGTGTGTGTGTGTGTGTGTGTGTGTGCGTGTGCGTGCAAAGAGAGAGAGAGAGAGAGAGAGAGAGAGAGAGGGGGGGTAAGAAGGAGGGAGGTAGGGAAATCACCTTCAAAACACTCAGGGGATACATTTTTTCTTCATGTTAAAAAATCTCAATATTACTCAAAAAAAAAGAGGGATCATCAAAACAACAACAATGCGTTACTCTTTCTCTGGTATTCCTTCCTTTCTCCTAATTCTTTTTCTCCCTGCATCTCTCGCCTCCTACTCCTCTTTTCCCATCTCCTCCCTCCGCCTCCTCTTCTCTCCTTCCTCATTTATCCTATTCCTCTCCCTTATCCTCTTCTTCCTTCGACTCCTCCCCCCCCCCCCCCTCTCTTTCTCTCTCTGCTCCTCCTTTTCCCTCCTTCTCTTCCCTCCTCTCTTCTCCTCGTCTGGCTTCTTCTCCTCCTCCTCTTCTTTCTCCTCCCTCCTCTTCCTCCCTTTGCCTACCGTTCTTCTTTACTCCCTTTTCCTTCCCCCCTCTACTATCATTCTCATCCACCGTGCTTCATTCCATCTTGTTCTTTCCTTCCAACGTATTTTCTACTGTCAGCTGTAAATGAAATCAGTATGAAATGTATTCCTTAATGTTTCTATATGTTGCTGTTTTTCAATGCTTTCTTTTTAATGTTGAAGAACAGATGCTCCACACACAAATGGTTTCCATGTGTGTGCTTTTTTTAAGTCCACTGAAATCTACGTATCTCTTTAGAGTCTGGATACTATAATTTTCAGTATCACGCGGTAGTGCACTACTACGTGCGGGAGCACGAATATAAAACTGTTGAAATACACCGTTTTCGTAGCTCTATCTGAATTACATAGCTTTATCTCCTTTTCAACATGCTAAAATGACGTTGGTAACGTTGTAGGCTGACACTCGACAAAGACTGTCATCAAGAAGAAGATGGCCGAAAATGTTTTAACAGATTTCTGTTTGATTTTTTCCTTTAGCCCGTTTATCAAAGATAGAATGAAGAAAGCAATAGAAAAATTAAATCATATATTATTCTATATTTTTAAGTGTAATGAGAAGAAATGAAGAGTTTGTGCCTATTTGCAGATCCAAAATAATGGATACAGGAAGGGTGATCACTCTTAAAATGCAATTGATCCCATGGGTACTTTCAAGATGACCTCCACTGGTTACACAAAAAGCACTGGGGAAAATGCACAGCCCATTGCTATGCTAAGTGTAAGATCGATCCAGTCTGTTGTTTATTTCTTCGTGGAGAGTCTCACTGAGAGGCCAATGGACATACTTCCTCATTTCTTGGATGTTTTGGGGACATGATACATCTCGGGTGGAACTAATCCATATGGATTTGCCAGATCGAGCGACACCACATCGACGTCCTTATTCTTTGCCATACCTACTTAGGTTGTTTCCCAAATCATAATGGCATATTCTATATAGCCAGACACGTCCGGGATGTTGTCTTTATAGACTGACAAATCCAATACTCATACAAGTACTCATCTTTCATGAAGTATTTAGCCAGCCTTGCCACCTTGATAGAGAAGAAAAATTTCACCTCAATGTTCAGAAGTGATATTGGTGTGAACTGACTGATGTCGCTCGAATTTTGATCTTTGGGAATGTACATACTATCAGCTTTTGTCCATTGTCACTAATCTTCATCTTCCTGCATGCTGATCTTATTATTTTGTAAAGATGGTTGAGCACATGAGCACAATTCTTAAACAACCGATGGGGTAATCCATTGGGTCCAGGCGAATGTTTGGTTGTAGCTTTCTTAACCACTTACTTAACCACATCCAGTGCTGGTGGTTTGTTACTGAACTTTTTCCACTGGCGCTGCAGATCGCACCAAACCCTGGATTTCAAATGGTGCTTCGCTCTGAGAGTCAGAATATCTTTTCCTGAGAATGCAGGTCATGAGTTTCTTTGTTCACCATGGATCTCCCTGGTTTTGCCATCTCCAATGGCTTCCTGGCAATCTGAGTTCCGTCCCTTGCCGGTGTCTGGATCTTTGAGGAGATGTAATTTTTGGTTGTTTCACTGCATAGGCGTCCCTTCATGTTCCATTTGCAATGTATCCAAACGTGCCCAGTTTGTGCTTCAGTGTGTTTCTCCTGTCAGCATGGCCACCTTGTGGACTATCTTTTCACTTGATTTCTCCCATTCCTCTTTCGTATTTCCGGGCAGTAAGCTGAATTCATGACAGTTGGCATCAAGAGCCTGTACAAATTCATCGTCTGTGTAATTAGCGTGGACATCCTTGACACTGTGGTTTGAGTCTTGACTTTGGTTTTTCAACGTCTCATCTGCTGGCGCAGTGCGCTGCTGTTCATTCATGCGAATCTTCATACAGTCTTTTTTGTTCAGTATTGTATAAGTCTTGTGAATATGTATCACTTTGTATGTATACCTTAAGCCTTGACAGGAAACCTTCTTGCTGATTCTTGGTAAAATCTGTAAGGATATTACTAAATACTTTTAATTGTCTAAATGTTTTGCAGTGGTTTACTCTAGCTGAGGCTTGTACTTGTTTTAATTGTAGGCTACTAGGTAGTTAATCAGTTATTTTTCCTTCAACTGATTAGCTTGATTTCACATTGTCTAACTTCAGTGTTCAAAATCCACTTAACCCCTGACTGTGGAATGAAAGTAGAGACAGTAGAATTACATATGACACATTGATGCTAGGTCTGATTATGCCGGCTGAGTCCTCATACTCCTTTGAAAGTTCAGTGGGCGAGTGTGGGGACTCTCCCACCCAGAATCCAAGGTAATAATACTACAAAGCAGATTCAGTAAACTCCTGTAAATCCAGGTTCCGCTTCACGAGAAAATCAGGAATGTTACTAATAATCCACGCCAACATTGGAACGGGCGGACAGCCGACAGACCAGCCGGCCTGCCATCAGTGAGGTGACCCAGAGAGAGAGAGAGAGAGAGAGAGAGAGAGAGAGAGAGAGAGAGAGAGAGGAGAGAGAGGAGGTCTGTACGTCTCCACCCGGGCAACATCGGCAAAAGGCAAGCCCCACACAAACTCCCAAGTGCAACGAAACCAACTGGTCATTGCATGTCCAGTCTTGGTGATGATGATTACGATTGTGTAGGGACACGCTAGAGAGAAACTAAACTGATTTTTTGTTTTATCTCTAAAGTCGTGTATATTTGGATGTTGTGTCCAAATCTAAGTTCTGCGAAAAAAACAAAAGCGGTTTGACTTGTCGCGGTCTATTGACTGACATGCACACAAAACCAGTAATCTCATGCCTATCCCTATTTTGAACTCTGTCTGTCCATTTGGAACACAAGCTCTCTTTAAGCTCATAAGCCAAGGAAAAATACACTTGAGCCATTCTGGAGTAGTTTTGACACCCCCAAGGGAAAAAAAAGTCTTTTGAGACTAGCACCAGTGAATTGTTCATTCCATCATAAGTAAAAGAGAAGGTTCAAATGTATTTCAATCCAAAGTTACTCTGTTACAATTAAATGGAGAATTCCTCACAGTCCTTACCCTAAGGGACCCCTCCGACACGTCACACACACATACACGCTTCTTCAGCGGTTGCATCATCTTAGAGAATAGTGTGCCTTAATTATCAAGTATAGTTGATTCACAACACAGAAGACAGATAAGATGCTAGAAGTTCGCGATGCTGTAAAGAGTATGGAAATTGTAAATAGTAGTTGGGGGGGGGGGGGGATTTTTGTATAGACTTTAAAAGGGAGTATGAATCATGTGTTCTGGAGATACCATAATTCTAAATATTTCTGGTATTGTTTCTAAGCAACGGTGAAAGGCAATACATTTAACATGCACGAGAACGCAGTTACAAAACTAATATTTCATGTAGTTTTAAATCAGATAAAAGACGCGTTAAGTCACATTATATTGAAAATTAGAATTGAACGTTGACTTACATTTTGTGAACATTTGACCACTAAATACCATTTTTACAAAGCAGAGGTGGACATGAAATAAACATATTACTACACACAGGTGCAGCATTGGCCACATACACACACATGTAGCAGATATTGCTAATTAAGCCAAGACGAGTTTATCATTCATGGTGAATGAAACAACTCAAGTCACATTAAATTGACAATTTTAACAGCCGAACAAGTTGCAACGATCACAAATCCTTCCTGAAAACTGTTTGAGTACATGGTGAATTTCACGTTGTTGCCAAAACGATAGAAACTTAGCTCAGTTACCAGGAAAATTTGAAATGGATGTTTTGGCCAAGCAGAGAGACATCAGCTATGTTAGTGAAGTAAAACAACATGTTGTTTCAACATTGTTGGTCAGGCATATTGAGAATACGTCGGCATGAAAACGTGAGCTTTCAAGCATAACAAAGTGAAGATGGTGAGGAGTACAGATGGGCGAAGTGAAGATGGTGAGGAGGACAGATGGGCGAAGTGAAGATGGTGAGGAGGACAGATGGGCGAAGTGAAGATGGTGAGGAGGACAGATGGGCGAAGTGAAGATGGTGAGGAGGACAGATGGGCGAAGTGAAGATGGTGAGGAGGACAGATGGGCGAAGTGAAGATGGTGAGGAGGACAGATGGGCGAAGTGAAGATGGTGAGGAGGACAGATGGGCGAAGTGAAGATGGTGAGGAGGACAGATGGGCGAAGTGAAGATGGTGAGGAGGACAGATGGGCGAAGTGAAGATGGTGAGGAGGACAGATGGGCGAAGTGAAGATGGTGAGGAGGACAGATGGGCGAAGGGGTGGGCAGGGAAGTGGAGGAGGAAGCTAATGGAAAAAGGGACTGTGTAAGCGAGAGGCGAGTGCGTGAGGAGAAGAAGAGGGTGGGGTGAAGGTGAGGGGGCGATGGGATGCTTCGCGTGGCAGTTGTATAATATACCAGCTGATGTCAAGGCCAGGGCACTGATGCTATCTTTATCAGTGGTAGCTAAAAAAGGGAAAGAAGGTTGGGAAGTGGAAGGGGGGAGGTAGGGCAGAGGGTGGAAGAGGGGGGGGGGTATGAGACTAAGGTTTTGCGTGAATTAGTAGAATAGAAGAACAGAAGTAATCCACTAAATAATTATGCTGTTTTAGTACCATGCCCGAAGTTGCAAATCGATTGCAAGTGGAACATCTGTTTTTTTTAAATGCTGTCCAATATTTTGGGCCACCACAGTGGCATTGCTCCATCGCCGCTCATTCCAATCCCCAGTCCACAACCACAACCCCAGCACCGGCAATCCACAGGGAGTAGTCATTGTCAAGCCGTCAGGGGGAACCCACCAGAGGAGACACTGCACTGCTGCCGAGTCACTTCGGTGGTGTTCAGTGGCGCCTGTTCTGATCCAACATACGTTTACTAAGCCTCATACTGAAGACAATAATTGTTGAGTTGCGGAGCCAACATGAGTGAGCTCTGCCTCCGGAGGCGCCACCATGTCCACCCATCGACAGTCCCCATGAATTTGCTGATACCAGCGACAGCAACAGAATCAAACCAAAGCCATGGATGCGAACAGGCAATCAAAACTGAGGTCACCACAAGCGCAGGGCATGAAGAGCCACATGATGAAGATGATGCCATTCTGGTCTGAGACTGCATGACAGAGCTGTACTCTACGCTTCCTTTCATAGTATATACCGGTGTCAACCAGGCCCGAGAAATATAGACACCTGCAGTGTTGGTCAGAAAATTTGAGCAACACTTTCAGAGACGCGTTCATAAAATAGATGAAACTCAACTGTGTGGTCCCAGTTTTCCCGGTTGAGCCCGAAGCAAACTCAACTCTGGGTAAGAGTCAGTTGGGGCAGAAAAATCACACAAACCAATGGCTCTGATGGGAATCGAACCCACGACCTCCCAGCCGGGAGTCCGCGACGCAAGCCACTTCGCCACGGTGGCTGGTAGGTGGAACATATTTGTTGATCAGCTGTATATGGCTGTAGTTGCCAGACATGTCTAGCCTAATACGTGAACTTGACAATGAGCTGCTTTGATCTTTCCCCTCTTTTTATCATTTCTGAAAGGATGTGTATGTTCAGCACTTAATGTTGGCAATCATACAAGTATAGTAAAGGCTCTTAAATAGTGAGGAAAAGGTGGAATACAGCAGGGGTCATGGAGGTGTTTTGTCATTATAAGCAATTTAGATATACATCATTTTGTGCCTTTTGTTTTTTACTTCGTTTAAGCACCGTCATGCTAAAACTGCTAAACTGAAGATAACAGACTGACTTGAGAAAACAGTATCAGTCTCCCACTAAACCTTTGCCCTTTATTTGTAGGTAGTCTGCAGTCATGTATGTGAGTATTAAAGCCTGTTGCTTTTCTTGTCACGTGCATTGTTAGCAGGGCAGTATTCTAATCACCTTACAACGTGTTGCGTTAATGTGTATTTGACAGACAATCCATGAGACAGATGCAGACAGTAATATACAATTCATAAAGCAAATGAATTTACTTCAAACCACACACACACACACACACACACACACACACACACACACACACACACACACACACACACACACACACACATCGCTACAACAGAAACGTTTGGAAAAAGAGAGAGAAAGAGCCAGTCAAATAAACGGAGAAAAGAAAACAGAAACCAACACTCGAACAGTCAGAGAGAAGACTTAAGAGTATTATCAGTCCAACTCCTTCCAAATTCCCTTCCACATACTCTGTCTTACCCAGCAAGGGGAAGGCGGCAGCAGCGGACACACACAAAGTCATCATAGCAAACCCCAGCGTCTTGGCCATGTCGTTCAGACCCACAAACTCCAGCACCAACATCGGGAGCATGGTGTTCCCTGCAGCTCCCAGCAGACCCAGCAACACGGACAGCACCACGAAGTGGGAGAAGGAAGTCATGAAACGCGCGAACTGCAACACCACGCCCATGATGGCGAATGACAAGATGATCATGGTGGGCACGCGCAGCAGCTTGGAGTGGGCGATGACCCCAGACAGTATCCGGCCTATCAGCTCCAGGCCTCCCATGATGCTCAGCAACACTCCGTTCTGGTAGTCAGTGACGCCATTTTCGCTGGCGAGGGCAGGGAGATAACTGGTCATGGTGTTGATGGATTCGAAGACAACAAAGTAGCCATCAGCAGGCAGAACAGGGGGCGGCGAAAGAGAGAAAAGTCCAGCATGAAGCTGGAAGCTTTGGGGCACCTGGTGGAACGTGTTCTCTCTGTAGGACAGTGTGATTCTGTCGTTTCATCTCCTGTAGAGTTATGTTCAAGTGTACGCTCAGAGTGATGGTCAGAATCCTGTAAACTTGAAGCAGAGTTCCAGACCATCATGGCCACGTTTGACAGTGGATCAGTGGTACTGCCTTGCAGGCTGCTAACAGTATCGCTCCCTTGTTTCTCCACTGCAGAAACGTCATTTTTACGTGGCTCCAATTCAGAGAGGGAACTCTGTTTCTTTTTAAGAGATGTCACCATTTTTGAAGACGGTAGCTCAGGAAAACTTGATGCTAAAAATGACGATTTTATTACCTTACTCTTTTGTTCATTGTTTTTGAAGTCATTTTCAATCAACCCTTGCGTGGTTTCTGGATTTTGGTCGCTCTGTTGATATTTGACTGTCGTCTTTTTTGAATGTTCTTGTTTAGATTTTCGCTTTTTGAAGTAGGACAGTGGTCTAAAGAGCAGAGCCGCGGGTATAACGTGCAAGCTCAGTCCTCCTGTCAACAACAGAGCTCCAGACAAAGCGTAGGTCTGCAGAAACAAGGCGACGAGCAGAGGCATGACGATGCCACCAACACTGGCCCCACATTTGACCAGGGTGAAGGCCAGATGGCGTTTCCGTCTGAAGTACATCCCCATCAGAACATCCCCCGGTGATTCTAGCATTGCATGGCCCAAGCCTGCTCATATGTAACACAGACGAGCGCGCGCATGCACACATGCACATACACGTATACACGCTCGCACACACACATGCACACACACACACACACACAGACACACACACACACACACACACACACACACACACACACATACACACACACACACACACACATACACACGCAATATATATATATATATATATATACATATACACATATGAAATTTCATGTGCATACACACAAACACATAAAGACATTGCACGCATACACACTTTTTATAATGTCTCGTGGGCAGTTGTGTGCATGTGTATGCGTGAGTAGATACACACACACACACACACACACACACACACACACACACACACACACACACACACACACACACACTGACATGTATATTGCTCCAGGAAAAGGAAAAGTAAAATGAATATTTGCACGATGATAGTTCAAACGCGCGCACACACACACACACACACACACACACACACACACACACACACACACACACACACACACACACACACACACACACACACACACAACACACCCACGAAACCTGCAACTCAATAATAAATCTCAAACCAATTATCATGAAAACGATTTTAGAAAATAAAGTTGGTCAAACTAAAACAACAAAAAGAAGAAACAAAAATCAAAATCAAACTATAAGCCAAACTCGTCACTATAATTCCTTCGCAAATTATTCATTAACTGGGACACACAGAATGGAGGTCTTTTACTTGTTACAAAAGAAAGGGTAGGGATGAATAGAAGTAAATGGAAGTTGATATTACAGATGTTGTATTTACTGAAGCTATTCACAGAACGGTAAAGAAAGAAAACATATATGTTACTATTATGAAACCTTTTCTGGGTAGAAACAATAGATTATTTTCTGAGGGAACTGTTGATTGGCTTATTGAGTGTACACACGAAATATCAACGTTTACCCCCCCCCCCCCCCCTTCCTCTATCTCTCTATGTGTCTGTACCTGTCTATCTGTTTCTCTCTTTCTCTTTCTCTCCCTCTCTTTCTCTCTGATCTGCTGATTACGTGCTAGTCTGCCTACGTCTCTGCCTGCCTGCCCGTGTGTCTGTCTGGTTGGCTGTCTCCCCCCCTCTCTCTCTCTCTCTCTCTCTTTTCTCTCTCTCTCTCTCTCTCTCTTTCTTTCTCTCATTGAATAATCTAATGCTGATTATTCTGTAGATGTACATACGTTTGCAATGGTGAAAATGTTTGTTGTTGTTTATATGGAAGGGAATTGCAAGCGAGATAATTGACGCTGTGTTGTGATGGGAGCTTCGGGAGGGGGGGGGGGGGGGGGGGGGGGGGGGGAGAGGAAGGCTGCACGTACCAGTGTCATGAAAGATGTTGTTTATAATCTTCCGAAGGGATTGTGGAATTTTCAGCTGTGATGTGCGATGCGTGTCACAATGGTGTCCCCCACCCCGTGCTTCCCCCCCCCCCTCTCTCTCTCTCTCTCTCTCTCTCTCTCTCTCTCTCCTGCCTTTTTTTTCTTTTTTTTTTGCCTAATCTAAAAATAACGTGAATAGAGAGAGAGAGAGAGAGGGGGGGGGAGGGGGGGGGGGCGGGGGAAGAAAACACGATTTTTCGTTTGCTCGTGCTCCCTGTGACACGTGCACAGAGTGAAATTAAAGTGACACAGTTTTGAAGAACTCACAGTGGTCGGTTTTCCTCTGCCCCAGACCGCCTGGCACTCTCCACACAGTTTTAGCTGTGAGGTATGTTCAGATCCTTTAGTAATGACGACGTAAAGCACGGTGACCATGCCAAATCCCCCTCCTCCCATCCCACCCCGCCCCCTTTTTCTTTTCTTCTTATTCTTTCTTTTCTTTCTTTTTTTTTTTAAGTGCCCCCTCGCCTCTTGGATACCTGTGTGAGCGCTTGACGCGCACCCATGTTTCAAGTCACTTATAATGCGACACGAGGTTTTACATTTTACCTTTGGTGCATGCCCCCTTTGCTCGTTTGCGGTGGTCAAGGAAACATCATCTTATTTGGGTTCTTTTTTGTTTTTTGTTGTTGTTTTGTATGATGATTGTAGTGATAATGGTTTTTTGCTTTTTCATTTTGATATTGTTTTCCGTTTGTTCATGGTATATGTGTTTGTGTGTTCAAAACGATTGTAAATTCTTCAGTTTGACTGGGTTGGATGGGCTCATTTTATGCTGTCAATTGTATATGAGCTTGGTGACCTCTTTTGGGTTCGATGTATTTACACATGTTATTGTCTTCTTCAAAGCCATCTTGTAAATACAAATGGACAGTGGTGTGTCTATTCTCTCAATTAACTGTCAGGGCCTCAATAGTTTGAAGAAGAGACGTGATATCTTCCATTATCTAAAGTGTAAAAAATATTCAGTGTACTTCTTGCAAGACACTCATTTTGAAAAAAAGATGGAACAGTAGTATATCCAGTCTGAGTGGGGCTATAAGGCGTATTTCTCAAGTTACTCTTCCAACGCAAGAGGAGTCGCGATTCTGTTTAATAACAACTTTGAATTTAAGGTTAAGCAAATTGTTAAGGATGATTCTGGAAACTTTCTCATGATACGTGCAGAGATACATAGGAATGATTACCTTTTAGTTAATATATATGGGCCAAATAGGGACGACGCAGAATTTTACAATTGTCTCAAACAAAAAAAATTGTAGGGCTTGGTATAGAAAATGTTATAATAGTGGGGATTTTAATCTGGTCCTTGACTCTACTAGAGATTATCATAATTACAAACATATAAATAATCCTCACGCAAAACAGGCTGTTGAAAACATGATCGAAAATCTAGACCTGAATGATATTTGGCGGGAACTAAACCTAGAATGTCGCCGTTTTACGTGGAAGAGAACTAATCCATTTCAACAGGCCAGGCTAGATTTCTTTTTGATATCAGACAAAGTTGTTTCTTATACTGATGAAGTAGACATTGAATCCGGTTATAGAACAGATCACTCTGCTGTGTTATTAAAGCTAAAATTTAATGAAGGCATAAAGCGTAATACTTTTTTTGAAACTTAATTCGTCTTTGTTGAAAGATAAGTCATATTTAGATGAAATTAATACCGTGATTAAAAAGGTTAAAGAGGAATACTCTATAAATACAGAAAATATTAATGAAACAGACGAAAAATTACAATTCTCAATTTCTGATGATCTGTTTCTCGATTTCCTGTTAATGAAAATAAGGTCAAAAACAATTGCTTATGCTACTGCGAACAAAAGAAAGAGTAATGAAGAGGAAAAACAATTAGAACAAGACATTATTAAGTTAGAAAAAAAAAAGAAAACTGAAGATGATATTAAAATCATTAACGAGAAAAAAGAACGACTGTCGGATATCAGAGGAAAACGAATAGAAGGAGTTTTATTAAGATCACGCGCTAGATGGATAGCAGATGGGGAGAAAGTTAGTAGTTATTTTTGTAATCTTGAAAAACGGCATTACATCAGTAAAAACATGGCTAGACTAATTGATAAACAAGATAATGTTTTAACAAATCAAAAAGACATACTGAAAGAAGTATATAGTTTCTATAAATCATTATACACAGAAAATGCTGTTGAAAATTGTGATATAAAAGATTTGGTTAAAGACATCCCCCATTTAAATGAAACAGAAGCAGCGGACTTAGAAGGTCTTATTACATTGGAGGAAGCGACATATGTCTTAAAGACAATGAAAAATGATAAAAGCCTCGGTTCCGATGGCTTTACTACTGAATTCTTTAAAGTCTTTTGGAAACAGATTGGTGTATTTATCGTTAGAGTATTAAATGCAACTTTCAAGAAAGGAGAACTGTCATGTGTACAAAGAGAGGGAATTATTACATGTATACCAAAAGGTGATAAATCCAGGCAGTACATAAAAAACTGGAGACCTATTTCTCTGTTAAATGTCGTTTATAAGATAGGATCCTCTTGCATTGCCAACAGAATAAAATCTGTGTTGCCTAAAATCATAAATGAAGATCAGACCGGAATTATTAGAAATAGATACATCGGCGACAACATAAGATTGATATTTGACACTATATCCTATTCAGATGAAAATGATCTGCCTGGTTTGTTGTTAAACATAGACTTTGAAAAAGCCTTTGATTCGATTAACTGGGAATGTATGTCTAAAGCCCTAAAGGCATTTTGGTTTTCAAAGAGATATTTGTAGATGGATAAGCACATTCTACAAAATATCAAGTCTTGTGTTATTGTGAACGGACAGGTTTCACATTGGTTCGATATTAAAAAAGGATGTCGACAAGGAGACCCAATTTCACCATATCTGTTCGTAATTTGTGTCGAAATATTAGCCATTATGGTAAGGGAAAATCAAGATATTCAGGGAATCAGAATGAATGAAACTGAATTTAAGATATCTCAATATGCTGATGACACCGAGTTCTTACTAGCAGGGGATAAGAAATCCTTTGAAACTTGTATTGAAGTTCTTTTAAGATTTGATTGTGTCTCAGGTCTTCATATGAATTTAAGTAAAAGGAGCGCAGTTTGGCTTGGAAGTGTAAAAAATAGTCAAAACCACTACATGGACCACTTAGAAATTGTATGGAATCCACAAAAATTTAGAATACTTGGTATATGGTTCACAAATGACTCGAAAGATTGCATAGACATAAACTACGCAGAAAGACTAGCAGATGTAAATCATTTGTTCAAAATATGGGTAAAACGCCAGATTACGCCCCTAGGTAGAGTAGCAATTTTGAAATCCATCATCCTTTCAAAGCTGACTCATCTTTGGCTGTTTCTACCAAACCCACCAGATGTTTTCTTTCAAACATGCCAGGAAATATGTTACAAGTTTGTGTGGAATAAAAAACCAGAAAAAATCAGTCGAAAAACAGTGCATAAAAGCATACGGAATGGAGGTATTGGCCTTCCTGATGTAAAAACCTACGTCACATCTTTAAAACTATCCTGGATCCGTAGGACTGAGAGATCAAACCACAAATGGAAACATGTTCTTCTCAGTAATTTTACTCATTGGCCTCATATGAGTAAACATGGTCCAGAGATAATATCAAAATGTACAAAATATAATCCGTTCTGGGCAGATGTCCTTGAAGCTTACAAACTTTTTTTATTACAAATGTTTGCCAGAAAAACCTGCTGAACTACTTGCTGAACCAGTTTGCTTCAACAAACGTATTCAAGTTGGGAAAAGACACATTGTCTCTAAAATGCTTCACAACAAAAGTGTCTATTATCTCGCACATTTTTTTGATGATAATAGTCAGTTTCTTTCCCACGGACAATTTAAGGAAAAATATGATGTCAACAATGATTTTTTAACTTATACAGGGTATAAGTTAGCAATAATTGAATTCATAAAAAGATTTGACATTACCATCGAAAACAACAAATGTATTACTTCTCCATTCTGTTATAAGATATTGTTTGCCACTTATAAAGGTTCAAAGACTTATTACGATATACTGATTGATAATCAGTTGAGAGCTCCGTGCTGTGACAAATGGGACATCAAACTTTCACAAGCTCATGACTGGAATTCATGCTTTTTTTATGCACATAAGATTACAGATGTAAAACTTAAGTGGTTTCAGCTAAGAATAATTCACAGGTGTTCAGGTACAAATGTTATTTTGAAAGAAATCGGTGTTACTGATAATGATAAATGCAGCTTTTGCGGATTATTTAAAGATTCTATTGACCATATGTTTTGGAAATGTACTCATGTCAAATGTTTTTGGAGTAGGTTAATTGATTTAGTAAAAGAGAAATGCACTCATGCACAGAATATACGCCTAACAGAGTCTCTCATACTTTTAGGTTTCGACATAACAATCGCAATTGATTACATTTTTTACTTCATTATTCTTCTAGCAAAACATTACCTATATAAGTGTAAGTTAGAAGGCAGTCTTCCACATGTAGCAGTTTTCTTGAAAAATTTGACCTATAGATATAGAATTGAAAAATATAACTCATACTTAACCATGAACCACGTGGATTTTCATGCCAGATGGCTTGCTTATGAAGCTTTGGTTTCTAATACCTAGCTGCTTTAGCTACCGTCTCAGGAACATGTCTTTTCTGTATTAATATATAAATGCGTACGATGTATAACATAACAACAATTACTAGACTAATCATGTCATCTTTTTCCTTCTTTTTTGTTTTTGTTTTGTTTTGATCCTTTGCTGAGGATATCCTAAGTGTGGCCCTTGTCTGCTGCTGAAATATTTATGTTATTGGCACTCAAGAAATAATGTACCTTATGATAATAACATGTATTGTCTTCACTTGCTGTGACCCAACCCATTCTGTCACCCTGTCTATCTGTCTGTCTGTCCGTCTGTTTTTCCTATATTATTTGTGTGTACATGCTGATTTATCTTGCAATATATATGTATATATATTTTTTTCTTTTTTCATCAAATGCATGTATACATCTGTTTTGGGTAGTAGTATTAGAATAATATGATGCATACAGGTTTATGTATATTTCTTATAGCATTGTCAATAAGAAACCATGGTTTTCTATACATAGACATTGCTATGCTGAAATACTTCTCTCTCTCTCTCTCTCTCTCTCTCTCTCTCTCTCTCTCTCTCTCTCTCTCTCTCTCTCTTCTTTTTTCATGTGTGTGTGGTTTGTTTGTTTTTTGTCTGTCTGTCTGTTTCTTGCTTTATACCTAATTTTTAGTTATGAGTGTTACTGTTTATTTCTCTTTTTTTGTTGGTTTGTTTGTTTGGCTTCTTTATATGTGTATGGGTGTGTGTCTATCTTTTTTTCCTTTTTCTCTTTGTATGAGGAATAACAATAAAAACAAATAAAAATGTTAAAAAAAATTAATTAACTGGGACAGAATACCAAAATAGGCGGAACAAAAAGAAAAAAACTTACTAATGTCCAAGTCCACTCTGAACAAGGACAGTAACTCAACCTGGCTATGCTGTCTTTTTAAGACAACTGGAAAATCAGCTCTGCCAGCCTCTCAGTGACAATGAAGCTCTGTAAATCACTGGTGATGCCATTATTGCGTAGGACTGTGAGAGCTGGACAGTGACAAGAAATGCTGCGTGAAAAATCAACGCAACAAAGACTTCATGAAAGAAACACTTTGGGAAGAAATGACTGGCAGAAATGCACAGTCTGTTTTAAAGCTGTGATTTCATTTACCTGCAGCAATTATTGATGCTTACAGTTGCAGCAGACACGGCATTTCACTCATATGAAATTAAAAGTATAATCCAAACAAAAAATCATCAAAGTACAGACGTCTCAGCGTGAGCCAATCATAAAAAGTTGCATAATTTTTAAAAAGTTCAAAGTTTCGTTCCATTGTTATGGCTTTCAGAGATGAGTCAATTAAACTGTTACGTCATAAAATGACGAGGTGATCAAAATACGTTACATTTCGATGTGCCATCTATCAGCAAGCAGTTTGAAAAGTTTCTCGTCTTTGCGAGACTGCAGCTAAATGATAATGTAGTGAAAATGGCTAAAACGTAGCTGAAAGTTGCAGACATGAATGCTACTTTATATTCTACAATTCAGCAATGGGAGCGGAAATTCAAAACTGGTGTAAGGGGAATAACTCTGACGCATTAAAAAAAATCCGAGGAGAGCTTCGGTGGAGACTGACGTGGCTGCTGTATCTAAATTGGTGAAGAAAGATCTTACACCCTCTCCGTACGAAAATTAAGTGCAAGGTTTTCACTTTCATACAGAACAGTTCAGCGATTTCTACACAAAAGGATTTTTTTTTTCACTTTCATACAGAACAGTTCAGGGATTTCGACACAAAATGATTTTTTTCCCCTCGCGCACGCAGGCTGATACTCCTGCGGACACTCCCTGTATAGACAGGAAGGATGAATCCCATCTCCCCTACAAAGGGAGTGGAGTTTTGCGTGTATGACCGTTTTTTTTTATCCCGCCATTAAGGCAGCCATACTCCAACTTCAGGGAAACAAAATGAGTCCAACTTCGAAAGCCAGAGGCAAAATGAGTGCTGTACAAGCTAACGAAAGAACACAAGGACAGGTCCATGCTGCATGTGATCTCGTCAACCGTTTTGAGCCGAATGGACCCAAACGTGTGACAAACGTAATCACTGGACATCAGATAAGGGTTCCCTCCAAAGGCTCTGTCAGCAAAGGTGGAAACAATGTGCGGCTAGGCTAAAATGATCAGAGGAACTAAATTTTCAAGCAAGGTTTTCAGAGAAAAAAAAATTTCATGCAATATTCAACTAATAAGGTCTGACTGTTGTAGATATATTTTTCATGTTAACGACACTGTAACTGATATATTTTATGACGAAACTATATCACCTACAGTCACAAAGTAGATTAGAGGCTGCGCCCAAACACGGGTAAAAAGAAATCCTTTTCCTACACAAAAACGCCAGTCGCAATAAAACAAAGGCTGTAATAATTGTTTCTAGGAAACCAAAAGATCCTAATTTTCTCGCACCCATCCTAGAGCCCTGTTTTTGTCCATTGTGACTTCTTTTTCCTTCTCCTAGAGCCCTGTGTTTGTCCATTGTGACTTCTTGTTCCTTCTCCTAGAGCCCTGTGTTTGTCCATTGTGACTTCTTGTTCCTTCTCCTAGAGCCCTGTGTTTGTCCATTGTGACTTCTTGTTCCTTCTCCTAGAGCCCTGTGTTTGTCCATTGTGACTTCTTGTTCCTTCTCCTAGAGCCCTGTGTTTGTCCATTGTGACTTCTTTTTCCTTCTCCTAGAGCCCTGTGTTTGTCCATTGTGACTTCTTTTTCCTTCTCCTAGAGCTCTGTTTTTGTCCATTGTGACTTCTTTTTCCTTCTCCTAGAGCCCTGTTTTTGTCCATTGTGACTTCTTGTTCCTTCTCCTAGAGCTCTGTTTTTGTCCATTGTGACTTCTTGTTCCTTCTCCTAGAGCCCTGTTTTTGTCCATTGTGACTTCTTGTTCCTTCTCCTAGAGCTCTGTTTTTGTCCATTGTGACTTCTTTTTCCTTCTCCTAGAGCCCTGTTTTTGTCCATTGTGACTTCTTGTTCCTTCTCCTAGAGCTCTGTGTTTGTCCATTGTGACTTCTTGTTCCTTCTCCTACAGCCCTGTTTTTGTCCATTGTGACTTCTTGTTCCTTCTCCTAGAGCCCTGTGTTTGTCCATTGTGACTTCTTGTTCCTTCTCCTAGAGCCCTGTTTTTGTCCATTGTGACTTCTTGTTCCTTCTCCTAGAGCCCTGTGTTTGTCCATTGTGACTTCTTGTTCCTTCTCCTAGAGCCCTGTTTTTGTCCATTGTGACTTCTTGTTCCTTCTCCTAGAGCCCTGTGTTTGTCCATTGTGACTTCTTGTTCCTTCTCCTAGAGCCCTGTGTTTGTCCATTGTGACTTCTTGTTCCTTCTCCTAGAGCCCTGTTTTTGTCCATTGTGACTTCTTGTTCCTTCTCCTAGAGCCCTGTTTTTGTCCATTGTGACTTCTTTTTCCTTCTCCTAGAGCCCTGTTTTTGTCCATTGTGACTTCTTTTTCTTTCTCCTAGAGCCCTGTTTTTGTCCATTGTGACTTCTTTTTCCTTCTCCTAGAGCCCTGTTTTTGTCCATTGTGACTTCTTTTTCTTTCTCCTAGAGCCCTGTTTTTGTCCATTGTGACTTCTTGTTCCTTCTCCTAGAGCTCTGTTTTTGTCCATTGTGACTTCTTTTTCCTTCTCCTAGAGCCCTGTTTTTGTCCATTGTGACTTCTTTTTCCTTCTCCTAGAGCCCTGTTTTTGTCCATTGTGACTTCTTGTTCCTTCTCCTAGAGCTCTGTTTTTGTCCATTGTGACTTCTTGTTCCTTCTCCTAGAGCTCTGTTTTTGTCCATTGTGACTTCTTTTTCCTTCTCCTAGAGCCCTGTTTTTGTCCATTGTGACTTCTTGTTCCTTCTCTTGCAGTACAAGGTCGGTCGTTGCTAACAAGTTTTTCCCGGGTTAGAATCTTGAAAATATTTGATAAAATAGCTCAATGCCATCTCCAACGAGGATGATTGGAACGCCTTAATCCAATTTTGTGTCGAAGCAGGAGGACAGAACTCCAAAGATGTTGTTATCTGGGCCAGGTGCATCAAAGTCTCCGAGAAAATTGATATTGAAAGGAAACTGAATGTTTACTGCGGGCAATACACGTAATCCGGAACTCATTGAGGACATGGTGGAAGGCCCATAAAATGGAACTCGCCCATAGCGAAGCACGCTTTTCGTCTTTGCTGTGTATACAAAATTGTTTCATCGGGTTTTAAAACTTCGCTGATAGTAAAAGCAGTGGAGGCAGAAACCGCACTTTTCAATATGTTTGTTTCTTCCAGCGTTTGCTGTGTTTTTCTGTGTTTTATGAATAATTATATTCTACTTGCTATTGCTGGTGGCAGAAGTTATGAGGGAGCTATTATCATCCTCGTTTCCAAATGAACTTTATGGTAGCTTGAGTCAACACCATCGTGGCTAAAGACTAGACAATCGCCCTTCACCTCTCACATCTACACACACGCATTCTTCTGTTTAACTCATTGATTACCAGGAAGATTCTATTATCTGTGGCCAGAAGTTGTGGGAATTCTTACCGATACACACTCCTTGCAACCAGATGATGGTCATCATATTGTCGAACAAAGACGGCAGGATTCCGCCGAGTGACAGCAACAATCCACCAATCAGGGCAGTCTTTCTTATACCCAGGTGGCCAACCACGATGTTCATTATGACAAGACCTGCGGGACAAGAGTGATGGAGAAGTGAACCATTTGGATGAATGTATGCTGCAGGATATACTTCATTCAACATCAAATTTCTCTTTATGTACATCTACAGTAAAATCTACAATGAGGCTTAAACATATTTGTTTTTCATGTAGGTCACTACTATTTTCACAGCTGTGAATCAAAGTGATTTATATCCAAAGTGAGCCAATAAGTAGAAGGTGGCACATTTGCATCTTATATTGAGAACTCCAGTTTTAATCCATGCAGACTGCTGTCTCCCTGTACCGATAGAAGACTCCACTCTTCTTACTTATATTGAGATCGCAACATGTGATGGGCTGTTGTTGATTTAAACCCATGGTTACCACGTAAAAAGTAGGCAGCACACTCACTGTTGATGTGGAAAAAACTGCACACACCATACCTTTGGCGAGAAGGCTGCACACATTGCAAATGCGCGACAGATTTTATATTCACGAGGTAAATCTGGAGATAGTAATTGCAGCCATTTTTGAGAAGGTGGCGCACCTACTACTAGTGTGAAGAAAACCGCACGCTTTGTGCCAATGTGAAGAACATTACACATCCACTGCCAGTGTGAAGAACATTACACATCCACTGCCAGTGTGAGGCACACCCACTGCCAGTGTGGGGAGCAAAACAGAACAAATTACACAATTACTGTCAAAGTACGAAAGTTTCCGCATTACTGCAAATACAGTTAAACTGACAGAGAAGGTTGTTTATTTATTGCTGGTGTGAACACGAATGCACATTTAAGTTCAACGTGGAGAATCTTTGTTAGTCCCTATGGAGGAAATTGTAAAATGCCAATTTGCAAAACGCAATGAATTTGCTGTCAGCGTACAGAAGATCGAATACTTTAATGCCAAAGTGGAGAATCTGATGCATCTCTTGTTACCATGAAGAGGACTGTACGCTTTGTGCCAACGCTGAGAATCGTATCATTTGTTTTCGCTGTCAGTATGTAGAAGATGGCACGCTTAATGCCAATTGTGGAGAATCGTATCAGTATTTTTGCTGTCAGTATGTAGAAGATGGCACGCTTAATGCCAGTGTGGAGAATCTTGTGTACCTGCTGTGAGTATACAGAAGATTGCACTTTTCCGTGGCAATGTGGAGAATCTTATGTATTAATTTTACTGTCAATATGCAGACGACTGCACGCTTAGAGCCAGTGTGTAGAAAGTTTTGCATTTGCTGTATATATTCAGAAGATATCGCTTATTGCTAGCATGGAGAATCTGTGCATTTGCCGCCGTTACGCTGAATGTAAGTGATGTTCAATGACAATGTGAAGAACGTCGTGCAGTCGTCGTCTATATGCAGACTGCGTGCTCAACGCTCTTTGGAAAATGTTGAGCATTTTCAATGAATGTGGAGAAGCTGTGACTATTAGTGCCAATGTGGACAACACTGTGCTATTGCAGTCAATTAGTGCCAATGTGGAGAACACTGTGCTATTGCAGTCAATTACTGCCAATGTGGACAACACTGTGCAATTGCAGTCAATTACTGCCAATGTGGACAACACTGTGCTATTGCAGTCAATTACTGCCAATGTGGACAACACTGTGCTATTGCAGTCAATTAGTGCCAATGTACAGAATGCTGTATTATTGCAGTCAATCTGAAGATGGAGAACCCCAGTTCAGATGGCCATGCACTGTGATTTCCTTATTGCACCGCAAGCTGAAAGTGCAGTGACTGCGGGCAGAAGTTCGAGCAAGATGAGTTACCACGTAAACTTTCAAACCTGACGCTACAATGCAGAAGTAAATTCACAGATTTTAAATGTTAATTATAACGCACCACCAAAAACGTAGTCAAACGAATCACAAGACAATGTGGAGAAGTTATGAATATTAGTGCCAACGGGCAGAATGCAGCGCAGTTACTGGCAGTGCGCTATCACTAACATGGGCCCATGCCCACACATCATACACACACGTGTACATCCACTACGCACACACACACACACACACACACACACACACACACACACACACACACACACACAAAACAAAAAATGGTAGGTAGGCACTCAAGGTCTGACCAGCGCGTTGGGCTAATGCGTAGGTCAGATATCCGCTGACTCGTAGCCACGAGACCCTCTTCTTCAACTGCCTCATCTTTGTTGTTAATTCATTTATCCATCAGCTTCAAATCATGCGTAGTGTGGTCTCAACACTTAGCGGATGTGGTGTAGCGTATATGGACTAGTCCGCACGCAGTAAGGCCTCCTTGATGAAACTGAAACTATCATCAACATTTAAAATTTGTTTAGATTTCCGCCTGCAGTCGCCCCACTTTGCAACTAAAAACACAGGCTGCAGACTAAGGTGTTGCTGGGTCGAATCCTGTCAGGAGCATTTAATTATTGCCGTCTCCCCCCCCCCCCCCCCCCTTCTCCCTTCCCACCCGCAACATTTGTTGATTTGCACCTCAAGCACTTGATGGAATATAGGTCTACAATCATTGATCTGGCGGCTTGTTTACGAACCTAGCACCAGGTGGAGGGCCCAGGTTTCTTTTTGTTGAGGTAACGTTGGGTTCTCCTCAAAGGCACATTTGATATATCTACAAAGTAGGTCTGTGTTCAATGTCATTTCCACAATCGGACGTGATTCACACAAGATTTAGAATCTCGCTTGGAACGGTAAATATGCACCACAACAATAGGGTAGATCATTTTTCTTAAACCAGCAGACATAACAAGCACAAATACAGAACAGAGAGCACGCCCATTCTCCTGGTTTGACTAGAGGAGCATGTGGGTGCAAATGGCGGCTGTGTGGGCCTTACCCCACTGGCGCTCCTAGAGTCAGTTTCAGTCGGAAATGAGTCAGTATTATGGTGAACCTCTAAACAGAAAGGCCCACTCTCATTGCCAGTACTGAGATTCTCAAGCCTGTTGGATCTGTACTAATTTACGATTGACTGAATCCCTAAACAGAGAGATGAATGCTAATAATGAGACCCATATTTCTCACTGTATGCTGGATCGATACTAATGCAAAATTATGGTGAACCCCGAAACAGAGGGATCCACACTCTCCATTAATAAGGAGAATCCTACCTTTCGGTGGATCTATGCTGATCCATACTTATCGTGAACCTCTAAATGGCAGGATCCATACTCACTTCCAATTCCGATAACCCCAGTTCTGATGGAGAAGAAAAAGGCGGTTTCTGTCGCGTTGGCATTGAATCGATGTAACAGCTCCACGTAGAACAGACCGAAGGATTTAAAGTAACCAACCAAGAGTGAGTAGTTAACAAAGCAGCCTGGAAAGAAAAGAAAAGAAATTATAAGACGAAATCAAAATGAAAGAGATGTCATTAGCTATAAAGTTAGACTGTATTATACAAACAACAGTCTCACTCATGTACACAATGCTGACACTATTTCTCATCTCCTTGAGCTTATGTTTTCACCCATGCCTGTAAGCTTGGAAGTTTAATTAAACAGAATATTCAATTTGATTAAACTTTGTTAACCCACATGCAAACTTGTGTGTGCGTTCACGGGTTCGTAATAAACACGTCATAGGCTTATCAGACGCTCCACACAAAAGTAAAAAGCAAATGAAAAAAAAAGTCCACTATCAAACACTCCATGGACCAATGTAGGACACACACACCAATATAGATGCACACACACACCACACACACACACACACACACACACACGCACACACACACACACACACACACACACACACACACACACACTGATACCAAAACAGTGATATGTTAGTGCAAAAGTTACAACAAGCATTGTTACACATTGATATAGATGACTGCCTCAAAAGTCGATCGACGACTGCAGTATTCATCACACTTATGTGACAAAACATTTTCTACCAGAGATTCATCACACTTATGTGACAAAGCATTTTCTACCAGAGGATCTTGGATACAATAAAATGTACAAGAAATTACGTCTCACTATATATAGGACTAATTTCTAACACAATAACATACAAAACAGAATTCTAAAAATGGAAATGATTCACACATAAAAAATCATACATCCATTGCTACGCGCACCCCATCATACCTCCCTTCTTCCCATTCCCAAACCGTCTACCTCCAAACCCATACTCGGCTTCACTCACCCACACACTATGCACGGGGAGCGTCTCCACGCACGCATTCATCTGCTGGTGAGCTTTT
>CM065720.1:7944963-7959963 GCA_033310375.1 Conus canariensis
TTGTCAGATTAACTCAAGGTTGTACTCACACACACACACACACACACACACACACACACACACACACACACACACACACACACACACATATTTATATATACATATATACATACATATACATACACATACATATTTACGCGCACAAATGTACACGAACAAATTAAGTGTTCATGTCTGCATACAAGAAACGGTGAACTTGAGGAGTTCCATGGCAGTGACCCAAGTTGATATAACACCTGTATGAGTTCTCACAAAAGCTGCTGTTATATAATCAAGGTAACCATTCATGGTTTCCGCCCTGGCCGTGTTGGCACTGCAAAGATGAACGATGTTTCAGCTCTCTCTCTCTCTCTCTCTCTCTCTCTCTCTCTCTCTCTCTCTCTCTCTCTCTCTGACAGTCGTGGGCAAGCACCTGGATTACGGCAAAGTCCTCTTTTATGTCCAAATCACTTCCTACATTCTAATCTAGAATTTTTTTTTTCAGAATCTCACTGTCGGTGTTTGACATGCTTATTAAATCTGTGTCACGTTTCATGCTGTGTTCCAAACGTCTGACACATTTCTCACAGCCAATCAGCCCAGCAGCCAAGATGGCGGCGACGCCAATCACGTGGTACACTGGCACGTAGGATCCCGTCAGGTCCCGGATGAACCCTGAACATGAGACAAAAGACACGGTCCATGCGTCAGAATTCATCATTACCCCTTTTTCTCCTCCTCAAACATGTTCTCCTCCTTTCCTTCCACAGTCCTGACCTTTCTGCTCTGTCTTCCACTATCCCCTTTCACTACTTTCCTGACTGTAATTATGCAGAACGGGAGGGGGGGGGATGTTGGAAGTCGGGTGATGGTGAAGCATCGTAAATCTTACATGTTGCCCAAATGATAGAAAAAAAATGCTATTCATGAAAACATGCGACAAAGGTTCATAAAATCAAATCAGACGTCACGTACATTACCTCAAATAAATCAAGTCATATGCTAAATCAACATTTTGCCGTTGCACCAATGGAAGACATCAGCCGTTAGACCCGGTCTATCAGTCAAGAAAAGCTGGACTGTATGTCTGCCTGCTGAAAGAAGATTACGCTGCGTACGCCTGCCATGAACCAGCTCAGCATGATTAGATCTACCTACCCCCTCCCTCAACCGTCCACCCCATTCCCTCTCCTCACCCATCCCTTTCCACTTAGTAAACTGAAGAGAGAGAGAGAGGGGAGGGAGGAGGGGAGTAGGAGGAACTGGGGATCTGAATCCTGGTGAGAGAACTCAGGAACAATGTGGAAGAAGTCTGCCTTATTCTGGGAGGAGAGTACTCTTGAAACAGCCAGAGTAGTGGATGTACTGGACCATTTCGTGTGTCTGCATGTCTCCTCTCTCTCCCTCTATGTCTCTCTCTCTCTCTCTCTCTCTCTCTCTCTGAAAATACAATACATATTGATAGATAGATAGATAGTAGATAGATAGATAAACATACAGACAGACAGATAGATAGATAGACAGACAGATAGATAGACAGGTAGATAGCTAGATGTAAATTTTGAAGGTGCACAATATACATACTTGTTTATGGAAAATGAACATCCTCACCGTACAAAATTGAAGAACATAACGCAAGATCAGCATAGACTGCAGTGGTAACATATGCTGAATCACATCATAAAGCCCTAGGGAAGAACAGATCAGGTGCTATCTATAGGTAGCAAGTTGGACATCAGGTGCTCCGGGTATCCTGTATTGTATGTTATCATCCACTCTGAACGTTCCACAATAATCCTAGGGTGTTATGTTCTTGCATGCTTTGGACAAAAAAACAATAAAGTTTGAAATGAATCGATGTGGTAATTTCCCAGTGAAGCGTTCGTGTGCATGGTTCAAACTGAACAACAGGATTAAGCAGAATATGCCAATGTGATTGTACTTTTATGTATAGTCTCAAAAGAACAAACCTATAATCATGTTATCACAAGTGTGCATTTGATAGACAATGAATAAGACAGAGACTGAGAGCAATATCCATTTCATGTGGCGCATAAGCCTGTTACAACCACAAAACTTTCTCTCTCAGGCAGACAGACAGACGGACAGACAGAACTTTTATCAGTCCAATTCCTTCTTTGGAGTTCTCCATATACCTTTTGTTCTATCCAGAGAGAGAGAGAGAGAGAGAGAGAGAGAGAGACAGACAGACAGACAGACAGACAGACAGAGACAGACAGCCACACAGAGACAGACAGACAGACAGACAGACACACAGGCAGACAGAGAGACAGAGAGACAGAGAGAGACAGAGACCGTCAGACCGACCGACAGACAGAGACAGACAGACAGAGACAGAAAGACAGAAACACAGACAGGCAGACAGACAGAGACAGAGAGAGAATGGGTGTGACGGAGAAAGAGAAATGGCACGAGAAGAGAGAGAGAGAGAGAGAGAGAGAGAGAGAGAGAGAGAGAGAGAGAGAGAGAGAGAGAGAGAATGCGAATGCGAATGCGAATGCGAAAATTTATTCAGATAAAGGCCAGAGCTCTATACTGAAGGGGTGATACCTGAAATACACATGATATAAATATTATCATGAAGGAAAAATGCAAGGAAAAAGCAAACATATATGCACAATACAATAATATTAAGAATATACAGTACGCAGCCTGCAGAGAGAGAGAGAGAGAGAGAGAGAGAGAGAGAGAGAGAGAGAGCGCGTTCTTCCCCACACACTCTCCCTTACCCAGCAAGGGGAAAGAAGCAGCAGCGGACACGGACAGGATCATCATGGCGAAGCCCAGAGCCTTGGCCATGTGGTCCAGCCCCACAAACTCCAGCACCACCAAGGGAAGTGTGGCGTTGCCCACGGCTCCCAGCAGACCCAGCAGCACGGACAGCGCCACGAAGTGGGAGAACGAGGTCATGAAACGCGCGAACTGTGTGGCCACGCCCAGAACGAGGTATGACAAGATGATCAAGGTGGGCACGCGGAGCAGCTTGGAGTTGGCGATGATGGCACATAGGATGCGGCACACCAGATCCAGCGCTCCCATGATGCTCAGCAACACTCCGTTCTGGGAGTCCGTGACGCCATGTTCGCTGGCGAGGGCAGGGAGATAACTGATCATGGTGTTGATGGAATCGAAGACAACGAAGTAGCCCATCAGCAGGCAGAACAGGGGGCGGCGAAAGAGAGAAAAGTCCAGCATGAAGCTGGAAGCTTTGGGGCACCTAGTGGAACGTGTTCTCTCTGTAGGACAGTGTGAGTCTGTCGTTTCATCTCCTGTAGAGCTATGTTTAGCTGTATGCTCAGAGTGATGCTCAGAGTCCTGTGCACTTGAAGCGGAGTTGCAAATCACCATGTCCATGTCTGACAGTGGATCAGTGGTACTGCCCTGCAGCCTGTCGACACTAACACTCCATTCTTGCTCCACCGCAGACACGTCCTTTTTACATGGCTTTGACAATTCAGAAAGGGAACGCTGTTTATTTCTAGCAGTTGTTGCCATTTCTGAAGATGGCAGTTCAGAAAGACTTGATGCTAAAACTGACGATGGCTTGAATTTACTGTTTTGGTCAATGTTGTGGTCGATCAACGCTTGAGTCGTTTCTGGAGTTTTGTCCATGTGTTGACATTTTAAGGTAGTCTTTTGGGGCAGTTCCGGTTTAGGTTTCCGCTTTTTGAAATAGGACGGTGGCCTAAAGAGCAGAGCAACGGGTATGACGTGCAAACACAAACCTCCTGTCAACAACAGAGCTCCAGACAAAGCGTAGGTTTGCAGAAACAAGGCGACGAGCAGAGGCATGACGATGCCACCCACGCTGGCCCCGGTTTTGGCCAAAGGGATGGCAAGAACGCGTTTCTTTCTGAAGTACGCCCCCATCAGGACTTCCCCCGGTGAGACCAGCATGGCTTGACCCAGGCCTGCCCATATCACACACACACACACACACACACACACACACACACACACACACACACACACACACATACACACACACACTCACGCACGCGCGTGCGCGCATACACACACACACACTAACACACACACACACACACACACACAACACACACACACACACACACACACACACACACACATGCGCGCGCGTATGCATGTCCCCATCCATAGACACACAGACACATGCACACAGGCGCGCATGAACATGCACACGCGCACACGTGCACACACAAGATGTGATTAATCATCCCTTGCTGCTCCAGGCAAAACAAAAGCAAAACACGTTGGGGTTTTTTTTGCAGTGATACTGTGCCAAAGAATAATTCCATGGAGCATTTAACAAGCCGTATTTTGTGACAATTAACTTTGCTTACATTAAAAAAAGCTCTAGTGTTGTTTTCACACAAACTACTTTTTTTTGGTTTGGTAACAAAATCTAAACACACACACACACACACACACACACACACACACACACACACACACACACACACACACACACCACACACACACACACACACACACACACACACACACACACACACACACACAGTACACACGCATGCAAACAGCTCCCCAAGAAGACCAGGATCCCCGCAAAAACAAAACAACCACCACTAATCATTAGAACAGTTAAAAAGAAACATTATAACCGTCAAAAAAACAAAAACAACGAATCTCGTCAGAAGGAATCTCATCACCATCATTTGCAAGGAATGAATTTCTAGGAACAAACACTGAGACAGGCAGAGCAACAGGGACGATAAATAATGCCAGACTTCTGCGCCCATCCCCATCCCTGGCCAGGACAGTAGCTCAACGAAGAAGACATTCAGCCTGCCACTGCCCGCCACACTGAGACTGCACGCCAGTTGGAAAACCGTCTCCCATGCTCCCTGTGATAATAAAGCTCTATGAATCACCGATGATTTTCGGGGGCCGGAATAGCTCAGTTGGTAGAGTGCCGGACACGTGATCCTGGGGTTGTGGGTTCGAATTTCGGTACAGGGGGATTTTTCCCTCGGAGTTAACATTGGTTCTGACTCCATTCCCCATACAGTCCTTCGAATGAGACTAATAAACCGAGGTTCCGTGTGTGAACGCACGCACAACATCTTGCACACACGTAAAATCCCATCACCAACTTTCGGAAGAGAAGGCCAGTTTGGCTATAAAGACATAAGCATGCAGACATAAAGACATAGGCATAAAGACATAAGCATGCAGACATAAAGACATAGGCATAAAGACATAAGCATGCAGTTTATTTCACAAGCTGTGAATTCGTCCACCCGCACCGGTTCAAATGGGGCCTGCATAGGTTCCTGCCGCAGCGGACGTTTCCGTTTTTACCGGATAATAATAATTAACATCAGGGGGTGCTACACCACACTTGATTTCCAAGAATAGGAAGAATCTTTGTAGAGGGCAACTTTTTTTTTAATCAGTGTTTACTCTTTGATACTAACACAAGATAGCTGAACTGGGTTTTACAACTCCCTCAGCAGTAAAATCCGTGGAAATGGAAACCAAGTTTTTAAATACGCTATTTTTTTTCCCCAGTGTTGATGGTTTGCATACAAACTGAAAACAGTTATGTTTATTTGCTCTGCAAATGACAGAAGCTAGGACGGTTCTATCGCTTCAAACTACCTTAATGTCCAAACGAATCTTCATAGTAGCTTGAGCACCATGTAAATACCACAACGCAGACAGAATTAGACAGACCTGTTCCTCTTACCTCTCCCCCACCCCGCCCCGCTCGCAGCCCTCCTCCACCCTCCTGTCTTCCTCCGTACCCTATATATACATTCCTCTTAATCTAAATAATCGTTTTGCTCAGAAACGTCTGTTACCTACAGTCAGAAGATGTGTGAAATCTTACCAGTACAGACTCCTTGAAGCCAGATGATGGTCATCAAATCATCGAACAAGGAAGACAGGATTCCGCTGAGTGACAGCAGCAATCCACCAATCAGGATAGTCCTTCTGACTCCAAGACGTCCAACCACGATGTTCATGATGATCAGACCTGGAGGACAAAAGCGATGGAGAAGAATCATTTGGATGAAGGTATGCAGCGGGGCATGCTTTATCCAAAGCAATTTTTACGTTCCGATAATTAACAGAAAAGCTAAGTCAACGCTCTGATATTTATGTGTGTGTATATGTCTCTACTGTTATCGTAGCTGTGGACTCTCACTGCTAGTGCTGAGATCACAGCACGTAATGGCCTTCTGTTGAGTTTCAACCTTGTACCTGAGATGAACGTACAAACAGGAGGTTCACACTTACTAACAATGTGTGGAGAAAATTGCACAGGTAACGGTGCGACGGAGAAGGTTGCGCGCGCGCGCGCGCGCGCACACACACACACACACACACACACACACGCACGCACGCACGCACGCACGCACGCACGCACGCACGCACGCACACACACACACACACACACACACACACACACACACACACACCCCACAAATGCGAGAAGGTTCTATGTTTATGGTGAATACAGGGACAGCAGTTACAATTTTCAGAAGGTTGCACACATAGTACTAATGTGGAGAAGACTACACGCTTGTTCTGAGAATATCCACTTTGATGGATATGTCCCTGATTGGAGTTTGGTTTTTTACTCTGAATATATTACTCAAGTTCTGATTTCTCTCCCTGCCTGTTCTGAGAAATTCAATTCTGATAGGTGTATACTAATTCACAATAGATGTCAACCTCTGAGGGAAGTGGGGAAGTGCAGTCACTCCTGACACTGTGAATCCCAGCTCAGGCGGTCTGCACTAATCCACGCTTATAGTCCATCTCTGAACCAAGAGATTTACTCTCACTACAAATACTAAGATTTATAAGTCTGATAGATGTATACTTATTTGCCACAACAGTGAACCTCTAAACAGAAGGATATACAGCTACTGCCAGTACTGAGAATCTAAGCTGTTTTGGAGATATAGTAATTAACATTTATGGTGAACTTCTGTCTTGAACGATCAGCAATCACTGCTGATTCTGAAAATCCTAACTCAACGGGATCTCTACCATATCAATAGCTACGTCGAGCCTCTAAACAGAAGGATCCCCACTCACTGCCGATGCCGAGCGTTCCACTTCGGACGGAGAAAAAGAGGGCAGTCGCTGTGGCGTCAGCATTGAATCGATGTATCAGCTCCACGTAAAAGAGGCTGCAGCTTTTGGTTGTACCAGCAAAGAACGCGTAGTTTATGAAGCAGCCTGAAAAAAAGCAAAACTAATACGAATGAGATGTGCTTGGCTATAAAGCCAGATGGTGCGTCTTAAACCGAGGCCAACCTCAGCCAGGTATATACCTTCGACTCTCCTTGTCACCACTAGCGGTATATCATCTCCGGGAAGCAGATCATGTTTGCACCTTTATCTGTAGTTTTGTCAATATAAATCAATGAAAAAAAACTTTGTTAATCCGTATGGAAAGTTCTATATGCATTCACAAACCCATAATAAACACACTATATACTTATTAGACACACCACACAAAATTTGAACCAGTCACTAAAATTCCGCTACTACCACCCTCGGACCTACGCGAGCACAAACGCACACACTCTGAAAGCTGAACGGTAACACATAACCTCAGCACAGAATTTAAGACGATAGTTGTTACATATCTGTACAGAAAAACTACCCAAATAATAGATCTACGAACAGCATTTACGACCACTCTTAAGTAACTAGAATTTGTCACCACAGGATCTTCCATGCAACGAAGCATCCTTCACACCATTACAATAATTTTTAAAAAGACTTGTATGATTAGCATCAATTCATCCACACAGACATACATCCAGTCACCCCACCAGAATTATGCCCCCCCCCCTCCCTATCACCCTCTTTCCTTCATGAACGCCCTGAACATCCCACCAGTCGCAGCCCCTTATGACAACTTGTCCAGAAGGAAGTCTGGTTTCATGGTGACGACCAGTAGATGAAGATGAAGCTGTCTCATGGTGACGACCAGTAGATGAAGATGGAGCTGTCTCATGGTGACGACCAGTAGATGAAGATGGAGCTGTCTCATGGTGACGACCAGTAGATGAAGATGACGCTGTTTCATGGTGACGACCAGTAGATGAAGATGAAGCTGGAGATCTCAGGTGACGAGCAGCAGATGAAGATGAAGCTGTTTCACGGTGACGATCAGTAGATGAAGATGAAGCTGGAAGTGTCAGGGGTTGTGTGTCACTGACTGGCAGTACCTATCATTCTGGTACGAGGATAAGTCGTATCCGGTTGGGTACTTGGCAGGCTTTCTTGTGAGTTGACTTCAACGCGGTGACAGCCCTGATATGGCCCTTTGCGGTCGGCTGCGCTACAAGCAACATTACCTTACCTCACCTTGTGGGCTTTTCTTTCCAGACAGAATCTGATGTCTGCAGATTATCAGACGAAGTCCCATATTGGTCTGTCAAGGAGTTTTGCTGGCTGACAGGACTCGAGCAGCAAGATGCCATCCCCTGGTGCATTGTCTCGTCAACAGGTCAGTGCCCGGGTTCCCCCATGCAACAGGTGTCAGGTCAGTGCCCGGGTTCCCCCATGCAGAAGTTGTCAGGTCAGTGTCCGGGTTCCGCCATGCAGTAGTTGTCAGTTAGTGCCCGGGTTTCCCCATGCAGCAGGTGTCAGGTCAGTGCCCGGGTTTCCCCATGCAGCAGGTGTCAGGTCAGTGCCCGGGTTCCCCTATGCAGCAGATGTCAGGTCAGTGCCCGGGTTCACCCATGCAACAGGTGTCAGGTCAGTGCCCAGGTTCCCCCATGCAGCAGGTGTCAGGTCAGTGTCCGGGTTCCGCCATGCAACAGGTGTCAGGTCAGTACCTGGGTTCCCCCATGCAACAGGTGTCAGGTCAGTGCCTGGGTTCCCCCATGCAGCAGGTGTCAGGTCAGTGCCCGGGTTCCCCCATGCAGCAGGTGTCAGGTCAGTGCCCGGGTTTCCCCATGCAGCAGGTGTCAGGTCAGTGCCCAGGTTCCCCCATGCAGCAGGTGTCAGGTCAGTGCCCGGGTTCCCCCATGTAGCAGTTCTCAGGTCAGTGCCCGGGTTTCCCCATGCAGCAGATGTCAGGTCAGTGCCCGGGTCCCCCCATGCAGCAGGTGTCAGGTCAGTGCCCAGGTTCCCCCATGCAGCAGGTGTCAGGTCAGTGCCTGGGTTCCCCCATGCAACAGGTGTCAGGTCAGTGCCCAGGTTCCCCAATGCAGCAGGTGTCAGGTCAGTGCCCGGGTTCCCCTATGCAGCAGGTATCAGGTCAGTGCCCAGGTTCCCCCATGCAGCAGGTGTCAGGTCAGTGCCCGGGTCCCCCATGCAGCAGATGTCAGGTCAGTGCCTGTTCCCCCGTGCAACAGGTGTCAGGTCAGTGCCCGGGTTCCCCCATGCAACAGGTGTCAGGTCAGTGCCCGGGTTCCCCCATGCAACAGGTGTCAGGTCAGTGTCCGGGTCCCCCCATGCAACAGGTGTCAGGTCAGTGCCCGGTCCCCCTATGCAGCAGGTGTCAGGTCAGTGCCCGGTTCCACCATGCAGCAGGTGTCAGGTCAGTGTTCGGGTTCCCCCATGCAGCAGGTGTCAGGTCAGTGCCCGGTTCCCCTATGCAACAGGTGTTAGGTCAGTGCCCGGGTTCCCCTATGCAGCAGGTGTCAGGTCAGTGCCCAGGTTCCCCCATGCAGCAGGTGTCAGTCAGTGTCCGGGTTCCGCCATGCAACAGGTGTCAGGTCAGTGCCCGGGTCCCCCCATGCAGCAGGTGTCAGGTCAGTGCCCGGTTCCCCCATGCAGCAGGTGTCAGGTCAGTGACCGGGTTCCCCTATGCAGCAGGTGTCAGGTCAGTGCCTGGGTTCCCCCTTCCAGCAGGTATCAGGTCAGTGCCCGGGTTCCCCATGCAACAGGTGTCAGGTCAGTGCCCGGGTTCCCCCATGCAACAGGCGTCAGGTCAGTGCCCGGTTTCCCAATGCAACAGTGTGAGGTCAGTGCCCGGGTTCCCCCAAGCAGTAGGTGTGAGGTCAGTGCCCGGGTTCCCCCATGCAACAGGTGTCAGGTCATTGCCCGGGTTCCCCCATGCAACAGGTGTCAGGTCAGTGCCTGGGTTCCTCCAAGCAGTAGGTGTCAGATCAGTGTCCGGGTTCCCCGATGCAACAGGTGTCAGGTCAGTGCCCGGGTTCCCCCATGCAACAGGTGTCAGGTCAGTGCCCGGGTTCCCCCATGCAACAGGTATCAGGTCAGTGCCTGGTTTTCCCATGCAACAGGTGTCAGGTCAGTGCCTGGGTTCCCCCATGCAGCAGGTGTCAGATCAGTGCCCGGGTTCCCCTATGCAGCAGGTATCAGGTCAGTGCCTGGGTTTTCCTATGCAGCAGGTGTCAGGTCAGTGCCCGGGTTCCCCTATGCAGCAGGTGTCAATTCAGTGCCCGGATTCCCCCATGCAGCAGGTATCAGGTCAGTGCCTGGATTCCCTCATGCAGCAGGTGTCAGGTCAGTGCCCGGGTTCCCCTATGCAACAGGTGTCAGGTCAGTGCCCGGATTCCCCCATGCAGCAGGTGTCAGGTCAGTGCCCAGGTTCCCCCATGCAGCAGGTGTCAGTCAGTGCCCGGGTTCCCCCATTCAGCAGGTGTCAGGTCAGTGCCCGGGTTCCCCCATGCAGCAGGTGTCAGGTCAGTGCCCGGATTCCCCCATTCAGCAGGTATCAGGTCAGTGCCTGGGTTTTCCCATGCAGCAGGTGTCAGGTCAGTGCCCGGTTCCCCCATGCAGCAGGTGTCAGGTCAGTGCCCAGGTTCCCCATGCAGCAGGTGTCAGGTCAGTGCCCAGGTTCCCCCATGCAGCAGGTGTCAGGTCAGTGCCCGGGTTCCCCCATGCAGCAGGTGTGAGGTCAGTTCCCGGGTTCCCCCATGCAGCAGGTGTCAGGAGCACTGAGCGGCCGTCCTCATGCTCCACTGACAGTAGTCCTGTACAGCGTGAAGGGGAACATCCCGCTTCGCCTTTCCTCTTTTGCTCTTTCCCCTTTCACCCTTTCCCCCTTTCCCCCTTTCCCCTTTCAGCTTTCGCCTTTCCCTTTTCAGCCCTTCCCTTTTCGTCCTTTCCACTTTCGCCCTTTCCCCCTTTACCCTTCCCCTCTTCGCCCTTTCCCTTTTCGCCCTTTCCCCCTTTTACCCTTCCCCTCTTTGCCCTTTCCACTCTTCGCCCTTCCCCTCTTCGCCCTTCACCTTTCGCCCTTTCCCCTTTCGCCTTTTTCCCCTTTCGTCCTTCCCCGTTTGCCTTTTTTCTTCTTACGCTCTTCAACCTTTTGTCCTTTCCCCTTTCGCCCTTTCCCCTTTCCTCTTTCACCCTTTCCCCTTTCACCCTTTCCCCTTTCCCCCTTTCCCCTTTCGCCCGTACCCTTTCGCCTTTTCGCTTTCGCTCTTTCCCTTTTCACCCTTTCCCCTTTCCCTTTTCGCCTTTCCCCTTTCACCCTTCCCCTTTTCCCCTTTCGCCCTTTCCCCTTTCCCTTTTCGCCCTTCCCCTTTCGTCCGTTCCCTTTCGCCTTTTCCCTTTCACCCTTTTCCCTTTTGCCCTTTGCCCTTTCTCCTTTCCCATTTCGCCCGTTCCCTTTCGCCTTTCACTTTTCGCCCTTCCCCTTTCGCCCTTCCCCTTTCGCCTTTTCCCTTTTACCCTTCCCCTTTCGCCTTTTCCCCTTTCCCCTTTCGCCTTTCCCCTTTCGCTCTCTCCCTTTTTGCCCTTCCCCTTTCGCCCTTCCCCTTTCGCCTTTTCTCTTTTACCCTTCCCCTTTTGCCTTTCCCCTTTCGCCCCGTTCCCTGTCGCCTTTTCCCTTTCTCCCTTTCCCTTTCGCCTTTTCCCTTTTACCCTTCCCCTTTTGCCTTTCCCCTTTCGCCCGTTCCCTGTCGCTTTTTCCCTTTCGCCCTTTCCCCCTTTTCCTCTTTCCCATGTTCGCCTTTTCCCTTTCGCCCGTTCCCTTTCGCCTTTCCCTTTTCGCTCTTTCCCTTTTCGCCCTTCCCCTTTCGACCTTCCTCTTTCAACCTTCCTCTTTCGCCTTTCCCCTTTTACCCTCCCTTTCGCCCTTTCCCCTCTTCGCCCTTTCCCTTTTTGCCCTTCCCCTTTTGCTTTTCCCCTTTCGGCCTTCCCCTTTCGTCCCTTTTCCCTTTCGCCCTTTTCCCTTTCGCCCTTTCCCTTTCACCCTCTCCCCTTTCATCCTTTCCCTTTCGCCCTTTCCCCTTTCACCCTCTCCCCTTTCACCTCTCCCCTTTCATCCTTTCCCTTTCGCCCTTTCCCCTTTCGCCCTTTCCCCTTTCGCCTTTCCCTTTCACCCTCTCCCCTTTCATCCTTTCCCTTTCGCCCTTCCCCTTTCACCCTCTCCCCTTTCATCCTTTCCCTTCGCCCTTTCCCCCTTTCCCCTTTCCCCCTTTCGCCCTTTCCCCTTTCGCCCTTTCCCCTTTCACCCTCTCCCCTTTCATCCTTTCCCTTTCGCCCTTTCCCCTTTCGCCCTTTCCCCTTTCGCCCTTTCCCCTTCTGCTTCTTTCGACTTTCGCCATTTCCCTTTTCGCCCTTTTCTGTTTTGTCCTCATGATTAGGGTGACTTTCATTAAGTGTCTTTTCACCCTCTTTAGACGTAAATATTCACTCGGACATTCATAGTAATCACATTTTATTCTACTCCATGATTTCCACCAACAGTCAGACAACCACAATTTGTCGGCCCAAACGATAAAAGAAGTGTATCTGAAGAGATCAGTTTCAGTTAGCCAACCACACCGGGCAGACACCACACACACACACACACACACACACACACACACAGACACACACACACAACACACACACACACACACACACACATCTGTCTCACACGCGGATTCCTACAAATCTAAAAATATCCTGTCATTAAAATACAACCACAAACACAGCAGCAAACCTATGAGATAATTTACCGCAATCATAACTGTGTTGATACTCAAGATTACCGCATGACTAACATGATCGGACTGATGCACGATGCTCTACTTTCTTTGTCTGATGACCCGTTTGTACGCAATCCAATCTTTATAAACAACCCCATTTATTGTGTCTCCTGCTGAAACGTCTAAACGGATCATTCTGAAACATAGCGCAAGGTTATCCCATAGTGAGACAGTACGCCCAGCCCTAAACTGTTGCTGTCTGAAGTTCCAGTAAACTAACGGTCTGGCTTTTTGCGTGCCATAACTGGGAGCAGACACAGAAAGTGTGCAGTGTTGATCGCTCTTCATCGCATGGAAACTTGCTCTGAAAGTTTATACAACAGGCACCCACTCACACACACACACACACACACACACACACACACACACACACACACACACATACACACACACACGCGCGCGCGCGCGCGCGCTCATAATATATATATATATATATATATATATATATATATGTCTACACACGCGCGCGCGCGCGCGCACCACACACACACACACACACACACACACACACAAACACACATACACACACGCACGCACGCACGCAAGCACGTACACAGACACACAGCGTGCGCACGCACCCACACACGCGCACACTCACACACGTGTACACACACATACACAGCGTGCGTTCGCGCGGGCGTTCACACACACACACACACACACACACACACACACACACACACACACACACACACACCAGAGAGAGAGAGAGAGAGAGAGAGAGAGAGAGAGAGAGAGAGAAGAGAGATGAACGGGTAGAAAAAGAGACAGACACAGAGGAAGACCAACGAACAAACAGCTAATTCCAGGTGAACCTACCCAAGGCCACAGCCCAGGCCCAGCCTCTGTCGTAAGGAACTCCATCACTCTCCGTGTCCTCTTGATCTGCCGGGTCGCCCTCTTCAGCCTCCCGTCCTTCCATTCCACAACCATTCGGCTGCTTTTTCTCTGCATTCCCTGCCGCTGTGTCGTCTTGCAGCATGCGGTCAGGAATCGCAACACCCACGTCTTCACTGCTCATTGTGTTCGCCTCTGCTTTGACCGAGATGGCTCAGATCTCCTTCATCGTTTGAACACGCAAGGGTTCATTATCCGTTATCAGACAGTTGAACAGCGTGCAGCAGGTTGAAACTGGATTATAGTACAAACACACCGACTTAATTTACCCCCCCCCCCCCACTCCCACCCACCAACCCCCATCCCCACCTTTCCTACATTCTACGCGTCACATGCCAGTTGCTGTTATCTGTTCTGGTAAAGCCAGTGTCAGTGTAGGCGGAGATCCAGAACATTTGTTTAAATCCACACTGGGATGTGTTTTGTCATAACAAAGAGTGGGGGCCGGTGTCGTATATAATACTGTCGCTCATAAAATCGTGTCACAGCGACGACAGTATTTCCCGGGAAATACTGCAGCTGGTTCATGAAAACTCATCGCTGAGCGACTTAATTTCATAAAAATTGGTAGCGGGATAGGATTTCACGAGAAATGTCCATAAAATCGTGTCGTTGCCAAAAAATAAAATCATGTCGCAGCGACAGCATTTCATGTAAAAATAAAATTGCTGCCGTAGAAAAGTTGTCGCTCTGAGACAGCATATCCCGTAAAAAAAAAAAAACGACGTCGAAGACATGTTCGGTCTCTGCCCCAACTCTGCCCCCACCTCCCTCTCTCATGGTTTTTCTATCAGTTGCCCCATTGTCTTTCTGTCTATGATCTTATTTGTGTCTGCTTGACTGTCGGTCTATCTTTCTGTCTCTATTTGTTTTTTCTCGCTCATTCTCTCTATGTATCGCCCTCCCTCTATCTGTTTGACTCTCTTTAGTTTCACTCTGTCCATCAAACTGTCTGTCAGTTGGTCTCTGCCTTTCCTGCCCCCTCCCCCTCCCCCCCCTCTCTCTCTCTCTCTCTTTCTCTCTCTCTGGGCGTGCAAGCATGTGTGCGTGTATGTGGAGAGAGCGCGACGGGGTGTGTGTGTGTGTGTGTGTGTGTGTGTGTGTGTGTGTGTGTGTGTGTGTGTGTGTGTGTGTGTGTGTGCTGGCTGAATCATAAAATCACAGATGGCAAAACATCTTGTTA
>CM065720.1:7964963-7969963 GCA_033310375.1 Conus canariensis
GGTGGACGAGCGTAAGTTGCGAGACGGAACATACGAGATGGAGGAGGTCAGAGAGGTAGGAGGGAGCCAGATTATTCAGTGATTTGAAAACCAGGAGGAGAACTTTAAAATCAATGCGAGACTGAATTGGGAGCCAGTGTAAGGATGACAGAATTGGTGATATGTGATCAGATCTAGAGGAGCGGGAGATCAGACGGGCGGCATTGTTCTGAACTTTTTGAAGTTTAGAGATGAGCGTTAAGGGACAACCGGCAAGGAGGGAGTTACAATAGTCGAGCCGAGACAGGACAAAAGCACAGATTAGAGTCTTCAGAGCATTTTGAGTAAGGAAGCGGCGAATTGAGCTGATTCTACGAAGTTCAAGGTAGCAGGACTTGCACACATTAGAGATATGTTGTTTGAAAGAGAGAGTTTGGTCAAGTGTAACGCCGAGGTTACGAACAGACACTGATAGATTTATTTTGTTTCCATCAACATTTATAGAACTAGGGGAGAATGAGTTCTAATAGTATGTTTCGAAGCAATGAGGATTATTTCAGTTTTGTCTGCGTTAAGTTGTAGTTTGTTATTGTGCATCCATGATTTAACATCGGTAATGCATGCTTGAGAAGAGGAGATTATTTCATGAAGCTGACCGAGATGGGCAGAGATATACAGCTGGTTGTCATCTGAAAAGCTATGGTGAAGGAGAGAGCGTTGGCTGATAATGGCCGAGAGAGGCTGGGTGTACAGCACAAACAAAACCGGTCCCAGGACAGATCCCTGAGGGACACCAAACTGAAGTGCTCTTGCTGGAGACTTAACACCTTTCACTGAAACAGTTTGCGTGCGATCAGAGAGATATGAAGAGAACCAGGAAAGGACAGAACCAGAAAGACCAAAAGAAGTGTTGAGTCTTGAGAGAAGAATTGAGTGATCTATTGTATCAAAGGCAGCAGACAAATCTAGGAGAGAGAGAAGAGAAACTTTGTTTCCATCAACAGCTGTGAGGAGATCGTTTGCTATCTTGAGAAGCGCTGTCTCGGTGCTATGGCCAGCCCGGTAGGCTGACTGGTTTGAGTACAAGAGATTGTTTACAGAGAGATGTTCAGACAGTTGGGCGAGAACAACTTTTTCAATCAGTTTGGAAAGAAATGGGAGATTAGAGACAGGTCTGTAGTTCTTGAGATTTTCAGGATCTAAGTTTTGCTTCTTCAGGAGAGGTCTGACAATTGCAGATTTGAACAGAGTGGGAAAACAACCTGATTGCAAAGAGTCATTGATAATGGATGTAAAGTATGGGAGGAGATCGTCAAGACAGCAGGTAAGAAGGGATGAGGGGAGAGGGTCAAGTTCACATGTTCTGACAGTGACTTGCTTCAAGACTTTCCGGACCTCTTCAACCGACACAGAGTGGAATTCAGACCACTGAGTGCCGGAGAAGGAAGGATCAGGAACAGCAGGGGAAGGAGCAGCATGAGAGTCCAGATTATGGCGAATAGTGGCTATTTTACTATAGAAGTAATCAGAGAAACGCTGGGGGAGTTCTGTCGCAGGGATTGAGGAGGGCAGAGGTGTGGACTTTGATTTGCCAAGTAGAGTATTGGTTACAGTAAACAGTTGTCGGGATGTACCACAGGCTAAGATTTTGGCACTGTAAAAACAGCATTTGGCACTGTCCAGAATGTTAGTAACTAGCTTATTAGCAGTACGAAAAGTTTCTTTATGAACATGTAGTCCAGATTTGAGCCAGCAACGCTCTGCCTGGCGCCGTTCTCGCTTAGCCTGCAGCAGCTGAGGTCCGACAGAGGTGAACCAGGGTGAGGGAGCCGGCTGGAGATCTGGCGGCGGGTGGCTGGGGCGTGCTGATCTAGAAGACGGGACAGAAGCTGGTGGAGCTGGTCAGCTGACAGATGTGAAGAGGCCTCCAGTCTGGCCCGAAGATCAGACTGGAAGGTGGCGGTGTTGACAGCGGCGATCTTCCTGGCCTCCACGTACACAGGAAGGCGTGAAGGACGTGAGAGGCGGAACTGGGCCACAACGCAGTAGTGGTCGGAGAAGTCGAGAGTGAAATCTGGGGCTGTGGAATGCAGCACGTTGTCGTCACGCCGGCAGATGACAAGGTCAAGGGTGTGGCCTTTCTGGTGAGTCGGGAAGGTGACAGCCTGGTGCAGACCAAAATCGTCCAGCAGACCGGCGAAGCGAAGCGCTAGGGAGTCAGTGGGGACGTTGACGTGAACATTGAAGTCACCAACGATGACAGGACAGCCACTGATTGTATTGCAGTGTTCCAGGAAGGACGGGAACTCTTCAATGAAAAGAGCATCAGACAGTTTGTTCTTTTGGTTGGGGGGAGGACGGTAGATGCAGAAAAGCTGAAGACAGTGCTGACGTAGGGTGACAGAAAGATGGGCAAGTTCAAAGGAGGAATGCTGGAACGGGAAGGTGGTGGTGGAGGTGAGGTGGGAGCACAGAGAATCACGCACGACGAAAGCGATGCCGCCGCCGCGGGAGGAGCGAGGACAGGAGATAGTTCTATAGCCAGGAGGAGCAAGGTCAACACATTTAGCCTCGTCCCCAGTTGGGAGTAACCAAGACTCCGTGACACAAAAAATGTCAACACTGTTGTCAATAATAAAGTCGTTGATCGCGGACCGTTTTCGAGAGCAACCGACGGAACGAGGGTTGAGCTGCGCAATTTTAAAGTTGAAGCCGGACTGAGACTGACTAGGCAGCACAAGTGGCACTGAAATTAGATTTGCAAAGTTCACAGCACTTGCCTTTGACCTGGATGGTGTGAAGAGGGGACGACAAGCGTGGTTGATGACAGGAATCTTCCTCTGTTTCCTTCTACCACCTCCACGGCCTCGCACACGAGGAAGACCGACGCCAACACGCAGACGACGCAGTGTTGAGGTTAGGGAGGGGTTAAGGGTCGAAGGTCGAACCGCCAGCAACTCATCACGGGTGTAGGGGAGGGGGCAGACAGGTGGAGGAGGGGGAGGGGAGAGTGTCGACACACAAGCGCTTGCAGTGTGTGTGAGCTGAAACACAGGACAGCGGAGGGGAGAAAGGAGCACGTGCGAAGCATGGTGGTGAAAAACATGGCTGCGATGGGGAGCACAGAATACGAACCAGGTTTGTTAGAAAAACAAACCAAATCATTCTAAAATCCAGAGGCAGTGAGGCACAAAATGTAATCCAATAGAAAGTCCAGTTCATCACAAAACACCCAGGTACAAGAATACACCACAAACACTTATTCAAACCACCACAATCACTGAAACATGGAGAGAGAGAGAGAGAGAGAGAGAGAGAGAGAGAGAGAGAAATCCCAGCCTGCTAGGCGAAACTCTCACTCACGTGTTCAGCCTGGTGTTCGTAAAATTTGCATAACATTGTTCAGCGCTTAAAACTGTACGTGCATACGGAATGTTATCAAGAACGGTGAAAATGTAGAAATTCAGAAAATAACGGTTTTTAACGGTCAATGTTAAGTTTCGGATCTTGAAAATTGTATTCATTGTTTAGCGTTCAAAACTGCACATGTATATCAAGAATACTCTAAATTCATAAAATAACGTTTTTTAACGGTCAATTTTAAATTTCGGTTCGTAAAAGTTGTATATCATTTTTCGGCATTTAAAACTGCACATGTATACCGAATTTCATCAAGAACAGCCTAAATTTTGAAAATAACGGTTTTTAACGGTCAAATTTAATGGTCATAATGACTATCTAATGACCCTATGTTACCCGCTGGATGTTCCTGTAGGCTTATGTCAAGTTTGGTGGCGATCCGATAACTCTCGTGGCCGCCAACCTCAGAAGATCGGGTTTTAAACAGTTTTTATAGGGTTTGGTTTTTTAACGGTTTTTAACTGTTATAAATAACGTTTCTTAACTGCCAAATAACGGTTCTAATTTTCGAGAAGTAGCCCTGTACTGTGCAATGTCACAACGGCCATTTGATGAAAAGCAGAGGAAAAAGATGTCTTTGAAACCGTTATAACAGTTTTTTTTAACGGCTTTTAACGGTTTTATTATTTTAGAGATTAGCCCAAAACCATCCTCGGGTCACAACAGACGTACCTGCTAAATTTCAAGAAGATCGGGTTTTTAAACAGTTTCTTTTATAGGGTTTGGTGTTTTTAACGGTTTTTAACTGTTATAAATAACGTTTTTTAACTGCCAAATAACGGTTCTAATTTTAGAGAAGTAGTCCTGTACCTGTGCAATGTCACAACGGCTATTTGAAGAAAAGCAGAGGAAAAAGATGTCTTTGAAACCGTAATAACAGTTTTTTTAACGGTTTTTAACGGTTTTATTTTTTTTAGAGATTATCCCAAAACCATCCTCGGGTGACAACAGACGTACCTGCCAAATTTCATTACAATCGGTTGAGCCGTTTTTGAGTCTATAGCGTACACACACACAGACAGAATTTGCCATTTATATATTAGACTAGCAGGGGCACCCGGCTTTGCCCGGGATATGAACATTCTTTGCGATACTCACGTGACGGCAAACATGTATTAATTGTTTTGATTTACAATCAATCCCCCCCCCCCCCCCAAAAAAAAAAAAAAAAAAAAAAACCATCTTCCCACCCCCTCCCCCCACACAAATACACATTCTGTCTGTCTGTCTGTCTGTCTGTCTGTCTGTCTCTCTCTCTCTCCTCTCTCTCCTCTCTCTCTCTCTCTCTCTCTCTCTATACATTCTATTGTTTTCCGCCTGCCTCTGGCCCTTTCCTCTGGATCTTCCCTAGCACGTCGAGATGCTTTTCTCGCTCGATTTTCCGCCTGCACTCACTGTTCCCATTCCCATTCTTCTGATTGCCCTTAATTTTGTAGGAATAGACTTTGTGCAGAAGTAGTTTATTTCAACGGGTCTGTGTCTAATGTAAAAATAGTGTATCAGGCTTTGCACTGTACAATCATTTTTTCTGGCCCCTCTCATTCCTCCCTTTTCATCCCCCTACTCTGTCCCATCCATGTTGCAAAATTACTTACCGTTAC
>CM065720.1:7979963-7984963 GCA_033310375.1 Conus canariensis
CCCGGCTTCATCACTTTTCTGATCCCTGTGTCGGTGGTTTGCAGGTCAAACTGATCCATTATAGACAGGTACTAGTAGTCTGCATGTCCCACTTTGGAAAAACTCTACAGAAGCATCACAGCCGTGCCGCAGTCCGTAGCCGCATGATTATCCTCGGATTATGGTCACCCAGATCACCAGTTCTACATTGTCTTTTTACTTGTTTTGGCGTGAGCAAAAAAAAAAAAAAGATTAAAAAAAAGACTTTGGACTACACTCTGCCGCCAATTAGGCTTCGCATTTAAAAGTCTCCTAGTGCTTTCTTGTGAATGTCCATGACTTGATTAAGTGCGCATGCATACAACAAATAATCTTTTCCTATTCTCGTCTGAATACATACCTGCTATGTATCCTACTTTATCTTCTCCAAAGCCTTGTCGTTTGATCTTAGAGGCTTTCTTCAGCGAACAGTATCTGGTACAAAACGAACAACTCCTGGACCATGGCAAAAGGTCTGAGTCTCTTAGTATATGAACTCTAAAACCGAACTGAAATATTCAAAGTAGACAGCTTATTCTTCATGCCAACGTAGTCTCCTTTGGTAAAGAAACATTTAAACACCTTTCTTGCATGCCAAATATAATCGAAGGTAAGGCACCGAAGGTGACTCTTTCCCAATGGAGCTGTATGAGGCAAGTCTTCTACTATTCCTTCTTCGTCAGTAAACACCATGTTAATAAGTATTGGTTGTTGATCTCAGTAGCAGCTCTGCATATGCCTAGATGTACTGCAGCTCGGTGTTCAAGACAGGGTGGTGAGGTGCCCCCGATCCAGCCTGTCTGAGATTAATGAAAGCTGCGTGACATACATCAGCCTCCAAGGAGAAAGACAAAATAGAAAATTGGAGGGGAGGGGGCGGGGTAGGGGGGGGGGGAACACAGCCAAACCTCAAACCCCAAACCCCTTAACTATACATTGTCTGGAAAAGTCATTAGGCGTAGCAAACAGCAAGGTATGAAGAAAAACAAAGTAACGAGAGCTTCGATAACCCTAACACCTCTTTAGAAATGGGTCAAAACAACGCCATCAAACTTCATTTAACAGATGCCGTTAGTTCATGATAGAGAGGAGAATGGAAAGCACAAGGTTATAAACGCAAAGAATGATTCATATTTCAAAGCCTGTTTACATACGGGTTGACGAAAATCTAGGTCTTGGTTCAAGCCATACCTTATTTTCTGGTTCGGGCTCAGCAAACGATAGTGACACTAGGAAGACGAGCTCACATTTCATCCCTTATTTAAGCGAGGCTAATGCCTGGTCGACACCCATAAGATAGTCAATGTGTTCACAAACTCTGGCCCATTCTTCCCTTTGTCTAGGTCTGTTTGCAGACTGTCAAATCCCCTCTCACATTACGTATCAGACCCGCGTAAGCCCTGGACCTCCAGTCCCCTACCATGAGTACTTCAGAGGCATAACGGTTTTTACGAGCCTACCGAACAGTACAATGCACTCGTCTTGACACGAAACGCATGAAGGTGCTATCGGCTGACCTGAGAAAGATCCGACACCTGCCAGTCTCTGTATGGAGCCAGGTTAACAGATGGCTTCGACGGCTTTCCTCTCCTGAGGAACTCCAGCTGTTTGCCCCTGAGGTATACAAAGAAGGAATATTTGTTTCAGGTGTGCAACTAATACATACATACATATATAATATATATATATATATATATATATTCAATTATAAACAAAGCTTGCTCTTATGTCTTAGATTGAAGAAATAGGTGGAAATAAGCATTCATATCTGCAGTGGTAGATAATTCTGCCTAACTAACAGTATGTGCTTGAGTGGGTGAATGGGGAAAAAATGAAGTAAATGCTTCTCAAAATGAGCCTTCAGCAAGCTTATAGTCTCCAAGAGGGAGACATTCTCCAATGGGGAGGAAACTCACTAGCGTATGACTCCTGGTCAGATACCGATATTTCGAAACCTGATTGTTTCTCCTCAGTGACCGCGGAAAGTGATAATTTGACTCCTCTGCCTTTTTGGTTTTAAGAAGAATGCTATCCTAGAAAAGTCTGGTGTGCAATACCGTAGTATGTCTGTTGAGTTTTCAAAAAACCAGCCAAAGGTGGCACCTAAGAAGCAAAAGAAAATCATGAAAGAGCAAAACAAGCTACATTTTCTCATGAAAAGTAGAAAATATAAAAAAAGATAACCTCTTAAGACACAAGTGCTGAGGGCCAGTTCTTGGAATGAATCCGCAAGGGACTAAATTACAATAAACTAATAAATTCCAAGGATAAATACCGAGCACCATTCCAGCAACTTACAGAGCAGCTTGGTGTTGCAATGACTGCAAGAAATATTCAATTATAAACAAAGCTTGCTCTTATGTCTTAGATTGAAGAAATAGGTGGAAATAAGCATTCATATCTGCAGTGGTAGATAATTCTGCCTAACTAACAGTATGTGCTTGAGTGGGTGAATGGGGAAAAAATGAAGTAAATGCTTCTCAAAATGAGCCTTCAGCAAGCTTATAGTCTCCAAGAGGGAGACATTCTCCAATGGGGAGGAAACTCACTAGCATATAACTCCTGGTCAGATACCGATATTTCGAAACCTGATTGTTTCTCCTCAGTGACCGCGGAAAGTGATAATTTGACTCCTCTGCCTTTTTGGTTTTAAGAAGAATGCTATCCTAGAAAAGTCTGGTGTGCAATACTGTAGTATGTTTGTTGAGTTTTCAAAAAACCAGCCAAAGGTGGCACCTAAGAAGCAAAAGAAAATCATGAAAGAGCAAAACAAGCTACATTTTCTTATGAAAAGTAGAAAATATAAAAAGATAACCTCTTAAGACACAAGTGCTGAGGGCCAGTTCTTGGAATGAATCCGCAAGGGACTAAATTACAATAAACTAATAAATTCCAAGGATAAATACCGAGCACCATTCCAGCAACTTACAGAGCAGCTTGGTGTTGCAATGACTGCAAGAAATATTCAATTATAAACAAAGCTTGCTCTTATGTCTTAGATTGAAGAAATAGGTGGAAATAAGCATTCATATCTGCAGTGGTAGATAATTCTGCCTAACTAACAGTATGTGCTTGAGTGGGTGAATGGGGAAAAAATGAAGTAAATGCTTCTCAAAATGAGCCTTCAGCAAGCTTATAGTCTCCAAGAGGGAGACATTCTCCAATGGGGAGGAAACTCACTAGCATATAACTCCTGGTCAGATACCGATATTTCGAAACCTGATTGTTTCTCCTCAGTGACCGCGGAAAGTGGTAATTTGACTCCTCTGCCTTTTCGGTTTTAAGAAGAATGCTATCCTAGAAAAGTCTGGTGTGCAATACCGTAGTATGTTTGTTGAGTTTTCAAAAAACCAGCCAAAGGTGGCACCTAAGAAGCAAAAGAAAATCATGAAAGAGCAAAACAAGCTACATTTTCTTATGAAAAGTAGAAAATATAAAAAGATAACCTCTTAAGACACAAGTGCTGAGGGCCAGTTCTTGGAATGAATCCGCAAGGGACTAAATTACAATAAACTAATAAATTCCAAGGATAAATACCGAGCACCATTCCAGCAACTTATATGCTAGTGAGTTTCCTCCCCATTGGAGAATGTCTCCCTCTTGGAGACTATAAGCTTGCTGAAGGCTCATTTTGAGAAGCATTTACTTCATTTTTTCCCCATTCACCCACTCAAGCACATACTGTTAGTTAGGCAGAATTATCTACCACTGCAGATATGAATGCTTATTTCCACCTATTTCTTCAATCTAAGACATAAGAGCAAGCTTTGTTTATAATTGAATATTTCTTGCAGTCATTGCAACACCAAGCTGCTCTGTAAGTTGCTGGAATGGTGCTCGGTATTTATCCTTGGAATTTATTAGTTTATTGTAATTTAGTCCCTTGCGGATTCATTCCAAGAACTGGCCCTCAGCACTTGTGTCTTAAGAGGTTATCTTTTTATATTTTCTACTTTTCATAAGAAAATGTAGCTTGTTTTGCTCTTTCATGATTTCTTTTGCTTCTTAGGTGCCACCTTTGGCTGGTTTTTTGAAAACTCAACAAACATACTACGGTATTGCACACCAGACTTTTCTAGGATAGCATTCTTCTTAAAACCGAAAAGGCAGAGGAGTCAAATTACCACTTTCCGCGGTCACTGAGGAGAAACAATCAGGTTTCGAAATATCGGTATCTGACCAGGAGTTATATGCTAGTGAGTTTCCTCCCCATTGGAGAATGTCTCCCTCTTGGAGACTATAAGCTTGCTGAAGGCTCATTTTGAGAAGCATTTACTTCATTTTTTCCCCATTCACCCACTCAAGCACATACTGTTAGTTAGGCAGAATTATCTACCACTGCAGATATGAATGCTTATTTCCACCTATTTCTTCAATCTAAGACATAAGAGCAAGCTTTGTTTATAATTGAATATTTCTTGCAGTCATTGCAACACCAAGCTGCTCTGTAAGTTGCTGGAATGGTGCTCGGTATTTATCCTTGGAATTTATTAGTTTATTGTATATATATATATATATAGATAGATAGATAGATAGATATTTGTATCTATTGTGTGGTTGTATATATATATATAGAGAGAGAGAGAGAGAGAGAGAGAGACTGAAGCCTCAAGTCCAACTGGCACTTTGAGAGCAGGCGCGACTAAAACCTAAAAAGACCTACAAATGTGAACAAAACCACCACACCTGTGTCACAGCTGGTACTTTTTGTGCTCAAAATCCAGAGGCAAAATCTGTGTTCTCACCAAGCAAGACACCATTCTGCATGGCTCCAAAGGCTCGTTCAAAACGAAATGTACATTTTCTTGTCAAAACCGCAAGATCGTGTATGCTATCCACCGTTAATTGTGCGGTATTGCAGAGCGATACTCAAGGAAATTCAGTGGGACATTTGGATATACAAAGAGGACAATGTGTAAGAATGATGAGAGAAAGGTCTTGCTTTTTTAACGACTCAAGTACAACAGTATCAAAAATATCAT
>CM065720.1:7989963-7992463 GCA_033310375.1 Conus canariensis
ACCATTTTTTCATCGCTATCAATACAACAGATATCCGCTGTGGTATTCAATCATTTGATCATAATCATCACTAGAAAGGAAACCCGCTGTGGTATTCAGTCATGTTATCACCAGCATCAACATCCACTGTGGTATTCAATCGTTTGATCATCGGTATCACCAGGAAAGGAATCCACCATGGTATTCTGTCATTAGATCATCGCCATCAACGAAAAGAAATGCACCATAGTATTCAATAATTCCATCATAATCATCGACAGGGGAGGGAAAAACTTCATAGTATTCACTCATTTGATTATCATCACTCACTGAAAGAAAAGTATAGTTGTATTCAGTAAGTTGTTTAGTATCATCAGTAGGAAAGAAAAGCATCATGCTACTCAACTATTTAATAATCATGAGTAAAAGAAAAAATGAATCATTGCTTTCAAACATTTTGATCATCACATTCAACAGGAAATAGATACGCTACAGTGTTCAGTTGTTTTTAAATCGTTCTTATCAACAGGAAATAAATCCACCATGGGGTACAATCATTTGATCATCTTTATTACCGATGAGAAAGGGTTCATTCGGTACCTCGATGGGAAATATGAACAGACCCAAACGGTACAGCAGGTCGACTTTTCCATGGCAGTATGGAAAAAACAACAAAGTTGTAGTCGTTGTTCTGTCTGATAGGTATATTTCTAAGTCTACGGGGAGGGGGGGGGGGAAGAAAACTAGAAGGGTTCTTGCCATAGAACAAATATTTCCTCCAGTGCTGAACACTCTTTTCGCTCGGAAGGTCTGGGTTGTAATACCAAATAGTACAGAGATCTCAATAGGCCTACATCTAATAAGCCTGATTTCTTCGTTAATAAAAATCCAGGAATATTTTTGGGGGACATTTGAGATATATACGTATAATATAGAGATAGGTAAGATAGATAGATAGATAGATAGATAGATAGATAGATAGATAGATAGATAGATAGATAGATATCACAATACCTGGCAATTTTAATCAAAGGCAAAAAATCAATCCTACGTCTGTCCTATGATTGAGATCCGCAGCACAATTCAAAAAGATTTGTCCTGAAGCCAGTCGCCGTTTTTCCCACAAAGTTTCGTAGGAAACGAGTCATTAGTTTTTGCATACCAACCTTGCTGGCATACAGGCAGACCGACAGACGCAAGTGAAAAACGTAAACTGTTCGGCGAACTTAGCATTACAAAGCAGTAGACGAGTGAAAAGGCGATAAAACTGTCTCATCGGCCGGGTAAGGATACAGGTTGAGAACACTGTAGGGCGAGCTGTTCTGGCACTTACGAGAAAATCGGTGGCGGATTCCGGAGAAGTGCCAAGGGTTCCACAACAACCCCATCCCCACCCCTACCCTCTGCTCCATTTTACGTTCCCTTGCCCGAAAGGGAAAAGAATGCGTGGTCAATAGATACTTGTTGTTTGTCAGGACAGACTTCTAATAAACCTCATACATTCTTGACCACGGTGGAAGGCCCCCTTTCCACCCCCACCCCCAACCCTCTTCACCCACCTCATCCCTTACTTTTTGTAAATTTTACGCCGCGATCTCCCCCCCCCCCCCCCCCCCCCACTCTCTTGCAAGCGGCCGCTGCAGGCCGACCATAGTTTGGAAATGCCCCCCCCCCCCTCTCCATCTGTATTTCATCCGCCCCTGTGGTCACGTTCCACTCAGTCATCTACACAGTAAGGCAGCGATACAAAGTTGGCATGAGAGAGGGAGGTTAGAAATAAAGAGGGAGTGTGCGGGTTTGAGATAGAGGTTATGAAGAAGAGATAGGGAAGGGAGGGAGAGGCGGTGGGGGTGGGGTGGGGGGGGGGGGGGGACGAAGACGCGAGAGGGAGAAATCGGAAGGGGAAGGGAGGTAATTCAACATACGCTTTGCAAGCGTCGGTCGTGTTTGCCAGAAGGGTGTTTGGATGGATACGAGGTGTTCGCTGCTGACAGTGACAAGGTGACGATGATAGTGATAGTCATGCTTTTTCGTGTTTTTTTTTCTGTACTGTGTTTGATAACATGTTTGAAATTCCGCGTGTTTTCAATGTTGTTTTATTGCGAGATTCACGCACATTTCGCCCATAACTTTTCAGTGCTTTGTTTCTTAATTTAATATATTTACTGTTATGTTGTTGGCACCTTCGCTATTGAGGTTATCTTTTCACCCATATTTGTCTGTCTATCATCAAGATTTCGCAAAAGCTACAACATCGATTTTAACCATATTTGTAGAAAGATGCATGAATTGGGCCCGAGGACGAACGTGTCATATTTTGGTGTGGATCCGTCGAGCAGATTGGGATCAAACGACGAATCAAGGATCCGTGCCACAAGAGTTTTACGCATTTTCCACTGAACATGGATACAGACAATATCAAGTCGTCATGGAGGCAACCCCCCCCCCCTCCCCTCCCCAGGGTGGACAGCGCACTGCCACCGAGGAACTTTGGTGGTGTTTAGTGGTGCCTGCTCCAGCC
>CM065720.1:7997463-7999963 GCA_033310375.1 Conus canariensis
ACGCACGCACGCACGCACGCACCACGCACACACACACACACACACACACACACACACACACACACACACAGCATAATATTCTTACACGGAAAGCAGATAAAAGATGCAGCATTCACGATCAGCAAACTAGTATCATCAGTAAAGTTTGAGGAGGAATGTACTTTGATTCATGAGGCAGTCGTGTCCGAGTACACCAGCATATATTCATATTTAACATTCTCGTTCATAAAGCACATTTGGTTTTCAAGCCCGTGAAGAACATGAGATAGTGTTGTTACTGAAGAGAGAGAGAGAGAGAGAGAGAGAGAGAGAGAGAGAGAGAGAGAGAGAGAGAGAGAGAGAGAGAGTCTTTATTCCCAAGGATATCAAAATATGCAAGAATTGTTCTTTCATCTGGTCGTTGTCCCAGTTCAGGGACTAAGGATATCAATACAGAACGCTATGACACAATACAGAATTAATCATAACAAGGACAGTGATGATTCATGTTAGAGAGAGAGAGAGAGAGAGAGAGAGAGAGAGAGAGAGAGAGAGAGAGAGAGAGAGATTCAAACATGCCTTAATATCATCAACAACAAAAAACCCAGAAAGAACGAAAGAAAGCAAAAGTAGAAAGCCAAAAACAAAACAAAACAAACAAACAACCAAACAAAAATTTAAAAAAAGGGGGGGGGGGGAGGGGGAGAGAGAAAGAAAAGGAGGAAGAGAGAAAGACGAAGAAATGACACCATTATCCGTTCCCTTCATCTTCCCTCCAACCTCAGCCTTCCCACCCCCAAAATATGTATGATTATATGACCAGTCCGCTGGCTCACGCATATACATAACATCAGTACGCTTTATATCTTTCACATATTGACATTTGCATTGATATACTCTGTCTAATCATATACTGTACCAAATTATTTTGAAGCAGCAGTACTTTGTAGACAGCAATTATCATTTTGGGAGGGAAAAAAAAAAGCTAGATTGTATGCTGGTTATGATATATCCGCTGGCTCACATATATACACATATGCGCACGCTTTACATATTTCACATATTGACGTTTGCATGCATTGATATAGTGTGTCCAATGATTCACTGTGCCAAATTATTTTGAAACAGTAGTATTTGTAGACAGCAATAGTCACTTTGGGAAAGTAACTAAAATGTATGTTGGTTATGATATAGCAGTAATATACATGTCGACAGGATTTGGTATTGTGAATTATACTACATAGCTACATAACTAGTGAAAGTGTGCAAAATATGTAAACAATTTTCATCTGTAAGATTCTGAGCTTCGATGGCATTTAAGCTCAGGCGGAAGTGAATTCCAGAGAAAGGGGCCAGAATAACACAGACATGTTTTAAAAAACTCAATTCTGGGAATGGGAACCTGGAATTTTGTAGAATTTCTAGAATTCAGGTTAAGTTTGGTTTGAATAGTTTGCAGGGCTAATCCGAGCAATTTGTTTTTTGCATGGACGTTCCTTTATTGACAACAAATGTATCATGTAATGGTAGAATTCCGGCTTGAATATAATCCGATCCTGTGCGGCTCGGGGATTGTAGGGGAGCTGTTTTGATGACACGCTTTTAGATACTGCTGAATTACAGGTGTCACTGAATTTGTGCTGGCCGGGTTAAATGGTGTTGAACTGTTATTGATTAGGCACAAGTTATGGATGAGTTCAGGAGAGAGAGAGAGAGAGAGAGAGAGAGAGAGAGAGAGAGAGAGAGAGAGAGAGGAGAGTGAGAGTGAGAGAGAAAGAGAGAGAGAACTCAGAACTCAGATGGTTTATTCATATAAAGGCCATTGCCCCTTAAGAGAGAGGGAGAGAGAGAGAGAGGGGGAGAGAGAGAGAGAGAGAGAGAGAGAGAGAGAGAGAGAGACAGACAGACAGACAGACAGACAGACAGACAGACAGACAAGACAGAGAGGCATGCCGACTGAACGCAGTCATTGTTGACAGACGGGACATGCTTTATGTGTTCTTTGTGTGCAGGACGATCAATACCTCGTGACGGCCTCAAGGCACCACGTGTTGGTTGTGGGCCACCTTCGCAGCCTCACGCTGCTGCTGTCTCAACTCATCACCGTAAACCCCAGCCTCACGCTGCTGCTGTCTCAACCCATCACCGTAAACCCCAGCAACTGCCCGCTTTGAGTCCCGGCTGCCATTCTCAAGCAAATCATAGAGTACGTCACATCTGATCTTCTTTCGTTTTGTTTTGTCTCTCTCTTTTTTTTTTTTTTTTTTCCTTTTTAAAAAAAAAAAGTTCCTTCCTCTCTTTCTTTCTTTCTCTCTTTGGTTTATTTTTTTTCTTTCTGTCTTCTTTTCTCTTCTTTCTTTCTTCACTAGTACTAATAGTGTCGTTGTTTTTTATCATCATCTCGTCGTCGTCGTCGTCGTCGTCGTCGTCGTCGTCGTCGTCGTCGTCGTCATCATCATCATTGTACGTACCGTTAGTAGTGTTACTGCGTATTCTTTGGTGGGTTCATACCTATTTTTGG
>CM065720.1:8004963-8014963 GCA_033310375.1 Conus canariensis
TACATGTGTGTGTGAGTACATGTGCGTGTATATGTGTGAGTGTGTGAATGAGTGCGGGCGCTTGTGTGTGTGTGTGTGTGTGTGCGTGTGTGTGTATGTGTGTGTGTGTGTGTGTGTGTGTGTGTGTGTGTGTGTGTGTGTTTGCATGTGTGTGCCAGTGTCTATGTGTATGAGTGTATATTTATGCATATGTATTCCTGTGCGTGCACGCGCGGGGTGTGTGGGGGGGGGGGGGGGGGGCGCTCGCGCATGTGTGTGTGCGTGTGTGTGTGTGTGTGTGTGTGTGTGTGTGTGTGTGTGTGTGTGTGGTGTGTGTGTGTGTGTGTGTGTGTGTGTGTGTTTGAGAGAGAGAGAGAGAGAGAGTGTATATGTGTGTATGTTTGTGTGTGTGTGTGTGTGTGTGTGTGTGTGTGTGTGTGTGTGTGTGTGTGTGTGCGCGCGTGCGCGTGTGCCTGTGTGTGCTTGGGTGTTTGCGCGCGCGCGCCCGCATATCTACATGTGTGTGTGTGTGTGTGTGTTGTGTGTGTGTGTGTGTGTGTGTGTGGTGTGTGTGTGTGTTTACACGTATGTGCAAGCGCGCGCACAGGTGTATCTCTGTATAAACGTGCATCAGATTGCTCTGCGTAATGGAGATGGTGAGAGACACAATCCATTCTCTGACGATGAGCAGGAGGCAGAGAGAGGGTGACCCGTACAGTACAAAAAGAAGATGAAGGTTTTCTTCACCGATCCTTTGCCTTCCTTCCGTACCAAGTTGACTCTGACTAAAATCCGTAATGTCTGTAATGAGAAGAGCATGTCTCCATTGTACACCTCTTTGTTTCATTTAGTTTTTCCGATCTACGAATACTTCTATCTCTAAGAGTGGATTTTTTTTCTTACGGAGATCTACTAGCATTCATTCTCGTCTTGCCTAGCTTCGACTGGTTTCTTGCGCAAGGCCACAAGGCGCATCACTCGCATGGGTTTGTTTCTCGTCCAATGAAAACCAGCCCTCAGACCACCACTCAAGTTGGGTGAGGGATTCAGGACGGGTAATAGTCCTTCTCGTGCCAGATTTGAACCACGGATCTGAGACTCTCTCTTCCTTGGCTTCGCTGTTTTGTCCACTGTGCCACCTTTCCATCTTAAACGATGAAAACACTCACTCATCAAGCTGCGGTGAGAGACCAGTAGAAGATTCCAAAATTCTACCACAAAATATGATATCTTATGGAGACGTGGTTTTTGTTTGAATCGTAGTTGGTTTGAAAGTAAGGTGACCGCAGGTGAAAACTGAAAAGAAAAATCTTTTAAACGAATTTTAAGTGACTCCGCCAGTGAACATGGACAAACAAATCACAAGACAAACCGCGACGCGTTTCGACCTCCTACGTCTTCAGAGAAGATTAACAACAATCAGGGCAATGAAAGCGAACGAGCGTTCACTTATCTTCTCGAATTCGGCGCGCGCAAGATGGGCGTTGAATCTTGCCTGTTGAAGACCTAAGAGGTCGAAACGCGTTAACGCGTCGTGTTTCGTCTTGTAATTTGATTGTCCATGTGCACTGGCGTAGTCACTTTTAATTGATTTTTCAATTTTGAATCGTTGCTGTTTGCAGAATCATGCTGTTTGTTCCATCAAAGTGCATCAGACTACTTAAAACATTCTATTTCCATGAGTTGTAATTTCTTTTGTTTTTTTTTTTCTTTTTTAATTAGATCTATTGTATTTCATTTTTGTGTTCGTATTTTCTTTTGCTTTTTTTTTTTTTTTTTTTAATAAGATTTATTGTAGTTTCAAAACAGAGTGACTGAGGGCGGAAAATGAAGCAAAATTTAGAAAGAGAGGGGGTTAGTTACCGCCAAGGACACAGACAAACAGAGTACAGGACAAGACACTGTGTGTAATCATAGTGTCTTGTTCTGCGCTCTGTCTCTATCCTGGCGGTAACTACCCCCTCTCTTTCTAAATTTTAGATTTAGTGTATTTCCTTTGTTTTATTTTCTTTTTGTTCTGTTTTGTTCGACCTTTTTCTCCCATTTCATTTCATTTCATTTGATTTCTCAGGCCTGTTCGTGAATTACTCCTTCATTGCGGGGTTCACCAAGGCCAGCGGGTTGATATTTGTGGAACTGCTGCGGAAATTCCACGCTCCTGTGACACACACTGCGCTACTGTTTGCCATCCGTGCCGGCGTCTTCAGCTTCAGTGGTAACGTCGCTGTGTCGTCTGTCTGTCTGTCTGTCTATGTGAAGAATGGAGTTCGGATACACTCTCGGAAACACTTGATAGTCCTTCACGCAAATACACACACGCGCGTGCGCGCGCGCGCCCACACACACACACACACACACACACACACACACACACACACACACACACACACACACACACACACACACACACACACACAGCATCACGCAGCACGCACCAAGCACACACACACACACACACACACACACACACACACACACACACACACACGGCGTGCGCGCGCAAACACAACACACACACACACACACACACACACACACACGCACGCACGCACGCACGCACGCACGCACGCACGCCACACACTCACACACACGCACGCACGCGCGGCGCGCACACACACACACAACACACACACACACACACACACACACACACACACACACACACACACACACACACACAACACACACAAACGCGCGCGCACCACGCTCTCTCTGTCTCTGTCTGTCTGTCTTGTCTCTCTCTCTCTCTCTCTCTCTCTCTCTCTCTCTCTCTCTCTCTCTCTCTCTCTCTCCTACAGACTTCTGTAAACGAACAGTCCAATGCAAAAGTCATACCAGGCAGAAAGCATATGAAAACCAGAGCCTTTTGACTGTGTAATGTTTGTTGTGTATGCCAGCTGTTTCAGAGTACATGATGACCACGTCACCGAGGCACACACAGAAGCGCGCGCGTTCACTCACATACAAACGCGCTCGCGCGCGGGCGCGCACGCACACACACACACACACACACACACACACACACACACACACACACACAACACACACACACACACGCACGCACGCACACGCACACACGCACGCACGCAAGCACGCACGTCACACGCACACACAGCACCACGACAACACACACGACACCACACACACACAACCACACACACACACGCACACCACACAACACACACACACCACACACACACACACACACACGCACACACACACACACACCGCACACACACAACACACACACACACACACACACACACACCACACACACACACACACACACCACACACACACACACACACACACACATACACACACACGTGCGCGCGCAATCGGGCGTGTGCGCTCCTAAGCGACAATAGCTGCAATGTCTGTGTCGTTTACAGTGATTTCTGTACTAAACCGTGAATGTATGATGAATCAATATAAATGAATCGTCACTGAACCGTGAATGTATGATGAATCAATATAAATGAATCGTCACTGAACCGTGAATGTATGTTGAATCAATATAAATGAATCGTCACTGAACCGTGAATATATTATGAATCAATATAAACGAATCGTCAGTGTATATGAATAGTCAGTACAGTGTGTGTGTGTGTGTGTGTGTGTGTGTGTGTGTGTGTGCGTGCGTGCGTGCGTGCGTGCGTGCGTGCGTGCGTGCGTGTGTCGTGTGTGTGTGTGTGTGTGTGTGTAGGTTTCTATGTGATGAACATTCTGCTGGGTCAGTTCGGGTCACGGAAGCTGGCCCTGACGGGCGCTGTACTGGTCAGCCTCAGTGCCATCCTGTCCTCCTTCGCCCACAACCTGACACTGCTCATCTGTGTCCACTCTGTGCTCCTGGGTAAGGGTGTGTGTGTGTGTGTGTGTGTGTGTGTGTGTGTGTGTGTGTGTGTGTGTGTGTGTGTGTGTTGTTGTTGTTGTTGTTGTTGTTGTTGTTGTATTTAATCGTAGTTGTTTGTATTTGTACAGTGCGGTGTACTGGTCTCATTCTTTTGTGTTGTTGTGTATTTGGAAGTACGTTCTATACCGCCGTCCTGTTTCGTGTTCAGTAATCCACAGCGGTATCAAAGATGATCAATCACCAAGATATGCCACTCGCAACTTTTCCACGAGACTCCTGACCTGGTGACGTCCCTTTCATTGGTCAGGATCAACAATAGCTACAAACTAGCGCAAGCCGAGAGGTAGTGATGCTTGTAGTGCTATACTGTATGCTGACGCCAGGAAATCATGTTTCCATTTTGTACTCCCAGTTCTTATAGAACAGGGAGTACTTTACAATGGGAACGAAGAACTGCTGTCTGTGTGACTTTCTGTCTGTCTATCTGTGTGTCTGTCCGTCCGTGGTCAAAATGTGTTCCACTCGCCCCAGACAATGCTTCTGGGCCGATCTTTCTGAAAATTTGTAGGTATGTTCATTATGGGTCACGGATGATGCCCGATGTTTTATTTTACCAGAATAGCCGTTACTAACGGCTATAACGGCCCAAACGGTTTTTCTTCTTTATGGAATATCTCGGTGACGAAATACATTATGACGCGTGTTTAATTGTGACGTCAAATACATTATGACGCATAGTTGATTGTGACGTTTTTCAGGAACATGAACTGGGAGTACGTTTATATGCTTTGCATCTTGTTCTTTTTTTGTTTGTTTGTTGTTGTTTTTCTCTTTTCATTTGTTTCGTTATAGATGAAGATAGGTGGGTTTTGAGTGTGGGTATTTGGTTGTTCGTTCGTTTTCCCCATTTTAGTCACATGTTTGTGGTTAGATGAAAATCGACTTCCCTCTTATGGTGACTGAAGAAAACAAAACATAAAGCGCTTGTGAAACCTCGTTGTTGTTCAGCTGTGTCGAATAATGTACTAGAACTAGCTGCATTGTGACAGCTTGGATTGATGTAGGATAGAATTAGATCTCCAGGATGATGTTTGTACCACCAAGATGAAAGTCCATATCACTTAACACTGGGTGTGACTTGTCTTTTCACTGCGTTCATATATCTGTTTTCTTCGCAGCCGTTCTTCCTATAGTATTATTTGTCATCAGTTCCTGTGGGGAGTGATACCCCCCCCCCCCCCCCCCACACACACACACAATATATATGTATATACATATTATATATATATATATATATTGTGTGTGTATGTGTGTGTGTGCGCGCGCACGTGTGTGTGTGTGTGTGTGTGTGTGTGTGTGTGTGTGTGTGTGTGTGTGTGTGTGTGAGAGAGAGAGAGAGAGAGAGAGAGAGTCTATCTCCCTCTCTCTCTGTCTGTGAGTGCGCGCGCGCGTTTGTGTCTTTCCCTACATTAAGCGACAACATGTACAGTACTATTGCTTTCTTAGTCGAAGGTAAGCGATGATCATGATTCAGATCAAGGGATGCAACCCACTTACCTCCCATTACTTTCTATAGAGTGAAAACTCCTGGGATGATAAATCTTGGTGGTGTACCATTTGTTTTTTCTTACTGTGCATCGGGCTCCATTTTGTACCGTCCTTTGTGACATTAAGTTTAGGCCCAGAAACGCTACATATTCTCAATTACACTCAAAGCTGCACCTGGCTTTTTCATCAGATCACACCAAAACATGTTCATCACACAGTCCAGCCCTTGACCCACACCATACCTGACACTGAGGCAGAAGTCATGTCCATTTCTTTTTCTATGCAAGCACGATCCACATGACCCTTCATTTTCCTGTCGTCTGCCAGACTATTCACTCCAAAATCCTGGTGCCCTACCAACGGCGTGGAAACACATGGAGTCCACAAGTCATGCATCATTCTGCTATTTTTGCTGATACATGGCATTGAACTAATTTACCGACCCCAAATTCCAGGACAAAATCATCTTAGCCACATTCAGTTTTGTTTTTCACAGAGCCAGGGCGATGTTCATCTGTTTTTAATCTTTGTTGTCACTACTTGAACTTTGCTGTGACCCCGAACTCTGACCCAAGTTCTCCCATGTGCTGTGACCCCGAACTCTGACCCAAGTTCTCCCATGTGCTGTGACCCCGAACTCTGACCCAACTTTCCCATGTGTTGTCACCCCGAACTCTGACCCAACTTCTCCCATGTGCTGTGACCCCGAACTCTGACCCAGGTTCTCCTATGTTGCAGGTGTGGGCATGGCCCTTCTCTGCAGCCCCGGGGAGGTGCTGGTGGGCCGCTACTTCCGGAAACGTCGCTCCCTGGCCCTGGGGCTGGCCAAGTGCGGGGCCAGCATCGGCAACGTGGCCGTGCCCCCTCTCCTCACCTACCTCCTCACGGAGTACGGGCTGATGGGCACCTTGCTGCTGTACGGGGGCATGTGTCTGCACTGTCTGCCCGCCGCGCTGCTCTTCAGACCCACGTCCTACTTCTCCGAACGGCGGCCTGTCCCCTCCAGCGGCAGCTCAGGGCCTGGGAGTCGTGACACTGGTCGAAGTGTGTACCTTCCTTCCACGAGGCCTGACAAGGAGACTCAGCGTACTTGCCGACGTGATTCTGACGGCGCTGCAGTCGTTCGGTTGACCGGCGCTGAATCAGAACGTGTTCTAAACACTTTTAGGGTTGTGGAAATCATAGTTCCCGAAGAATTCGCAGATGGGGTAACGAGCAGAAGCCAACGTCCAGAATTTCTTCGGTCCAAGTCTCATGAGATTGTGAGCATAGAAGAATGTGATGCGGCTGCGTTGGCGCAGAGTCATCCTGAGCTGGGTATGCATTCCACGGCCGGTCCATCCACCCTGCGGAAGCGGTCTGTGTCCGAGACGGCCGCCAGTAAGTTCAGGACGCAGAGACAGAGCAGGGAACAGACCGTGTCCGACCTGCTGCAGGCTATCAGCCAGAGCAGCGTGGTGAAGTACATGTCCATGTCTTCCCTGGACGGCATCTCGTCGTCCTGGATCCTCCATCCGCCCACCAAGGACGCCAACCGTCACCCGGGGAGCGAGGACGACCTCGACAACCCCACCTGCTCCTGCGTCAGCAAGGCTTTGAAACGTGTGCTGCAGTGCCCGAGGAACTTCATCCTGCTGCTGGACTTCTCCCTGTTCCGAGAGCCGCTGTTTCTGTTGTTGCTGGCTTACATCATATTCTACCCCTTCGTCAACATGACCCTGGACTACCTCCCGGCCATGGCCGTTGAAAATGGCGTCCCGGAGTCGCAGAGCGCCGTACTGCTCAGTGTGATTGGCGGGCTGGACTTCTTTGGTCGGCTGACCAGCGGCTTCATTGCCAACCTCAGGGTGGTCCGGGTCAGCACGATGATCGCCGTGTCTTTCGTCATCCTGGGCGTCGTGCTGCAGTTCGTTCGCTTCATGTCCGAGTTCTCCCACTTCGCTGCGCTGGCCGCGCTGCAGGGAGTGTTTGGCGGGGTGGCCAACTGTCTGTTCGCCGTGCTGGTCATCGAATTTGTCGGCCTGGACAACATGGGCAAAGGCATCGGCTTCTGTCTGCTGGTGTGTGGAGTGTCCATGGCGGCGGCCTATCCCTTCTTGGGTCAGTGAGTCCGTCTCTCTTCAGTTTAAATTATATAATTAAATGTATTCTTTACTAGCTTAAACTTACACAAATGCAAGAGTCACGGCTACCGTAAAAAACTATGTTGTATGTTGTATGATTTAGATGAAAGGCGCAAAGCAAATTGGGTAACAAAGGTGAAAGTGAAACTGCATGAACTTGGGCTGGGTTATGTATGGTTCAGTCAAGGTGTAGGTGATACAACTGGGTTTTTTTTTTTTAATGCATGCTTCGCACGAGATTGATAAACTGCAGGTGGCAAGCGTGGAACGCTCATCTGCAGGATAGTGCAAGGTTTGACTTGTACAGGCAGTTTAATTCACTCCATTGTGTTCAGACATATGTACAAATGAAACTGGACGGACACTTAAAATACATCACGACAAGATTTTGATTTCGAGTCTCGGATATAGCTGTTCATCGTTTTCGCTACAAAGAGCATGCCGAACGTGATGTTATTTGTTCATTATGTAAAAGTGCATGGGAAGATGAAGTCCATCTTGTATTTTATTGTCCTGCTTTGAAAGTTCTTAGAAATCAATTGATTCCTAGGAAGTACTGGTTGCAGCCTTCGTTGTTTAGACTTACATTGCCTACGTCATCTAACGGTGAAAATATTGTCAAACGGTTTGCAGTTTATTTGTACAAAGCATTCAAAATTCGATCTGTACTTCGCTCATAACTCTGTTGTTTACATTTCTCTGTTGGTCTGGCCCATTGGCGTGACTTTCATTGTGAAAATTTGCTGTGCCTGTGATTTTTGCTCACGTACCCCGTCAAAACGGGCCATGGCCTTATTGAGTAAATCACTATCCATCCATCCATCCATCCATCTCTCTCTCTCTCTCTCTCTCTCTCTCTCTCTCTCTCTCTCTCTCTCTCTCTCTCTCTCTCTCTCCAGTGTCTATGTGATTTTTGTACTCCCAGTTCTTATAGAACAGGGAGTACTTTACAATGGGAACGAAGAAATGCTCTGTGTGTGTGTGTGTGTGTGTGTGTGTGTGTGTGTGTGTGTGTGTGTGTGTGTGTCTGTCTGTCTGTCTGTCTGTCCGTCCGTGGTCAAAATGTGTTCCACTCGCTCCAGACAAAACTACAGGGCGGATCTTCCTGAAAATTTGTAGGTATGTTCATTATGGGTCACGGATGATGCCCGATGTTTTAGTTTACAGTTATAACCGTTACTAACGGCTGTAACGGCCTGTAGCGGTTTTTCTTCTTTATGGAATATCTCAGAAGGTACTTGGCCGATCTTTGTGAAAATTAGCAGGTATGTTCATTATGGGTCATGGATGATGCCCGATGTTTAGTTTACCGTTATAGTCATTACTAACGGCTGTAACGGCCTGAAACGGTTTTTCTTCTTTATGGAATATCTCAGAAAGTACGTGGCCGATCTTTCTGAAAATTTGTAGGTATGTTCATTATGGGTCAGAAACAATGCCCGATGTTTTAGTTTACCGTTATAGCCGTTACTAACGGCCTGTAACGGTTTTTCTTCTTCATGGAATATCTCAGAAAGTACTTGGCCGATCTTTGTGAAAATTAGCAGGTGTGTTCACTATGGGTTACGGATCATGCCCGATGTTTAGTTTACCGTTATAACCGATACTAACGGCTATAACTGCCCATAACGGTTTTTCTTCTTTATGGAATATCTCAGAAAGTACTTGGCCGATCTTTCTGAAAATTTGTAGGTATGTTCATTATGGGTCACGGATGATGCCCGATGTTTTAGTTTACCGTTATAGCCGTTACTAACGGTTCTTCTTTTTATGGAATATCTTAGAAAGTATGTGGCCGATTTTTCTGAAAATTTGTAGGTATGTTCATTATGGGTCACGGATGATGCCTGATGTTCAAGTTTACCGTTATAGCCGTTACTAATTTTCACATAGATCGGCCAAGTACTTTCTGAGATATTCCATAAAGAAGAAAAACCGTTACAGGCCGTCACAGCCGTTAGTAACGGCTATAACAGTAAACTAAAACATCGGGCATCATCTTTCTGATCTTTCTGAACATTTGTAAGTATGTTCATTATAGGTCACAGGTGATGGCCGATGTTTACCAGAATAGCCATTACTAACGGTTACACCAGCCCAAGACGGTTTTTCCTCTTTATGGAATATCTCACACGTATTCAGGATAAACTGGGAGTACGTTTATATGCTTTGCATCTTGTTTTCTTTTGTTTTGTATGGTTTGGACAGGTTCGTCCGAGATTATGTTTGCGTCGTTTCAGTATGTGCATGTGTGTGTGCGTGCATGCGGATGTAAGTAAGTATGCGCGACGACTGAGATTTTTTTTATGCGTCTGTAACCGCGTGCGTGAATGCGTGTGCATATGTAACTAAGCGTGTATGTGTGCTTGCACGTGCACTTGTGTGTGTGTGTGTGTGTGTGTGTGTGTGTGTGTGTGTGTGTGTGTGTGTGTGTGTTGCGCGCGCGCGCGCGCGTGCGTGTTTGTGCTGGCGCGCTTGCGCATTCTAGCATACAGCA
>CM065720.1:8022463-8024963 GCA_033310375.1 Conus canariensis
TTTATGAGAAGTTGTTACACACGCACGCACACACGGAAAATAGTTATATCGCTGTCAGGTTTGCAATCATCATCATCATCATCATCATCATCATGTGAACTTATAAACATACCCACAGGCAGATTGATATACAAATACAGAAAAGGACAGAAGCACGTTGAACCTTATCGTTAGATTTCGAAGGCATTAGGTCATTGACACCCTGTCAAATGGATATCAGCTTATAAACAGGCTGCTATGCTGAACAATATAAAACAAAACACTTCGAAGAAAACTACATTTCAAAAAGTGCCACATTTAATATTTATTACAAATTAAACACTAGCGCAGAAAAAAAAAACAGCGAAATTCTCTGGCATCCGTTTCTACAAAGCCAAAGGGAAACACGGATTGGCAATGACAGTCTTGTTCGTGTCTTGAACAGAGTGGGAGATCGTGCTTGGTGGCTGCATAGAAAGTTAAGAATTCATATCCCAGCCTTGTGTAAGAGGTCTCCAGCAAAGAAGACTCTTTTCTGGATGGAAACAGTACTCATCAACGATAAAACGGTGATCATTACTCTTTTCACCTGCAGACTTCGATCACCGTTTGGAAACCCCAGTTTGGACGCCTAAACGGCTATTTTCGCGCGAAAATGGTTATGATCATGTGAAAATAGTTACTTTCACTGTTTTCAAGTTGTCAAAACTCAGATGCTGAGTGAAAAGGACACTGAGAGCCGGTGTGACTCTAGTTGGCCGCGAGCAGCAAGATAATTATAATAGTTATTTCCGGCTCCGGCATTTTAAGTCATTTCTCTGCGTTTTTTAATCAGTGCTGTGTACGGGAGTCATTGTTACTTGTTTTTATGAGTCACAATTACATATTTTCACGATGATCTCGTTTGACCCTCATGTCAGATGTCAATGAAGCAAAGACAGCGCAGTGACCCACACGTTTTTGAAGTCATCCCCCGTTTGGGACAGATACCCCACTAAGACTGTAACATACGTCACAACTGATTGGTCTGTGTGAAATTCGAATTAATCACCGCGGAGACAGCACGCCACCTTTGTGCAATGCTGCCCGCTTACCCCCCTTCCCTCCTCCCTTTTTTTTCTGAGTAGGTTTTTGTTTGCTTGTCCAAGCGAATTTTCGGGCGGAATTTCCTCAGGGGGGAAGTTCTGTCGTGGGTTCATTGACGTGCGCAAAATGCATGCTTCACACAGTGGGGTCCATTGTAGGACTAAAGGAAAAAAGACGGGAGAAAAAAAAATTGCCTCATGCGACCGAAACCTCTTGTTGCTCGTGCAGGCAATACAAATAGATCTGCCTTCGAGAGGGATTACGATGGTTCCCTCAGGCAGCTAGTGAAGGGTTTCTCATATTTTTTATATACTCCCCCCACTTTCTTCATCTTCAGTTTTTTTATTATTAAAGTTCAAATCTTTGCCAAGTCATTACTATAATGACTGAAGAATTGTTAGCCTGCACTTGTTTTCCCCCACTACTTAATTGTTCAGCATTATATTGTTTGGTCAATCAGTGGGAGATTGCATCTCTTAGGAGATCCAAGTAAAGGTTGTTCTGCACAATTCTTAGCCACTGACAATGCTTGGGTTATTGAACAGCAGAGCTGACTACTCAGACTGTTCCATATCTTTTGATCTCCCTTGCATCCTTGAATAAATCCTCAAGCATAGGCTCAAAGATTGTCCCCTACATTTTATACTGTTTGCATAATGCTTTTGGTTTTTCAGCAACTTTTTTCCTCTCCGCGCGTTCGTTTTGTTCCATTTACTACACTTCGAGAGGGATTACGATGGTTCCCTCAGGCAGCTAGTGAAGGGTTTCTCATATTTTTGATATACTCCCCCCACTTTCTTCATCTTCAATTTTTTTTTAAATTAAAGTTCAGATCTTTGCCAAGTCATTACTATGATGACTGAAGAATTGTTAGCCTGCACTTGTTTTCCCCACTACTTAATTGTTGAGCATTTTATATATATATATATATATATGTGTGTGTGTGTGTGTGTGTGTGTGTGTGCATATGTATGTACACATGCATACGAGTGTGTGTGTGTGTGTGTCCGGGGTTAGGGGGGGGGGGGGGGATGGAGAACTCTATTATCATTGATGACGGGAGAAAAAAAAACAACAACAGGCTACTGGTGACGAACTGTGCGTTGTTTTCTGTGTTTTTGTTTGTTTTTTTGTTTGTTTGCTTTTTGTCACGCCATCGTTAGACGAACTCAATGACCCATTTCAAAACAAAAGAGCTCATTCAAATGGAAACGGGTCACTTCAAATAGAAATAATTTATACAAAAGAGAAATAGATCGTGTGTGAAATAGAAATGGATTATTCAAAATAAAAAAAATGGTCAGTAAAGATAGCAAATGGGCCGTCAAAGATAGAAATAGGGCATGTATTCAAAAAGAAATAAATGATTTTAAGTGGAAATGGGTCATTCAAAATATAATTGTATCATTCAAAACATAACGTAATAGAAACAGAT
>CM065720.1:8027463-8032463 GCA_033310375.1 Conus canariensis
ATCATCATCATCATCGTCATCATCATTATCATTATTGTATTATTATTATTATTATTATTATTATATATTATTATTATTATTATCATCTTATTATTATCATTATCATCATTATTATCATTATCATTATTGTTGTTGCTGTTGTTGTTGTTGTTCTTGCTGCTGCTGAAGCTGCTGCTGCTACTACTGCTGTTGTTTTGTTGCTGCTGTTGGTATTGTTGTTTTTACCAGAAGTAGGCAGCGTTTTAAATCATACAGAAATAGGGATATAGTACCCTATAAGGCTTCACATACACGCGCGCGCGCGCGCCACACACACACACACACACACACACACACACACACACACACACACACCACGCACGCACACCACACACACACACACAAACACCATCATCATCATCAGCATCATCATCATGGGAAAAATCATGAAAAGGAAAAGATAGATAGATAGATAGGCAGACAGACAGACAATGAGAGAGAGAGAGAGAGAGGGGGGGGGGGGGATTGACAGGTAGATAGATTTGCAGACAGACACACAGACAATTATATAGACAGACATACATACAGACAGACAGACAGACAAACAGACGGACGGACGGACTGACAGGTAGGCAGGCAGACATATAAATATTTAGATAGATATACGAAGGCAGAAGGAAGTGTGGCGCCGTCTTACGGCAGCGTGCATTTTTCACGGAGAGCAACCATACTTATATACACGTGACGTCTGTTCTAAAGAGCAACATGTACAACACAACACAACATAGTACAACACAACACAGTACAACACAACACAGTACAACACAACACTACACAACACAGTACAACACAACACAACAAAACACAGTACAACACAACACAGTACAACACAACACAGTACAACACAACACAACACAACAAAACACAGTACAACACAACACAGTACAACACAACACAACACAGTACAACACAACACAACACAGTACAACACAGCACATACATACGTAAAACAATGCTAGGCAATATAACACATTATAGATCGATATAGTACAACACAACACAGAGTAAAATAGCACAATACAACATAACACAATATAATGCAATGCAATGTGACACAACACAACAACACAACACAACACAACACATACGTACATACGTAATACAATCCAACGCAATATACGACATTATAGTACTACATAATCCAACACAACATCACACAGAACAAAATGATACAACACAGCATATAACAGCACAATGCAATTAATGTAACACAACACAACACACAACACAACACTATGCAATTCACTACACTACAACACAATGCAATGTAATACAATTCAGTACAACAAAGTACAAAGAACGACGCATGAAACAATGCCGTACAGGAAAATACGACACTGCACACCATTACACGATGCATTTCAAAACAACACAACACAATACAGTGGAATGCTATACAACACAAAAGCACACTATAATATGACATAATATAACAATGCATTACAACACAATTCAACACAATACAACACAACGCAGTACAATGCAATACATCACAACAATACAACGCATTATAACACAACACAGTATAACACATTACAACACAACACAATATAACACAACAATGCAATTTGGCATAACACTACAATACTGTGCATACAACACAAGGTAACACAACGCCACACAACACAATAATACAACACAATGCAAGACATTGCAACACTATATAACACAATGCAATGCAATACGACGCAATACAACACAATACTACAACACACACACACACACACACACACACACACACACACACACACACACACACACACACACACGAGCATGCTTGCACTAGCACACACACACACACAACAACACACACACACACACACACAACACACACACACACACACACACACACACACACAAATACATTGTGTAATTAATTGTTTTTGATACTTTTGCTCTATTGTTTCCTTGGGTCGAAAATGTTACACCGAATAGAATGAAAATGTCAGCACACCAAACATCAGAACATCAACAAATCCAGACGCCATCGTACCAAAACTTTAAAAAACAACAACAACAACATTGAAATAGCAAAAGAATAGCCATCGGTAAATGAAGACACGGGCTATGCCTGGTATGGGGAACGAAAGAAGTAGAGTTACAAAGTAGGAAAAAAAGAGGAGGATGGAGGCTCCACTTCATTTAAGGAAAAAAAAAAGCAACAAAACAAGGAAGGGGGAAAACGAAAGAATTGGAGGTTGGAGGCAAAAAAAAAGAATATTATACAGCGCATCAATACAATACAGTCCACTACAATACAATACAACACAATATGACATAACCCAATACAGCACAATAATACAGCACAATGCAATACAATACAACGCAATAAAATGCAATTCAACACACACAGCACAATACAATGCAAATACAACACCACATAATCACAACACAACGCATTGCAATGGCAACACAACGAAACGCAATACATTGCAACACAACATAATAGAACACAATGTAATACAATACAACGTGCTTACAATACAATGCAACGCAATGGAAACACAGAGCAATGCAATACAACACAACAGAATACAACACAACACAATACAATATAATACAACACAATATAATGCAACGCTATACAATGCAAAGACAATACTACATGTTAACATAATCACAACACAACGCAACGCTATGGCAACGCAGAGCAATGCAACGCAGTATCCAACACAACACAACACAATATAACACAACACAATATAACACAACACAACACAGCACAACACAACACAACACAAACAACACAACACGACATGCACGACACGACACGACACGACACGACACACAAATATAACACAACACAACACGATATAAAACAACACAACACAACACAATCACAACACAATCACAACACAACACAATATAACACAACACAATTTCACACAACACAATTTCACACAACACAATTTCACGATATAACACAACACAATCACAACACAACAGAACACAACACAACCCAGCACAGCACAGCACAGCACAGCACAGCACAGCACAGCACAACACAACACAACACAACACTACACACAACACAACACAACACAACCCAGCACAACCCAGCACAACACAACACAACACAACACAATCACAATACAGCGCAACGCAATGGCAACGCAGAGCAATGCACCACAGTCTCCAACACACCACCACCTACACAGGTAGGCACTCACAGGGTCGCAGCTGACGATCTGGGGAGCGATGCAGACGAGCTGGTCAGCCGAGAGGAGGGCCAGGGGCCGGGAGGCGACAGGGTCTGGACTGTGGCACGTGACCACGTGACTGCTCTGGTGGGCCGGGAACAGGTGCGACGTAAACCTCAGCATCCACTGCAGCTCGCACGTGCAGTGCCAGGGATTGCCGCCCAGGTAAATCTGCGGCAAATTTCGGGGGCTTGTTGGGTGATTTGATGTGCCGAGTGTGTGTGTGTGTGTGTGTGTGTGTGTGTGTGTGTGTGTGTGTGTGTGTGTGTGTGTGTTCACACAAATCATGATTTTTTTTTTTTATAGCTTAGACAACTCTACGGATCATATAAAGGCTGCAAGCAACTTCAGAACTAGTTTTACAAGCCATACAATACTATGCAACCCAAAGCGATGCAGTACAACACAATACAATACAATACAATACAACACAACACAAATACAATGCAATATAATACAATACAATACAAATATTCGAGAAACTCCGTTTCAAAAAGAACAGAGTGAACAAAAACAAGCATATTCTGGTATATAGATAAGAAAGGAATTATTGGTGCATCTACCAAACAACGCCCATCTTGCGCACAATTGGAGAAAATAAGCAATTCCCCGTTCTTCGTGTTCGTTGTCCCGAATATTGCTCATCTTGCCTGAAGAAGACCTCAAGATGTCGAAACACGTCAGTGTTTTGTCTGTAATTTGTTTATTTGTCCCTGTTGTTTGGCGGACTCACTGATAATTCTTTGTAAAATTTATTTCAATTTCCGCCTGCAGTCATCTCCCTTTAAAACCAAAACAAACACAGTTAGATCTAGTTGCATAGTGAGGCGACTGCAGGCGGAAATCTAAACAAATTTGAAATGTAATTAATAGCGAACCGCCAAGAAAAACGTAGACAAACGAATCACAAGACAAAACACGACGCGTTTCGACCTCTTAGGCCTTCTTCCGGCAAGACACAAAACGCTCAGGACAACGAAGTGAATGAAGATAAGTGATTGCTCGTTTATTTTCGTTGTCCTGAGTAGTTTTGTGTCTTGCCTGAAGAAGACCTAAGAGGTCGAAACGTGTCGTGTTTTGTCTTGTGGTTCGTTTGTCTACGTTTTTTTTGGCGGTTCGCTATTAATTACTTTTTTTTTTTCAAAACAAACACGTAAGCTCCTCACTCACATGAGCCACTCTCCTGAACAGCGGCGCCGTGTTGTTGCCCAGGGAGGTGAGCTGGTTGTAGCTCAGGTCCAGAGTCTGGAGACTCTTCAAGAACCCCGGGCTGACCACACTGGTGGGGATGTCCCTGATCTCGTTGCTGCTCAGGTCCAGCACCCGAGACTGTCCAGGCCGGAGAAGAGGTCAAGGTCAAGGTTGCTGAGGGCAAGGTCCCCCAAGTAGAGTGCCTGGAGATTGCGAAGACCTCGGAAAAGCGTTCGAGGCAGGGAGAGATGCTTGTTGCCTGTCGGAGAAGAATCGTGTCACATTCTTCGATGAGATTTACCATGAATTAAGCGAGGGGGAGCAAGAAGATAGCTTGTCCACTGTTCTTCATGTTCGCATCGATGTTGAACCCGCTAGTCAACAGTTTTGCCTACGTGGGAATTTTTTCAAGCACTCTTAATAGACTTTTTTCCCCCAGTCAATCATTTCACGGACTTGCATGACTTCCGTCTGCAACGAGCGAGGTAAGACTACTCTTTTTTTTTTAGTTATGATTCTTATCTTTCGATTTGAAATACTTAAGAGGCAGAGGCTAAGAACGACTGTTTG
>CM065720.1:8042463-8047463 GCA_033310375.1 Conus canariensis
AAAAATCCATAAAAATCCCTATGGGTCTCTGCCGTTGTGTGTTCCTTTCTCTGTTCTTTAGCTAGAACTGTGAACACAGAGACAGGACATAGTCAACAGACATGCGTGCAGTTCATCCATGTAGCATTTTGTTCTTGCTATGTATTCTCTGTTTTTCTTTAAGCTATAGTTAAACAGACAGACAGACTTATTCAGTTTCTTGTCGGTTATAGATAGATAGATAGATAGATAGATAGGTAGACAGACTGATAGACAGATAGATGGAGAGAGAGAGAGAGAGGAGGAGAGAGAGAGAGAGAGAGAGAGAGAGAGAGAGAGAGAGAGAGATTACGTCATTTCCAGAGTGATAGAAAGTAATTGTTGGAGTCTGTTTTTCTCCACATTTAGGTGAGGTAGGTGCGTGCGTGCGTACGTGCGTGCGCGTGTGTATGTGTGTGTGTGAGTGTGTGTGTGTGTGTGTGTGTGTGTGCGCGCGCGCGCGTGCGTGCGTACATACGCGCGCGCGCGCGCGCGTGTGTATGTGTGTGTGTGTGCGCGCGCGCGCGTGTTCGTGTGTGTGTGTGTGTGTGTGTGTTTGTGTGTGCGCGCGCGTGTTCGTGTGTGTGTATGTGTGTGTGTTTCTCAGAGAGAGAGAGAGAGAGAGAGAGAGATGTCAGACTTGTATTTACTTACTTTTTGTTCTATAGACCACTGATCGACTGCGCAAAATGACATGTTTAGATTTTCACCACTATATGTTGCAGTTCTTCCCGAATAAATAAATTATGGAGTTCTTCAGCTGAGAAACTCATGTTCTGGGCTGTTAGAAATTCTGCAGTCCCCGTTTTCTTCTTGTACACGCACATGCGTGCACACCTGTGCACATCTACATTTACGTAAATGTGCAACACGGGAAGAGAGAGGTTGAGGACATGCACACACGCGCGCGCGCGCGCGCGTGCACACACACACACACACACACACACACACACACACACACACACACACACACACACAGAGAGAGAGAGAGAGAGAGAGAGAGAGAGTCTGTCATAACTCAGAGAAGACGTGATAAGAGTTCTGGAGATGTAGGCATGGTCTCAATCTCTTATTAACTTCTCTGTTCAAAACTTTTTTTTTCGCGCTCCAGGCCAGACACAAATGAATCAATCAATCAGTCTGGTCTATCGATCAGTAAACGAATAGAAAATTGTATAAACAATGTTTCAGTTGGCAGTTCTTAGACAGAAAGAAGTTAGAGGGAGGCAGGCATGGAGATTAGGGCCGATCTGAGTGGATGACCAACCAACTGAACGGATGAAGCTGAACATTTTTGCTTGTAATCTGGAATTGATTCCTGTTATTATTATTCGTTCGTTCAAGCCATCAGCTGCCACTGGTGCAAAGGCCATCAACAACAATCCGTTCGTTCAAGCCATCAGCTGCCACTGGAGCAAAGGCCATCAACAACAATCCGTTTGTTCAAGCCATCAGCTGCCACTGGTGCAAAGGCCATCAACAACAATCCGTTCGTTCAAGCCATCAGCTGCCACTGGTGCAAAGGCCATCAACAACAATCCGTTCGTTCAAGCCATCAGCTGCCACTGGAGCAAAGGCCATCAACAACAATCCGTTCGTTCAAGCCATCAGCTGCCACTGGAGCAAAGGCCATCAACAACAATCCGTTCGTTCAAGCCATCAGCTGCCACTGGAGCAAAGGCCATCAACAACAATCCGTTCGTTCAAGCCATCAGCTGCCACTGGAGCAAAGGCCATCAACAACAATCCGTTCGTTCAAGCCATCAGCTGCCACTGGAGCAAAGGCCATCAACAACAATCCGTTCGTTCAAGCCATCAGCTGCCACTGGAGCAAAGGCCATCAACAACAATCCGTTCGTTCAAGCCATCAGCTGCCACTGGAGCAAAGGCCATCAACAACAATCCGTTCGTTCAAGCCATCAGCTCCCACTGGAGCAAAGGCCATCAACAACAATCCGCCAGCGCGCCCAGTCCTGGGCTGCCCTTTCCAGTTCTCTCCAGGTGTGTCCCGCTCTCTTCCTCTCTGCATCCAAGTCTCTCCGTCAAGAGAGTTGTCAGCACTACAGCAACCGGTTGGCTTTCACTGCACTCCCTCAGAGGTCCTCCCGTAGAAGGCTCTCTCGCTCCAAGAAGAGTTTGCTGGGTTGCAAGGTGAGGAAGCTAACCTCACGCTTGCCCTGGCTCCCCATTTATTCGGGCTTGCTACCGGCCATACCGGGCATGCTATGCATACCAGGCATGGGCTGGGTTATTATAATTATTATGAATACTTATATAACGCCTATCCTCGGTTAGAGACCAAGCTCTAAGCGCTTTACAATCCACACTCGTTTACACAACGGGCTGCCTACCTGGGTAGTGCCGACTGAAGAGCTGCCAGCTGGAGCTTCATTCAGTCGTTTCCCATGTCATCCAGTCAATATCGTTCAATATCGTTCACTCAGTTTCCTTACTTCCTTCATTCTTTCCATTTCTCACGCAGGAAGCATGCTGTGTGTAACGTGTCATCCATACCAACGGCCAAACTGGCCTTCTCTTCCGAAAGTTGGTGATGGGATTTTATGTGTCGTGCAAGATGTTATACGTGTGTTCACACACGGAACCTCGGTTTATAGTCTCATTCGAAGGACTGTACGGCCCGGTGGAGATTCGAACCCGCAACCCCAGGATCACCAAGATTACGAGTCCGGCGCTCTACCACTGAGCTATTCCGGCCCCCCTAGCCACGGCCACGGCCAGAACTTTGGCCCTGGACATTAAGTTGGAGCCTACGTCTGTCTATTTCCACATCCACGTCCATTTCAATACAAGAACAAAAGTTATAGGGCGTTCGGGAGAACGCAGACTTCTGTCAGGCTCATACAGTCCTCGCTCCCCCACTCCTGTCGCTTAGCGCTTTGGATCCGGGTTGTAGTGCCAAGCCTGCGTCAAATCTAACAATTAACTTCGTAGGTATCACTCATTACATCTGATTAATCTGATTTTGTTTTTCATTAAAAGCATTGCGTTCTTCCTATTAAAAAAAAAAAAAAAAAAAAAATACGATTTTTTTTTTTCAAATATCTCTCACTGTTAAGGAAAGGCAACCAAAAACAAACCAACAAAAAAATCCACGATCCGCTCCTTAATCGGTTCCGCGTCACAATTTAATGGTTTGATTACCCTAAGCCATATTCTTTTTTTCACCACCAAATTTATTTTTAAACTGGTTCAGCAGCATCTCACTAACAGAAAATTCACCTGCGGGGAGTGAAAACACAACGTGTTTGTCCGAAGTTACCACTTCACACAGCGGCCCAAGCCCTCCGCAAAATTCTGATGCATAAGGATTGACGTTTCTGTGTTAATACGTCTCTTCCTTTCAACTAGGCCTACACAGATATTGCTGATCAGGTAGTTTTGAGTTTTGCTTCCCCCCCCCCCCTTCCTTACACCCCCACTCCTTCCTCTACTTCCCCCGCCTCCTTTTTTTTTTTTTGGGGGGGGGGGGGGTAGGGGGTGGAGGGAGGGAGGAGGGAGGAACCGAGAGCGAAGGCCGACTTAAGCTTCCCGTAGTCAACGAAGCATCATTTTGTTTTAGTGTTTCACCCTCCTTTTTCTCTGGAAGTGTAAACAAAACAAAACAAGTTTCATTGTTTTTGTTGCTTTGTGCCCCACAACCTTTCCTTTACTTTGTTTTTCTTTCTTTCTTTCATTTTGTTGTTTGTTTGTTTGGTTGGTTTTGTTTTGTTTTTCATTTTTACTTCCCGTTGTCTTCAACTTCGCTGACCTCACCATTGTATCACATATTTCACGCATGGACGCATTCGACACGACCTCGCATGTGTTTGGGTTTAATACAATTCCAATGTCTTGGGGCTCACGACCATTACGTTCGTCAAAACAGTTCGCAATCTGCAGTACTTCAGCTGTTTGCTAGTTTGTAGCCTATTTAGTTAGAAATCCAAGTGTAAATTATCTTGTGCGTGCGCACGGGGCTTTGTGTGTGTGTGTGTGTGTGTGTGTGTGTGTGTGTGTGTGTGTGTGTGTAATGAACACTAAAATACATTTTTTTTTAACCGGCAGTGCATGTATGAGCTGTCACCGTCTGCTTATCGTGTGAAATCAATGAACACTTGCTTCATTAACTTCATGCCCACAGTTGTGTTTAGGGACTTCACTCTCGCAGAACTGGGGGAAGGGAGGACAACCATGACTGTGATCTCAACTGACCCCTTGCTCGTCTGTCTCTTCATTATCAATCTACACTGAGTTCACTGCGTTGTTCACGGAACAGGCTGGCGCTATGTCCCCCGCTGCAGAGGACGTGTTTATTTTTAACCCGCGTGATCGATCAAGTTATAATATGAACGGTGGGTGAGGCCGCGATAGGCTCACATCCACTCCCTCAAATCAATGAACGAGCTCTAAATACTGGTATCCTGGTGATTTATAATAAAAAGGTGTGTGTGTGTGTGTGTGTGTGTGTGTGGTGCGTGCTGTGTGTGTGTGTGTGTGTGTGTGTGTGTGTGTGTGTGTGTGTGTGTGCTCTCAAGTTCAATCTAATTTGCATCTGATAAATCATTTTCCTGCTCTATGTTGGTGGTATTCATCCTTATATCGCTTGCACCAATGGTTTGACATCGCTATGTGTAGTTGCCTCTTCGCTTTTACTGGGCTACGCTTTATCATCAGTTGGCGAACTTTCTCGGACTATCGTAAAGCGAATGTTGATTCAGTGATGAGAAGCGACAGACATCATTCATGCCTAGTATTAAAAAAAAAAAAGAAGAACATAACAGAGCGAAAACTAGTGGGCTTAAATGCAAGATGGTGTCCTTTTTTAACATTATCAAACAAGAGGAAACAGGAATGGGGGAGGAGGGAAGAATTGGAGGAAAGGCCGGCATAAGAACATTGGGGGGGGGGGGGGGGGGCGGTGAATGAATGCCTGGCAAATGCAAGTTTTGCCCAGTCTTTCGTTTTCATAATAACTTGCAAGG
>CM065720.1:8052463-8064963 GCA_033310375.1 Conus canariensis
CGCACGCACGCACGCATGCACGTTTCACACACACACACGCATTCATTCATTCATTTACTCACTCACTCGCATACAAACATCTCTTCGGGCTACAATGACTGACCATGTGTGCCTGCGCCTTTTGTGCCTGGGTGTGTGAGCTAGTGTTTGTTATGCGGCACAGTCGGGCGTTTCTGGCTCACAGATCTCGCTCGGTCGTGCTTCCACCGACATTAACTTTCCCGTTTACAGAATTATGGTCATAACGGAAAAACAATTCCATCCTATGCAAAGCGTTTGAATTGTAGGAACCTATTGCATGTTGTGTATTCAAAGGGGCACAAATCGCCCAATTTCAGTTCAAAATGGGCATGTTGCTTCCCCCTGCACTAGTGTCGGCCTGCTTGCTGTTGGTTGGAGATTTGGGTAGCTGTAGTTTGTGTTCAGGACAGCAAAAGCTATGTGTGACCTTTCTTCCTTCTATTGCATCTTGACCCGAGTAAGGTTCCCTCCCACAAAGAAACTATCTAAAGTCTCTCTCTCTCTCTCTTTTTTTAAAGTCACTCCCGCCCCCTCCCCCGTCGCAATTCCATCCACCCATGTAATTTGCCTACAATTGATGTATCGAGATCAGAAAAAAATAGTCATGATAAGAACTTTTCTCTCTAAATAGTAAAACAACAACAACAACAACAACAAACAAGCACCTTAGGCATCAGACTTTATCGCATGGTGAAACATTTAATAACAGTTGTAGTAAATTATTTGTATTATGTAGACATCTACATGAAAGTATGTGGTTAGGCTACCTTGGTTATTTACCACATATACATTCTTTATCAAATCGTGTTCGAATCTTTTATCTGGTCGAACAATGTATTAGCAATGTTAGTATTAACAATGTTTTCAAGAGATCAGTGTGTTCGAAATAGAGAACCCAGGTGGTAGAAAGTGATGTTTGTTTCAACAATTTTTTTTTAACATGTTTGTTATATCGCCAGGAGGGCGGAAAGTACGTGTGGTCCAGATACGGTAGCAGACTGGGTCTGGAGACAGCTTTCTGGGGTATGTTTTAGAAGTTTGTAATGATGTCATGAAGACTAGGGGCAGATTTTTTACAGGTTTGCAGAGCCGATTTTAGTTCATCCATTGAAAATGACAGACTTCAGTTTGAGTGGGGAAAACATACAGGTAGATTTTTCTTTGTTTTCTTTTCCTTTCAAGAAAGCAGCAGATTGAGTTGTGGAGGATGAGTTTGGTTTAACTGTAGAGGCCAACAGATTGGCAACAGCTTGCTTTGTCTGTGATCACAGCATTTGCAGGTTTCAGACGATAAATGGATAGGTTAGAGTTTTATCTTTGGTTTTTATGATAATTCATTCTCCATGTTGTTTTCTTGGATGTTTCTTAAGTCAGCTTGGAGCGGGTCTCTCCAACATTGACGTTTACTTATTTTGAAAGCATGTCTTGATTTGGCTTGCCTTTTTTGTTGGGTTTGAGAGTTGGCACCTGATGGTCTGTAGCGCACACAATATTGAACCCATTTACGTTCATTTGTTGTCGTGGTAGAGTTAAAACATGGTGCTTTAGGCACTTGCAGTTTGCTGAATGAAGTTGGAATACTGTCCTTTGCACATTTTATTAGTGTATAACTGCCAAGCTTTTCTGGCAGGGACCAGACTTTTCAGAACTTCCTCTTCGGTACGCTCTATTTGGACATAGTCTTTTTTTTTTTTTTTTAAAGGTCCCAGTTGTTCGCTTTTTGAAAATTGAGTGCATCTTTCTGCAGTCTGGTATTTCTGTAGATCGTCATGAGCACGCAACTCACAGTCCAGGACCAGTAAGGGATCGCATATCAGCAAATCTAAACATGAAAGTGACCTCTGGAAGAATTGGTACTTACGTAGATCGTCATGAGCACACAACTCATTGTCCAGAACCAGGGATCGCATATCGACAAGTCTAAACATGAAAGTGTACTTATGGAAGAACTGAGGTATGTTGGAGACCTATCATTCAGAAAACACAGATCCAGCTCTGAAAAGACATCTTCAAGAAAGAGACCTCTGGGTGAAGTATTCACACTACTCCAAAAAGGATAGTGCCCATTGAAATCACCCAACAGCAAAATAGGTCGTGGAGTACCACAATCACGCTGGCTAACTCTTGTTGACCAACAGATGCAGAGGGTGATAAACATAAAGAACACACTGTTACCGTTTTACTCAAAAGTTATTCTTGCAGCTAAACCTTCAATCAACAGAGCTGAACAAAAGAGATTCGTGGACGACGAATGAGACTCCTCCTGTGACTCCATCTGCAGTGGGTTGTGGGAATATGTTAAAGCCAGAAAGCGTAAATGATTTTTTACTGTAAGATTGCGTCTCCTGGAAAGCAGTCACGACAGGCTTCAGTTGTTGACAGAGGAGCTGAAGCTCTTTGAACTGTGAATTAAGACCCGGGATCTTCCGACGCAAGAAGATGTGGCCCATACTGATGTGTCAGCAGTAGATTTCAGTCCATCTCCACGTCCTCATCCTGAACCTCTAACTCTGAAAATCAACTTGAGACAGTTACTGCTGCTTTTATCATAGTCTCCAACCCCACTGGCCAACTGGCTGGGATAATGCCTCCACACGCTGTATCTTTACTTTGTACACACTTACATAGTGGGAACAACAGGTCTGTCCGACAACAGACACTGTCGACACCTTGACAGCTGCAGAGTATGACTTTTGAAAACATTTTGACTTCCAACAACCAGTTTTCTTGCTCCTTAAACGGGAATTTTCTTTTCAATTTTCACTTTTTTGAATCAACTTTTCCAGTTGCCACTCACAACATTCCAACACAGTTAGAACAAAGGGCTGGTCCCTGGCAAGGTCCTTCATGGACTGCTCTGCAGCACAGACCATAAATATCCTACCCCAAGTATCTGTCACAAACACTGAAAGGCTGCAACCCCGAAGGGGTGTGTGTGTGTGTGTGTGTGTGTGTGTGTGTGTGTGTGTGTGTGTGTGTGTGTTTAAATTATATTCAAATGTTCACTTTATTTATAATGTCAAAATAATTTTGGATTGATAAGCAAGTAAAATCTATCAAGCAAGATGAGCACCAAAGTTCCATTTATTCAACCAAAGAAACACAATCCTATAATTTCACACAAATGGTTGCATGCAATGTAATGATTAGCTGATGTATTTTGGTGCTAATTTCACTAATTATTCAAATGATTGTATCAATACTATTGGATTGTAGATTTAAAAGATTTTGAATAAGCACGTCATACTCAAAAACAGGAAAATCTTGCAGAAAGACCCGGGTCATTTAAACTGCAGCACAAGAAAAATAGCCAAAACCAATGTTTACCTTCTTTAAAGAGTGCTGGTAATACATGATAATATTCATGGAGATATTTACTGCCGGATACCATTGCCAGAAGTTATCGATGCTCTCATTTTGTGACATTTGTTTGATCAGTGACATAATTCACGCATTGTATGTTCCATGATGAAACACCAGAAATCAGGGGTTGAAAGTTACACTGTTCAAATTTATTCCAGTCTCTGTCAAAGAATATACCCAAGTTCTAATAATTCAAAATGAAATAATTTTATCACTTCTTGGGATATTTTTAATCAGACAGTAAATCTGTCTGCTTCATAAAAGATTTGCGCTTAAACACTTTGTCAAGTGGCTACCAAATTCTTTGATTTTTTAAATGGTAATCCTGCATTCACTGCAAGTTTTCCCATCAAAAAAGAGGAAGGATAAGCCATCATTTATTATTTCCAGCTAATGCTTTTCAGTTTTGCTTAAATAAACTTGCTGACACAACATAATACTACTGCTTTGCTCAAAGGCCTCGTTAAGAACATATTCAAGGGTATCTCTGGGTAAATATTTGGACAAGAAAAACACCTAAAATATTACTAATTCAGTACTTCCAGTCTGAATGCCACAGTACTACAAACAGTAAAGTTGGGTAATATCACAGGCACAACTTCATTACTAAAAAGCTTCAAGCTAATTGCATTTCTCATCTGATCAGTGCCATGTCTTCTCTCATGAAAGTTGACAAATTGAATCATGTTGACACAATTTAACCACATACTTTAAGCTCCATTTGACAATTACATTTGTCACATTCACATTCAGCCATACTTAGACAGACATATAGACAGACAGACATAAACATCATCTTAATAAAACCAGTTGCTACCAGTATCTTTTTATTACTGGAAGATCTCTTTGTGTGTGTGTGTGTGTGTGTGTGTGTGTGTGTGTGTGTGTGTGTGTGTGTGTGTATGCATGCATGTTTGTGTATGTATGTGTGTGTGTGTGTGCTCGCTCATGCACAAGTCGGTGTGTGTGTGTGTGTGTGTGTGTGTGTGTGAGAGAGAGAGAAAGAGAGAGAGAGAGCATGTGAACAAGACAGGGCTAATATGCTTGTGTTCACACATATAAGTTATCAGTCAAGTCTACATATATGCACTCACATACAAACGATACGTTCACCAAAACATAAAACACCTGTAAACGTTTCAAGAAATGTTTATTCCCTACATACTTCAATTAGATAACCCATCAGATATTCAAAATCCGAGAGCCATTCATTCAGACCATGTGCATGACACTAAGACACAAAATCTAATTCAATTACATAACAAAATACTCCATGACAGCAGGTCCACATGGTACAGCCAGTCACACATGTAGATAAGCTTGGTGGGGTCGTCATTGACTCAATCTTTCACCCGGCTCCGCTGTAAATGAAAACAGAACAAAAAACATAACAAACATAATATCCCTTGAATGCAGGCACCACAGAAACACACACAAACACATAACAAACATAATATCCCTTGAATGCAGGCACCACAGAAACACACACAAACATAGAATCCAACACCAACCTATTCTAGATTCTAATTTGACAATGAGCTTAAGACCTGCTTCAAGATTTAGCTAGTGATAACATGAGCATTTCAGTATTTTCCTGCCTTAACACTCGGAAATCTCATGTAGAGATATGAAGAGTATGCACTACAGTCTACACACAGCTTTGAGACTATAAACGTTCACACCATAGCATAATATACTTTTTTTTTCCTATAACTCTGGCTCCTCCATCTTATTATAACCACTATACTGGTGGAAAAATCAGTAAAACAATTTTACCAAACGTCGTCGATTTTAAAATGTATCAATGATCACAGCTGCAATTTTCACTGGACAACTGAGTCTGTTTTCAAGCTAGTATTAAAAGACCCACTGTTGTGATCTTAATTTCATAACCGAGTCAGTTTTTAACAATTTAAGCCCTCTCCACAAAATTTTATAACTTTCTCAATATAGCATAGCCCTGCTTCTGTACCAAGAATTGTTTTTGTTGACAAAGGACAAAACAAACACAAAGCCATTACAAAGTTTCATTCTTTCAGAAAAGCACAGTTCCTTGGAGACCTTCAACGTATGGCACACAAAAGTTCAAGTGGCATGCAAAGACAATTTAACAAATTTTACATATATTATAATCTTAAAAATGAATTTTTTGTCTATAGATTGGCTCTAATGAAAAAATGTTGAGATACTGGCCCTGATAAAAAGCTAAGTAATGATAAGAAATCATGCATTGCATACTGCAGATCTTACTGCTGTTTCTGACTTTTGACCAGTGAACTCTTAATTAAACAACATACTTTTTTTCTTTAATCAAGATAATCTGCAAATAATACTGAATCAGGAAACACTCACATCTTTAGTACAACTGGAAATATAAGGTGGTCAAAGGGGGGGTGGGGGGGGGGGGGGGTTGTAATGTATTAATGTTATAAACAAAATTTTTTTGCTGCAACATTCTTGTATTGTTTGAGTCGGAGAGCTCAAAGGGCTACATTAGGAGGACACTATGGCATTTTTTGAACCTTTAACTGTGGAAGACATTTCTTTTCTTCTGTTTTCTTTACTACTTTCTAGGAAAATACCAGTACCAGTCATGTAATTGATTGTTGTTATCATACTTGATCATCATTGTTATAGGGATCATTTTGACACTGGATAAACAATCATCTGACCTGTCCTATGATTTTTTTTTCGTGTAAATTTTGGGAATATGTCAAATACACAGCAACATCAAACAGACAAGGAATTACAGAAAAACTAGTTGTGTGGAAGTACATGTAACAGTAACAGTGTGTTATACTTCTTGTACTTCATGCTCTCTTTATAGATGGTTTGGTATTTGTTTCCTCTTTACTAGATGGTTTGGTATTTGTACTTCATATTCTCTTTATTAGATGGTTTGGTATTTGTTAGTATTTGTTTTCTACGTTCTTGCAGTTGTAATCTGTCTAATAAAGTGATAAAGATGACTTGATTTACACACAAGTACCCGAAGCATACACACACAGTTCAATAACTTGTGAATAATATGTTCACAAACCAGCATAATGTAATCACACTGTCCACAAACAAATACCATTTATTTTTGTGATAAATCCATTGTAATCTTATCAATTACATTCCCCATGAATTAGACGAAGAAAATGGGGAAACAACATACGATAATCCTAAAATATTACTGACAAATAAAAACAGACAACGAATATCACTCAAGTCAACTCGGTCTAAGCATGTTTCTAGTTCTCATCTAAGCTGTTTACCTCAAGTTCCCTTTCATTGTACAACACACACGTTATACTTTCCAAACTGCACCCTTAATCCTCTCTATGAGGCTGTAACTGAAGATAGAGTTCCAGAGCCACTCACACTGTTTGACAATTTTCCCACCATCCCACTTGGCAGTCTTCATGACAGTCTCCTCACGATTGGCAGACGCCGCTCGCAGCTCCGGCTTCAGGCATCGTCGCACAACCGAGGCACAGATCTGGGAGTAATTGATGTAGCTGAAAACAAACAGCACACCACAACCACTTGATAATTATAACATGCAAATAAAATCCTACAGGAACAGACAGCACACCACAACCACTTAATAATTATAGCATGCAAATAAAATCCCTCATGATAGTAGATAATACATAAACGAAGTACAGAACTATTCACAAATTCACTAAGATAATGTTTGAGTTTGAGTACAACACTGACTTTAATCACTGATTTTTAATCTAACATTTTGAACTGTTTTCCTGATCTGTAATCTGAGTTTAGAGACTCTGGGTCAATCTGCACATACACATAAAATACATTCTATCAACAACAAAAAAACTGTATACTAATAAACATGTCCACAACCTATAATACTCAAAATAGACAAACAGTAACACTAGCAGAATATGCAGAAAATTCTGACAGGTTATGCTTTTATTAAGTTGAACTATCTTCCTTAGCAAATGCTGACATGTTAAGCCCAGAGCATGTGAAAAGCACACAGTTGCCAAGTGCTATGGTTTTGGGGCGCAGCATACTAGGATTTTATTGAGAATACCATACTGCTCAACTCTGTGACAAAATATTAAGTCAAACAACAAAAAACAAAAAAATGCTTCACGAACTTGTTGGCAGCTTAAATGGAACGAAGCCAGCATAGATCTATATCTGACATGCAGACCTACCGCTTCCAAAAATGACCAAGTACAGTATGGGAAAAAGAGAAAAAGCAGAAGAAAAACTGCTGAAGATAATGGAAATTTTGCTGCCTTAACAATTGGTTTTCTTGTCAGCCATTTTGATCTTTTGTTGGGGAAATGAAAACTTCTGACAATTAGCAAGACTTCCTTCTTCTTAATTGATAATGTCATGTGAGAAGCTGAGTTCAACTGACATGTTAAGTCCTGAGTGTGTGGCAAGTTGTAGCAAATCAAAATTAAGGATTAGAAGAAACCTAGCGACTTTTTTTAAAAATTCTGTGGAAAGCAAGCAAACATATGAAATATGTTTTCGTTCTTTCAAATACAAGTTGTCAACCCATTTAGTAAATCAGCCTTAATATCTGATTGGATATTGATTAGCATTTTATTTGCTTCAGCCCAAACCACATAATAAACTGTTTCAAATTTGGAGAGCCACAAAAATGGTTCAATCACTCGGCAGTCTCCAACATTATGTTAGTTTGCAGACTGTACATGTGTGTGTGTGTGTGTGTGTGTGTGTGTGTGTGTGTGTGTGTGTGTGTGTGTGTGCATGAGAGAGAGACAGACAGACAGAGAGACACAGAGAGAGAAAGAGAGAGTGTGTGTGTGTGTGTGTGTGTGTGTGTGTGTGTGTGTGTGTGTGTGTGTGTGTGTGTGTGTGTGTTATGAACCGACTGTCTTAGATAAAGTCAAAGAAAAAAGAAAACGGTTACACAATATGCATACACAAGTACCTGATATTTTCAGGTCCCATTGAGTTCTGTATGTTCACCAACATTTGAAACATTCATATTCACACAATCCCGGAGAATGCAAAGTAGACTGTCGAGAAAAATCTCAGTCTGAAATTAGTATTCAGGCTGAGCAGGCAAGAGAACGGTATTTATGCAGTGAACAGGACTGCTTTCCATAAAACACTAACGTGTTAGGATGAAAATGTAAAATAGTTTATGTTTTCATGAAGCATGATGGCAACATTTGGTTCAATAGACTGACTTTTTGGTCAACTGTGAAAAAGGACTCCCTTGTTTTAAAATGATAATCATTAATATTAACAATGATGATGCTGAATCGATGAAATTTCAGGAACTTCAAACAAACGCATACATTTGTCCATGTACACATGTATTCACACACAAACGTACACTCACACATGTATACAATGCTCAATCAGTGAAATTTTCAAACTTCAGCACAAGAAACAAAATGACAAAGAAGTGAAGTTGTCAGCATCTCACAAATTCAACCTGGATTTTTCCAAGTGAAGTTAAGTGACCTGTAACTTGGACAGAGACTGTTGCAGCATTGGGGTCAAGAGGCAGAGCCCCTTTTTAAGTCAGGGGGCATTGTTAGAGGGCGTTGCCCCCTGATCCTGTAGGTTTTTGCAATTTGCTCTCTGGCAACAGCCATTTCTCGGAACAGTATCTGGCACTTTACAACAACAGTTTAAGTCAACATATATTAAAAATTGTTTAGTATCACCCAGCAATTCTTTTCACTGGAAAATTGCTCAAAATATCTTAATCCTGTGATTCTAAATAGGATAAAACTGCTGAAATTTGTCTGGTCTGACACTAATTAAAGGCCAAAGAATGAAAATAAAACATGTACGGTGAACCTGTAAGAATAAGCAGGTTTTCTGTACACCTTACATGTTTTCAAGTCTTGTTGTATCATGTGTTTTGTGCTAGGCTTGCCACTACGTGTTCAAATGTTCTTTCATCTGCATTCCTAGCACAAAGGTACACCATATACTGTTTCTGGATGTCATTGGAGTATGTCGTTCTGCAAAACCCTGCCATGGTGTCAGCATCCAGGCAAATATTGGAGAGTAAAATTCTGTATCATCTTCTTTCATGAATTTCATTTCAACATCATTGTTAAAACTAATCAAAGTAAAATCGTGTTACACTGACCAAGGGCACACAGCCAGATCCAGAGGCGAGACGTGAGTATATTATCTAACGCTGCCCAGTCGGTCTTTGAACAGGTCAGCAGGTTGGAGATACTGTGGGGTGGAGAGGTGCAATGCGATTGGAGGGGAGAATGAAAGCAAGGCTGTGTGTGAGGAGGGGAGAATGAGGGCATGGGTGTGTGTGAGAGTATGGTACTACTACTTGGGTCTACAGGCGAGATGGACAAAAAAAAAGGGATACTACTCTATAGATGGGAGTTCAAAAAGAATCTGCAGGCATGCTCACAGTGACCTTCACACTGTATAGTCTAAATCGATAAACCTTACGATTACTCAGTCATGTGCATGGCTTCAACGATCACATTCATAATCAACTGGACAAGCATCTTCGTACAAAACTGACTAACACAGTAACAGCTTCAGTACTGGGCATTCCGATTCGACATTAGCCGAACACTGACCAGTTATACCGACTGAATCACTTTTTAAAACTTTGCAGAAGCGAACGATTTCATTTGACTTTCTCTTTTGAAAATGACAGATCTTGATGTTTAGATTTTAGGTATATGTACAATACATACTTCAGACCAACTTGTCTCCAGAATGTCGACATGGTTTTAGGGTATGTTGTCTCTGGTGACCGGTGTGCACAGGCTCAAGAGACGAATCGCGAGTCCGAGGGCACCTTCACCCAAAAAGCTGATGCTCACTTCCTGTTACAGACACAGTTTCGTATTTACAAGAATTAACACAGTCCTTTCCCTTTAACTGGTAGGTGGCTTTGTTCCACGAGGCCTACGGCTTCAGTTTTATCGACCTACAACTGGCTGACTTATGTAGCAATATCTTATGAATATCTTATTCATTGACTATACATGTTTATTTAGGTTCTGTGTCATGCCATTCTGTATCTCCGTTCCGTATTTGTCAAAGAATGGAGAAAGAAGCAGGATTTTATTATTATGAAGATATATTTACAAATCTGTGTGTCTTATAACGGTTCGGTAGTGTAGTGGTTATCACGCTCGCCTCACACGCGAGAGGTCCTGGGTTCGACCCCCAGCCGAACCAGTTTTTTTTTCCCCCTCTTGACTACAAAATATAAATGTGTAACATATGGCACTCACGTCGAATAACAACAATGACCAACCGCACCACGAACATCTCTTAAATCCAATGACACCAAAGACTACCGTGAATGAAAGACATGTCCCTAAAAGCTTTCGCTATGAGGACGTAAATCTCAACTATTTTCACTCACAGTGAAAAGTAGCAAAAGCTGTTCCAATATCAAAGTCAATACAATGCAAAGAGTCCTCTCATGATGGAAAATAGTGTTAAGCAGACCCGTGGACATAATCTGAAGCTTAGGAAAAGGATTTGTGATAGTTCACTGCGCCAGCACTATTTCGCCTATTGCGTGGTGAATCCTTGGAACGCGCTCCCAGAAAAAGTGGTTAATGCACCATCTCTCGACAGCTTTAAGGCCAGTCTGGATAATCATTGGGCAGACCATAGATACATGATTAGATAAATTTTCAGATTTCGGCGCTATCATCCCCCACGCAAAAAAAGCTTATAGTGTAGGAATTCCCAGTTTTGTTGAAGAAGATCAGACTAAAGACTCATAACCTAATCCAGTCTGTAGCAGTATGGTATGGTATGGTATGGTATGGTATGGTATGGTATGGTATGGTATGGTATGGTATGGTATGGTATGATGGTATGGTATGGTATGGTATGGTAATAGTTTGTTTGAATATTCTGCTCTGTATTACCTATTCTTCCTTATTACTTGGCTGTTATCCCAAATTCTTCAAACCCGTAAGCCCACTCATCCCAAAAAAAAAAAATCTTTGGATCACAATTGCTTGAAAAAAATATCAGCTTATCTGAAATCTGTCGGTTTTTTTGTTTGTTTGTTTGTTGTTTTGTTGTCAAAATTGTCAAAAAAAAAAAGGTTGTTCTGTCTCAGCTCTTATCTCACGTAAACGACAACACCTGCTATATCTCACCAATCAGCTTACAAATGTGGCCATAGTTTCGAAATTCCAGCCCCTCTCCTCCCTCCACCCGCACCTCCTCCCCCCTCCCCCATTAGAATACTCAATGACTTGTTTTGTGGATTTGATGACGATGAAATAGCTTATCTCGTTCTTTTGGTCATGGCAGTAGGCCTTCAGTTTGACACTGCTATATATGACCATTACATCCTCTCTGCTACTTCTGATGTTTGTGACACTGCGCTAGCATGGATTATTATTTCTTACCTGACAGACCAAACACCGAACGTATGTGTGAAATGTATCTACTCTGATGTATCTGCCTTGAAGTACGGTGTGCCACAGGGATCCGTCCTGGGTCCGGTTCTTTTTGCACTCTGTGCGGCTTCTGTGTCTGATCACCTTCTGTGTCATCTGTCGTCATGCGATGTTACATGAGCGCTTCGCTGATGAAACTCAACTTCATAGCTGAAATTGACGCTCTGATGTCTCGGACACAAGTAATTCACAGGATTGCTGAGTTGAAGAACTGGATGACACTCAATAAGCTGCAACTTAGTGAAGATAAAACTGAACTTATGTGATCGTTTCAAGGCGTTGCCCTTTTTTTCGACAAATGCCATACCCACATCATTATTCTAAGGTGGAAATTTAAACCTAATGAAGTTCACTTCTATTTCTCCTCGACCAGGTCTATTCACAACTCTTCTGCCATTGCCCATGGGGATATGGTCTTCTTACCAGAAATCCAGAACTGTTTCATGAGACCATAAGCTGATGAACCTACAGACCTCCTTACTCAAATCTGCATGCTGAGGGCTTTGGGCTGGAAGACAGATATGTTTAAGCTGCAGGTTAGACTGGCATACTTCTCAGGCTCGTAGATGTGAGCGTGCTCCATTCTTCTTCCATAATGAATCATATGACTCAGAAAGTCCATGTTGCAAAGTGAGGCCACTGCAGGCGGAAATATAAACCAATTTTAGATGTTAGTGATAGCGTACCGCC
>CM065720.1:8072463-8074963 GCA_033310375.1 Conus canariensis
CATCAGCAAAGACCGAGAGTGCCTACTAAGCGTTGTTGGCAAAGATAACGGTACGCAAACGGCCATATCAGGGCTGTCACCGCGTTGAATTCAACTCACAAGTCATATTTAAAAAATGAAAATGAGAAACTCATTCGCACAACCCTTTAGAATACACGTTCTAAAAGCACACCAGAAATTTTGTTAAAAATCTTTCTTCTGTAAAGTCATAGATCAGATGGCAAAGAGCGGCTATACTCAGTGTTACTTGCGAAGAACGACTGGTCAGTGTCTATAGCAGGGAGTGGCGAGTCAGTGCTGGCAAAGAGTACTTTTCGATGTTTTCAGCAAAGTGTGGCTGGTCAGTATTGTTGGCAGAGTACTCGTCAATGCTGTCAGCAAAGAGAGGCTTGTCAGTGCCGCTAGCAAAAACTGATAAGTCCGTGCCGTTGACAGAGAGTGACTGTCAATGCCACTAATTCAAGAGCGGCTTGTGAACACCATGAACAAAGATCAGGCAGCCAACATTGTAAACAAAGACTGGTAACTAATCGATACCGGCAGCAGAAAGCAACCCTTCGGTGCCGTTTGCAAGGTGCAGCTAGTCATTGTCACTAGCAGATCAGGGCTAATCAATATCGTTAGCAAAGAGCGGCTAATCAGTGATGTGAACGGAGTGGTAAGTCCGTCCTACTAGCAAAGAGTTAGTCATTGATGTCATCCAAGGGCTGGGTCAGTGTCATTCACAAGAGCGACTTGTTAGTGCTGCTGGCAATGAGCTGCCTGTTGGGGTTACATTTAGCAGAGAGCCAGGCTAGTCAATGCCGTTCACAAAGAGCGGCTTGGCAATGCTGTGGGAAAAGAGCAGCTAGTCAGTGCCGTTACCAAGGAGCAGTTAGTGCCGTAAGCGAAGAGGGACGGAGCAGTTAGTGCCGTTAGCGAAGAGGGACGGAGCAGTTAGTGCCGTTAGGGAAGAGGGACGGAGCAGTTAGTGCCGTTAGGGAAGAGGGACGGAGCAGTTAGTGCCGTTAGGGAAGAGGGACGGAGCAGTTAGTGCCGTTAGGGAAGAGGGACGGAGCAGTTAGTGCCGTTAGGGAAGAGGGACGGAGCAGTTAGTGCCGTTAGGGAAGAGGGACGGAGCAGTTAGTGCCGTTAGGGAAGAGGGACTGGTCAGTGTCGTTAGCGAAGAGGGACTGGTCAGTGTCGTTAGCGAAGAACGGCGTTTCCGTGCCGCCAGCATTGGGCGTGTGGTAAAGGTCGTTAGCACGGAATGGCTGATGTTTTCATTGGTAGTGTCTAAGCTGTACCGTTAACAAAGGATGGGTGTAGTCAATGACAGAAGTAACGAGCGGGCTGGTCATTGCAGAGAGCGGCTTTCAGTTCCGTTTGCAAAGAACCTCACCTGTCAGTGCAAAGAGTGGCTTGCAGCGCTGTTAATAACAACTCAGACTTGTCAGTGCCGTAAGCAAACAGCTTCTTGTCGGTACAAAACAGCCGGTTGGTCAGTGCCGTTTACGAAAAGTTAAGCTGATTAGTATCGTTTGCAAAGATTGGATTGTTAGTGTCGTTCGCAAAGAGCGGTTTTCAGTGTCATAAGCAGAAAGTCGGGTAGGTCAGAGCGCTTAGCGAAAACGGCTTTCACGGCCTTCAGCAAAAAGCCGGGTTGGTTATTGCCGTTAGCCGAAAGCGGTTTTTACTGCCGTTTAACCGCGAAGAGCCGGACCGGTCAGTGCCTTGCTGACCAGTCACATTAGCGAAGAGCTGTATGCGAGTAATGTATGTACCAGACGCTTTCTCTGCAGAACGATGACCGCCAGCAACAAGTCTTTCCCTTCCCCAAGCCTTCATGCATCAGACCACGATGACTGCGCCGTTAGCCATAGCCAGCATGGCAGCCAGATGATAAGCCGCACCACTGTGACGAGCCAGGTAGCGTTGGATAGGAAGCGATGGGACGGGGAGGGAGAAGGGGAGGGCGCGGCAGTGGTTACCTGGGTTACATGGGAGAAATGTTGATGAGTAAGCTGCCTGCCTCCCGGTGTTGCCCAGGTGAGGTCACCGGCTGTCGCCCGCGAGATGTCGCCGCCTGTGTCGCGAACCGCATGCATGCCAGGTAGATGGATGTATGGGTTCCGGAACAAATGCATCACTGCAAGTCGCTTAGGCGCAGCAAGAATAGGCACAGGCTGTTTTGCGGCGTCTTTGTCTTCACATGTTTGATTGATGACGTTAGTAAAACCGTTGATCGTGCCTTCAGTTCATCAAACGTTGATCGGTTACCGATGGATTTTTTTCCTTCAAAAAACGGGTGAGCTGCGTGATGTTCTCTTTATAGTCTCGACTTGGTTGCGTACTATTGAAGGGTTGTTTTGGTTGAAGTTTTTAGCACAGTGATTTTATTTTTTAAAACCTCTCTCTCTCTCTCTCTCTCTCTCTCTCTCTCTCTCTCTCTCTCTCTCTCTCTCTCTCTCTCTCTCTCTTACACACACACACTCACACACACACACACTCACACACACAC
>CM065720.1:8079963-8082463 GCA_033310375.1 Conus canariensis
ACATATGCATATATATATTATATATATATATAGAGAGAGAGAGAAGAGAGAGAGAGAGAGAGAGATGATGATGATGATGATGATGATGATGTTTTAAACAAATTAGTAGTGTGGGGAAACAAGCGCAGGCTGACAGTTTCTCCGTCATTGAAATGATAACCTGACAAAGATTCAAGAAGAAGAAGAAATTAGACAAAAGGGAGGTGAGAAAGAAAACGGGAATGAATAAAATTAATTCGGTCGTTAGACTATAAAATGCCTGACTAGCAGCATATGGGGACCTTTGTACTCGGTCTTGAAAACAGAACCATTCATACCGCCTGGTCAGAGGCCTTTCGTCTACTGATTCAGACTCATCAGTGAGACAACGGCTGACTGCGTTGGTGGTCCCTTGGCATAAAATAGAGATATTCTACGGTCTGTAATTCTGTGGCTTTCTCACCAGAAAAGGTTCAAAATCAGAATCCAGCGGCACCCAGAGTAGTTGGCGAAGGGTAGAAAAGTAAAATGAGGAGAAAGCACTGCAAGGAAATATGTTGCTGAAAACTCCATGTGTGTGTGTGTGTGTGTGTGTGTGTGTGTGTGTGTGTGTGTGTGTGCATGCGCACGCATATGTATGTATATATGTATGTGTGTTGTATATGTCCGTATGTATGTATGTCTGTCTGTCTAGTCTGTCTGTCTCTCTCTCTCGCTCTCTCTTTCTCTCTCTCTCTCTCTCTCTCTCTCTCTCTCTCTCTCTCTATATATATATATATATATATTTATTTTATTTACATATATATATATATGTATTTACACACACACACACATACACACGCGCGCGCGCGCGCATATATATATATATATATATATATATATATATATATATATATATATGTATGTATAACAATAACTAATAAATTCCAAGGATAAGTACCGAGCACCATTCCTGCAACTTACAGAGCAGCTTGGTGTTGCAATGACTGCAAGAAATATTCAGTTATAAACAAAGCTTGCTCTTATGTCTCAGATTGAAGAAATAGGGGGAGATAAGCATTCATATCTGCAGTGGTAGATAGTTCTGCCTAACTAACAGTATGTGCTTGAGTGGGTGAATGGGGAATAATAAATGCTTCTCAAAATGAGCCTTCAGCAAGCTTATATATATGTGTGTATACTTGTCACAAAGTCCCCTGAGGAAGACCGGTTTGATCGAAATATTGGGAAGAATTTTATGAGTCTGTTGTTTTTATCTTCATTTTATGTGCGTTTACTTATATATATATATATATATATATATGTGTGTGTGTGTGTGTGTGTGTGTGTGTTGTGTGTGTGTGTGTATGGAGAGAGAGAGGATATATATATGGAGAGAGAGAGAGATAGAGCACATCCTGTTCGCCCAGCAGGTGAAAGGGGCTGTTGATCATCAAGCTTAAATCGCGAGGAAGTTCACAAAAATCAGCGAATCACGTTGCCTACCTCATATATCAATAACAAAAGATATTGAAGTAAGAAAGAAAGTTATCGAAGACGAGGACTGAACAGCAAAGTATATGATTCAGTTTCTTTGCATTTAAAGTCTGGTTAATCCTACATGCAGACCTCCTCAGATCCTGCCTGCAGACGCTGTCGTCATGCTGTTGTTTTCAAGTTGCTTTTAAGGATGGTCTTTATATCTTCATGTGATCTTTGGAGGGAAGATTGTTTCTGCATTCTGCCGAGCTCGGAGAGTTTATCAGCTTCCCAATTCCTCATAACATCACAATGGGATTGGGTCCACTGCAACACCAGGTTTATTTAGGAGCCCGGTGTGGGGGGGATCTGGTTTGCCTGGTTGGACTGAAGACTCTGGAGAAGGGCTGGGCAGTCGGTGAGAAAAGCCGTGTGGGATGACAGACCCTTTCTTGAATTCAGGGTCCGAACAGCAGGAAGTAATGAGCAGACTTCTGCTCTGAGCTTGGTGAAGAACCGACCCGTGGCCAAAGACTTGGTGTCAGAGCTGCCGACAGAAAACTCTATGCAGACACATGCTCCAACATTTCCAGACAGCATTTTCTGCAAAGCCATCGGCAGAGACTCGAGTTCAGGCACTGGGTGGGTAGACAATGTCCGTTATTTCAAGTGTCAGAGTTTTCAGTTCTGTTGTGTGGGCCGAAGCTGGCTGTAATAACAGTATGACCGTTATTGTTAATGCGCCTTTTTTCTCTACCCCCCCCCCCCCCTCTCCCCTCTCCCCCGCAGGTAGAACCGAGATCGAGTTCTTTTCTTTATACTTATACGCGTTGCGCCTATAAGAAAACGGCACAGCTATCTTGCCCTTGATTTTGATGTGGGGAAGGCGATCGAGACATAAACACGAATATATTTTGAGTAGGAAAATTTGGAAGCGAGCAAAGATTTTTTTTAACAGAGTTTAATGATAAGGTCTCACCAACTGTCAACCTAATTTCCGAGGCTCTTCAGTTTGCACAAAGATTGACGTGTGGACTTGCGTTTTGATGTGCACAGCTCTCCA
>CM065720.1:8089963-8107463 GCA_033310375.1 Conus canariensis
TGTGGTTCGAGTGTGTGCGATCGGCTCACTGGCTAGTTCCGACAGTACAATTGGAGTGGTTTTGCCAGACAAAATCTTGTCGCCCACAGAACTAGATGTGTTTTTTCCATTTGTTTTAATTAAATATGTGTTGATAGCAGTGAAAAACATATAGTGTATTCCTTTCAACACCCATTTCGCCAGAAAGAGCTAAAGGAATTTGTCTTAGTCTGTTACTGATAATATTGATAATGACTAAGTAACAAATGGGAATTTCTAAGGCAGTGATTTGGATATTTATTGACTAATTCTCTACCCATCGCGTGTAGGGGTTGTTCTTATTTGAATGTTCCTCATGCATTATTTTACTCTTTTTCCATTGTGTCTGTTTATTGATAAGTTCCACTCGTGATCTTGGTATGATATGGTCTTGTCACTCGAACAACGGAAAAACAGATTCAGTGAAACGGTTTTCTGTTGTTTGCTATAGTATCTGGAGCAAGTCTAATTGTTACCTCGGCACATTTTTCACATACATAACCACCTCTATGTGTACTAATGTAATAACACAAAATTTATTTATTATTCAAACATGTATGAGGTTATCACTTTTACCGTCACCTCCGTATTGCGATGAAATTCTTTGAAGTGTCACTCACACCATAAGCAATAAAGCGAGGGTAAAAGTGACAATCAAATGTAACATAACGTCAGAATAGACTTGGTGAAGACATTTTTTTATGCTTTTACATTATGTTATTGTACGCGTGTGAACGAAGGTTGGCATGGATGTAGTGAATATGGTGAGGTAACAGTCAGGCACAGCACATAGATCACATCAACTGATGTACACTCTGTAAAGCGCGTTCCGTCTGTCAGTCTGTGTCCACAGCAGTCCGTCTTGTTGGTTATACGGATCCATACTTTCGCTTGATCTTCTCCCAATCTGAAATGGTGACGCCTTGCCACACTCGACCGACCAAGAGCAAAACACTGTCGTGCTAAAAAGTCACATTAGTTGCGCTGTTTCGCATCTGTAATGCGACATATGGCGAAACGAAGTGTGTCGGGATTCTAGGAGAGTGAAAATTGCCTCTCCCTTTTTGTTCATACACGTCGGAAACACTGCGTTATGTCCGCTGGACTAGCTGTGCTGGGAGGGCGTTAGACTGAAGATAAAAAGGTCAGGGTCATAACACATTTGTATTTAATTTTGTTTTTTGATGATTTCTATGCAGGTCTAAGGCAAATGGGTAGAGGAAGGGGTGGCGAGGAGGGAAGTGAGTGGGGGAAAGAGGGGGGGGGGGGGGCGTGAAATACGTGAGGACATGGGGTAAGGAGGGGGGCGGGCGGGAAATACGTGAGGACATGGGGGAGGTAGGGGGAGGGGGATGGATGAAGGGGAGGAGGGGAAGAACAGGAGGGGTGGGGTTGGGAAAGCGAGGAGTGGGACAGCAAAATGGGAGCAGAGCGAAGTGGGGGGAAGAGGGGTGGGGTGGAGAGGGTTGGGGGAAAGGTAGAAGAGATTGTGTGTGTGGAGGGGGAGGGGGTACCAATCATATCATAATTTATGTGCCGAGTACAGATGTTAAAAAAATTCTTTCCTCCCATTTCTCCTTCCTCTTCTCACCTCACGCAGTTTTTCCTTAATGCTGCAATTATTTTACCCCCCCCCCCCCCCCCGCCCCTGCAGACCCCCTTTTCCCTGTTTTTCTCCTCCCTCCCACACTTTCTCCCCTACTTTCTCCCTTCAGTTTTCATTTGTGATAGTTTTTTTCATCATATATTTACTGATCAATTTCCTTTTTTTTTTTTTTTTGGAACTATTGTTTGCATTGCCGTTCTCTCTACCGCGTCTCTCTCTCACTTGTAGTGGCGCCATGCCTGTACACTTGTAGTGGCGCCATGCCTGTACACTTGTAGTGGCGCCATGCCTGTACACTTGTAGTGGCGCCATGTCTGTACACTTGTAGTGGCGCCATGTCTGTACACTTGTAGTGGCGCCATGTCTGTACACTTGTAGTGGCGCCATGTCTGTACACTTGTAGTGGCGCCATGCCTGTACACTTGTAGTGGCGCCATGCCTGTACACTTGTAGTGGCGCCATGTCTGTACACTTGTAGTGGCGCCATGTCTGTACACTTGTAGTGGCGCCATGCCTGTACACTTGTAGTGGCGCCATGTCTGTACACTTGTAGTGGCGCCATGTCTGTACACTTGTAGTGGCGCCATGCCTGTACACGCTTGAAGAAAGGGATCTAAATTCAAGACGAAGATAACGCGTTTTGTGTACAGTGAAACGGCTTGATTTGAAATCTCTGGAGTGACCACAGCCGTGTCTGCTAATGTTCGATTCCGAGTGATAACAGTTTGTTACTGTGAGATTCTATGAGTGGTCGTGGCCCGTTAGATAAGGAGCTGAGTGATCACGGTCCATTACTGTCAGATTCTGAGTGGTGGTGGTTCGTTACAGGGTGATATTGAATGGTCACAGTCTGTTACTGTCAGATTCTGAGTGGTGGTGGTTCGTTACAGGGTGATATTGAATGGTCACAGTCTGTTACTGTCAGATTCTGAGTGGTGGTGGTTCGTTACAGGGTGATATTGAATGGTCACAGTCTGTTACTGTCAGATTCTGAGTGGTGGTGGTTCGTTACAGGGTGATATTGAATGGTCACAGTCTGTTACTGTCAGATTCTGAGTGGTGGTGGTTCGTTACAGGGTGATTTTGAATGGTCACAGTCTGTTACTGTCAGATTCTGAGTGGTGGTGGTTCGTTACAGGGTGATTTTGAATGGTAACAGTCTGTTACTGTCAGATTCTGAGTGATGGTGGTTCGTTACAGGGTGATTTAGAATGGTCACAGTCTGTTATATGAGACTCTGAATGATCATGATTTGTTAATGTGAAATCCTTCGCTTGTTACTGGTAGATTCTGAGTGACCAACGTCTGTTAATGTTATATTCTGAGAGATGAAAGTTTATTGCTGTGATATAATTGATGAGAGTTTGTGCCTATGTGATTCTGCATAAATACGCGGTTTCCGTTCAAATTTAAATGATGGCAGTTAGTTACCGTGATATTCTGAATGATCACAACAGTACAATTGTGAGCGATGAGCGTTTGTTGGTGTAAAATTCCTAGAGAAAATTTTGTTTACTGTTAAAATTATTTGTGATCACGGTCTGTTAGTGTTACTGTGATTTGTGTGAGATAAGAGTGATGAGCGGTTTGAGTTTGTGACTGATGACAGCCTGTGAGTCTTATTGTGTCTGGTGTAAGATGAAAGTGAAGAGCTGTCTGAGTTTGTGACAGAGTGAGGCGAGGGTTGTCCAGTGTGTAAGACGTGTTTTTTTTTTTTCTGCTTCAGATGTCCTGTGCCGTTTCCTGCTGTGTTGAGGCTGTTTCTTCTGCTGACTGACCATCTGGAAGCTTGAAATGGACTGGAACACACGAAGGGACTGATGTAACCAGCCGCTTGTTGACTTGTCGCCATTCTGCACGTCACGTCGTCACGTCTGTCCGCGTCACGTTCCCGTCAAACACACACGACTTGCCTTGTGATGTCATTGAGGGTCGGGACAATGGGGGCGCTTACAGACTTAAAAGGGATCACGATCTGTTAGCGTGTTACAGGACGTTGGGAGGGACCCGAAACCCGTTAAGGGCAAAATTCGAGTTGAATTGGGGAAAGGTCTGAAAAGCAGTTGTGTTGTAAGTGTGCGTGCCATCATGTGACAAGGGGCGAAAATTATTGCCAGTGATAGAGTGCATTCACAGCCGCACATCCCCCTTCCTCCCACCATATGACTCACTGAGGCTTCCATCTACCTTTTGTTACTGTGCCCATCCCCCTTCCACCTTATCTGCTCCCTACTCCCTCTCGCGGGCTTTTTATGGTGAGATTTGGATCACGACTTAAAACTCCGATAACCCGAAGACCTCGAACAAATCACCGTTTCATGACCACCAGGAAGTGACGAGGGACAATTTATCGATCACGTGCTGGAATTAAAACGTTTTAGTTGTTATTCAAAAGCTGTGCGTGGAGATTGCATGTATAAATAAGGGCGTCGCCTTTGCTGCGAGTACTTCTACCATGTCTGTCTAGACCTGACTTTTTCCTGTTGTGCTGCTCTGCAGCATTTCATTTGTTCCATGAAGAAACACGAAAATAAACAAACGATCAAAACCGTCGTTCCTAAAGCGACGAACGTTTGCTTCAGATTTTTTTTTCTAGCAGCATAATACAGAACAAGGGGGCAGGAAAACTTACTACGCATTACTAGAACAGATCCGTTTTACCCGAGCGAACACGAAAACTCCCGGAGCGACTCCATCAAAGGACTCGTCACGGCACGTTCGTTTCATTTGACAACACGACCTTGCCCGAAAGGGACACTCGACCCAACCTACCCCCTGTATCTTGGCCACCCGTACTTTGTCATGGTGGCCACCCGCAATTAACGAGGAGGAAGCTGTCCACTCCTGGGATGGGACCGGTGGCAGTGGGTGTAGCCAGTGGCTCAGTGGATCGGAGAAGGCAGTTGGAGGGTTGGTAGGTTGCCTCGCCAGGACTCAAGATGGCCATCATCTCCAGCTTTCTGTGTTGGAACAATACCCGCACGGGGAGCGCCGTGTGTGCCTACTATTCCTTGGTAAGTTGGTGTGTTGGTGCTTCTTTGTATTCTTTCGTGATTGTGTGGTTCTATTTACTTATTTAATTAGAATATGTGATGTGGAGTTGTCATCATTACTTGTTGCTGATGTAGTGGTAGTGCTGGCTTTTTAAGAAATAGCTTTCTGTATGCTTGGTTTTCTTTTTGTTTGTTTATTTTGTTTTTGTGATAGTGGTGGTGGTGTTTTGAAGATGTAATGTCCTGTTTTCATGTTGTTTATGTTTGTGTTGGTGGTGATGGTGGTGGCGTTTTTGAGTTTTGGTCTGTGTTTGATTGTGTGGTGTTCATGGTAGTGACATTGTCATCTTCTGTAAACGCATTACTAATTGTGGTGGTGGTGGTGAGGGTGGTGTTTTGAATTTATAAAATTGTGTCTGCATAGTTGTTTAGGTGGTGGTGGTGCTGTGGTGTTGGTGGTCTGCATAATTATTTTAGGTGGTGGTGGTGGTGGTGGTGGTGTGTGTGTTATGGACAATGTGTGCAATGTGTGGGATGAAAGGAAGGAGACTGGGGTCGGTGGAGGGGGCGAGGCGGGAGTGGGGGGGGGGGGGGGGGCTTGTGTACCTTGGCTGTTTGGTCCCCTCCTGGCTTTGATTAGTAAAGGTTTGCGTGGCAGTTTGATTGTTGAGGTTTGCGTGGCAAGCAACCAGTCTGTGGGCGTGTGGAAGCAGACATTATGATATGGATGTTTGGAATAGCGGAAGCAGGCTGTGTTTGCTATCGGCCTTGCTCCCCTTTATGACTTGCGTCAGAAGCGGCTCTGTGAACAAATGAATTCCGAGCGCTTCCCCTACCAGTCCCAACAAGTTTGCAGAATTCCGAGAATCACGTAGTCAGAAATGCGTAGAGTGTCTGTTGATGAGAAAGACGGAAGTGAAAATTGAAGACGATGTTTAAACAATATAGTTGATAATTGAACAGTTTCCATCTCAAGTACACTTCATCTTTGATGGCGGGAAAAAAAATAAATGATACCTCTACCACCACCATCACTTCTCTCTCTCTCTCTCTCTCTCTCTCTCTCTCTCTCTCTCTCTCTCTCTCTCTCTCTCTCTCTCTCTTTGCCCCCCCACCCCCCAACTCCGTCGTCTCTTGCTCCCACTCTCCCAAGCCCTCCACACATTCTTCCTCCACGCCCCCTCCCCTCTCTGTCGCTCTCAAATAATTTACATCCGCGACTACAGCGCTCCAGATAAAATGTATGCCTAGGATTAATTATGTAAGTATTTAGGTACGTTCTCAGTTTGAGTTGTTGTTGTTTCCGTTTGTTTGTTTGCACTGCGTACAGAGACACATATCCTTAGTGCTGTTTACCCCTGCTGTGTTCATCAAATAATTCGATTCCCCAGATCCAGCGTATTGTTGAGTATGTTTGATATTACGGAACTAGAAGATAAACAGCTGTCAGTTGTGAATCATTTCTTACTTTTGCCCACAAAATAGGCCTTGTAGTAAATATTACAGCTCCCAATGATTTTGTATCTGCCACTTTCAGATGTTTGTTTTACTAGCTACTGCGACTGCGAATGGAAAGTCCTAGAATTTCGTGTAAAATCTTGCTGTCTCATGTGGTTTAGATATCAAAGGGGGAAATGGAGTTCCTAATGTGCATGGTTCTTTCTTTCGCTGAAAAAGGTTCCACTTTTGTCTGAATAAATCAAGGCGTGAAACCCTTGATGAGTTTATTAAAGTTTTGCCAAAGGCTGAAAGATTGTTCATAACCACACACACAAAAAATGATAATGATAACAATGATGATAAAATTACAAGAATCAGACCAGTGAAATGTTAGAAATATATGGACTTTTTTAGCGGTACACATTGTTTAATATCCTGTTTTCCGCGAGATGTGTATTGGCATTTGGAACTGACGAAAAAAAAAAAAGCAAGATATAGATCAGGGATGTCAGATGTGATAATGAATCGTTTTAGATACAGAAATGTTATTCGCATTATTTGTCTGATGTGCAGACAAACAGAAGAAATGATTTTCGTTTTAAGCGATCAAATACTTGAAAATATTGGTAAAACTTTTATAAAGCGTAAATATTATAGACAATGTCTATCTTTAAGCTGTTATTGACGTTCTCAGTTATTAATGTCCTCAGCGACAACCGAAACTGGAAGTTTTCAGTGTACTTTTATGAAGCTTTTCGAATTTCAGGAATTATGAATATTTTGAAATATATGCGTATTTTGTCAATCTTATGTAATGCTTGCATTTGTAAGTGTATCTACGACTGTAAGAATGGTATTCAGAAACCACTGATAACGGACCAAAGCTTGTTTGTCAAGAAATCATCTCTCTCTCTCTCTCTCTCTCTCTCTCTCTCTCTCTCTCTCTCTCTCTCTCTCTCTCTCTCTGTCGCGCGCGCGCCATCCGCCCTCCATTTAATTATTCCCCTTTTCGCCGTCCTCTCTTTGCCCTATTACTTTATTCTTTGTCAGCACGAGCTCACATGCGCACATTGAGCGCGGGTGTGAAAGATGGTGTGCCAGTTTGCAAACTGTGTAACAGGGCGGAGGATGGGAGAGGGGAATAATGCGGTATGTAATCTCAAACCGCATGGGAAGGATTTAAATTATACTGATTAAAGCAAATCTGGAAATTCGTAGACGTGTGTGTGTGTGTGTGTGTGTGTGTGTGTGTGTGTGTGTGTGTGTGTGTGTGTGAGAGAGAGAGAGAGAGAGGGAAAGAGAGACAGACAGACAGACAGAGAACCCTGCTGGACTCCACGCTCTTATCACGCAGAGCCATGCTGTACCGGTGAAACAAGGAGTGTGTGTGTGTGTGCGTGTGTGCAAATGAAACGTGTGGGTAGAAGGCCTTCAGTGTGTCGCCTGTGCCTCCGATGCATTTCCCGAACAGCCTCACCATGCACTTCTCAATTCCAGTGCCCCACGCCTACCCCTCCCTCACTCCTACTCCCGCGATTTCTCCATCTCTCCCAGCCGCCCACCCTTTCACACATACCTACCCGCTACCTCATCCGAACTCCGTGTGGTACCTCCCTCTCATCACATTATCGCCAACATGCTAATGACAGTCTTTCATTTTATAGCATAGCAATTATTTAGTACCTTGTGTTTTCGGTAAAAGTAAAAAATAACACATTGTAGCCAGTATGCTAAAGACAGTCTTTAGTCTTATAGTATAGCAATTATTTAGTAGCTTGTGTTTTCGGTAAAAGTAAAAAATAACACATTGTAGCCAGTATGCTAAAGACAGTCTTTAGTCTTATAGTATAGCAATTATTTAGTAGCTTGTGTTTTCGGTAGAAGTAAAAAATAACACATTTTAGCCAGTATGCTAAAGACAGTCTTTAATCTTATAGTATAGCAATTATTTAGTAGCTTGTGTTTTCGGTAGAAGTCAAAAATAACACATTTTAGCCAGTATGCTAAAGACAGTCTTTAATCTTATAGTATAGCGATTATTAATTGCATATGTTTTGGGTTAAAAGTCAAAAATAACACATTATCGTCAACATGCTAATGACAATCTTTCATTTCATAGCATAGCAATTATTTAGTACCTTGTGTTTTTGGTAAAAGTAAAAAATAACACATTGTAGCTAATATGCCAAAGACAGTCTTTAATCTTATAGTATAGCAATTATTTAGTAGTTTGTGTTTTTGGTAGAAGTCAAAAATAACACATTTTAGCCAGTATGCTAAAGACAGTCTTTAATCTTATAGTATAGCAATTATTAGTTGCTTATGTTTTGGATAAAAGTAAAAAATATCGAATGTGGCATAAGTTTGATTAAACATGTACCAAGAAGTGTTCGGTTTGTGTTGCTTGCTTGTTCGTTTCTGTCCCGCGAGCAACGATATATCAGCAATCAACTCGAATGAAAATGAAATGGAAATGCGTGATGGCAATATGGTGTATTCTGTCTGATCCTTAGCAAGTGTCGCTAGGCATGCAGGAGGCTTTATTCGTTGGCTGAGGTGGAGCTCTGTAATCTCACTAATGTGGCTTGTGCGTGACGCTTGCAGGTGGTCTCCGTGGTCTGTGTGTCCTTCTACGTGTTCCGATACCTGGCACTGCGGGAGATCGAAGCTGCCGTGGGTGAGTTGATTGAGTGCGCGCGCGCGCGCGCGCGCGCGCGCGCGCGCGTGTGTGTGTGTGTGTGTGTGGGGGGGGGGGGGGGGATGTGGTGTGTCTGTGTCTGTTCGTCAGTGTGTAGTTTACCGGCCTAATCTATGATAAATGAGGGTTTGATAACTGGTCAGGAACATGGAAAGTGGATTTTTTCCTTCTGTTTGTTTTGTTTTTGTTATATTTTGCACCACGTTTTTTTTTTTTTTTCGTAAACCCTGTTTGGTTTGCTTTTTCCGTCGTTCTTTTAATGTCTGAAATATTTTTAAATGATTTACGTCCTCTAGACAGTTGATTCACAAGATGGAAATCAAGTGTTTCGCGACTAGATCCCTAAATATTAATTTTTAAAATGTTGGTGGAAAAATTGTAAAATGTAAAGCATACTTATTTCCGTGAGATGGATGCTAGTGTCAAAATTGCATATCCGCACTTTGCACTCTTTCCGTAAATCAGAAAGTGCTTAAAGTCTATTTGAACATTCGATCACACAGTTTTGGTGTGTGTGTCTGAGAGAGACGGACAGACAGACAGACAGACAGACAGAGAGAAGAGGGAGAAGGAGAGAGAGGGGGGGGGGGGGGTGGAGACTGGTTTTAGTGTCAAAATGTCATATTAATACTTTACATTCTTTCCGTAAATCAGAATGTGCCTAAAAATCCATTTGAACATTCAGTCACACAGTTTAGGGTGTGTGTGTGTGTGTGTGTGTGTGTGTGTGTGTGTGTGTGTTGTGATGCATTACAGTGAACTGAATTGAGAGGGAAAGATAAAATGTGTCGGAATGTGTGTGTGTGTGTGTGTGTGTGTGTGTGTGTGTGTGTGTGTGTGTGTGATGCATTACAGTGAACTGAATTGAGAGGGAAAGATAAAAATGTATCGGAATGTGTGTGTGTGTGTGTGTGTGTGTGTGTGTGTGTGTGTGTGTGTGTGTGTGTGTGTGATGCATTACAGTGAACTGAATTGAGAGGGAAAGATAAAAATGTGTCGGAATGTGTGTGTGTGTGTGTGTGTGTGTGTGTGTGTGTGTGTGTGTGTGTGTGTGTGTGTGATGCATTACAGTGAACTGAACTGAGAGGGAAAGGTAAAATGTGTCGGAATGTGTGTGTGTGTGTGTGTGTGTGTGTGTGTGTGTGTGTGTGTGTGTGTGTGTGTGTCCTTTATCTTTGTGCACACGCTGATATTGCGGGCACTACAGAACCTCCATTGTACGCCGTGGGGCATAAAATAGCTTAACACAGTACACTAGGTGCCATTACATAGCTTTACACTATAGACAGCTTTACATAGTAGACTAGGTGCCATTACTTAGCTTTACACTATATAAAATGACAGCATACGGGCTTTACATAGGTTTACATACTAGGCACCGGAACGTTACACACATATGCGTTAGGCCAATGGACATTAAATAACATTACATATCATGCTGTAGCCCTTCGGGCATGATATAACTTTACTCAGCAGGACTATATAGGCATTATACATTTTTACACTTTTGGCCTTCGGTATTACATAACTCTACGTAGAAGCCTTCGAGCATTCAATTACTTAATGTAGTAAGCCTATGGGCTTTCCATGTATCAACACAGCAGGGTTACGGGCACAATGTAACTGTATCTAGTATGCCTAAAGGCATTATACAGCTTTGCACGGTGCTCTGTGGGCATGGTGGAAGTTCACACGGTAGGACTACGACGTCATACGGTTTTTACAATGGGCCAACAACATTGTGGAATTTCATGCAACAAACATAGAGGCACAATATGTAATCTCACAAAATACGGGTGTTATATAAAGTTACACTCCAGGTATTACACAACTTTACAGAGTAGGCTTAGGATTGTATATAACTTTAAACAGTAGGCCTGCGGGCTTACATAACTTTATACAGCAGGCATATGGGCTGTATACGTATTGATACAATATGTCTGCTCTGCAGTGTATACCCTGATACAATAGACATATGGGCAGCATTTAACTTAATACAACAGGCCTACAAGCACAGTACAGCTTTATGCAATGAGCCTACAAGCATCATACTACTTACACCGTAAGCCTACGAGTATTATGTAACACTGTATAGTGCGCTCACAGGCATGATAAAAATTTACACTGTAGGCCAAGGGGTATTATATACCTGTACACACTAATCCTGCGAGCAACGGACAAGGTTTCCTCGGGAACCGTCTTCATCAAATCGATGGACCTTATGTAGCCTGAGGCAGGCAGGATGTTGTTGAAAGAGCAACAGATTGCACACAGTGAACTGCTTGCTGCTCCTCGCTCCCAACCTGCGTCTTTCCCCTGCTGCCTCCTTCAACCTCCCACCTCTCCTCCCACGACTTGAGGAATTTGATTTTGAACAGAGCAAGTAGTGGTGACCTCATAGGGCGGCTTCCCCCCTTCTGTTGTTTCAGTACTGTGAAGTCATTATGGAGAGCGGCGGGGGTGGGGGGGGGGGGGCTAGTTGGATAAGAAGAGTCTGTAGGGAGAGCTTGACAGCGGAAGGTCTTCAGTGAAAACCCCCACAGCCACACCCCACTCAGGCAGGAGTTGTGGCCCCGAACTCCTTCCACTGTAAGGGGGCCTGGCTGCATCCAGGTCATGACTCGTAGGTGCCCCTCCGCTGCCAGATTTTCTTTCCTGACGCAGCCAGGATTTGATTAAACTATTGGATGGGTGGGTATCTCAGAGCGTGATTATTCATTTTTAGATGGATGTTTTGCCCACATCGCTATCGGACACGTTCCAAGTTGGGACATTTAAGCCTTATGAAGTTTGCTTTTGTTCCTCCTGGACCAGAACCGTCTGGAACTCTTTTTAACTGCCTCTGCCGTTTCTTTCGGGGTTCTGGTCCTCTTCCAGAAATCCCAAGCTGTGTCCTGAGATCGTAGGCTGACGAGGCTACAAATCCACTCGATCCAACCTTTATGGCGAAAACTTTGGCCTGGAAGCCGGATTTCCTCAAGCTCCTCGCTAGACTGGCGTACACCTGAGTTTTGTGGATGAGAGCTTACTTCATTCTGCTTTTTAATGGCACAGTGAGTTCGATCAGAATCATTTATTTGGAACCTTAGTGTCTGGTCTCATTCCACTCTTTCTGATGATCTCTGTGGATGGATTTCCCATTCTGGAAGGTGTGACGTGCATTCCCAGTTATACTCTTGATACCACAGCTGTTCCACACCACGATGTGTGGCCTGGCGCTGTGTTGAATGTCGTTGCTAGAGCTTCTGGTGGCATAGGGTTTCAATCAATACCCTGAGAAACAAACATGCCGTGTTAAACACGAACACGGAACTTTCATGATTATGTACCCTTTCCATCATACTGTTTTTAAACTTGTTCACAATCTAACACATATCTCATAACAAAGTTCAGTATTGTGTCAGCACTGTTTCTGAAAACAAGATACTTGAACACTATGTATTTGTGGGTAAAACAACTAAATCTGGATATGAAAATGGCAGTCTGAAGCTAGAACATTTTAATTTTTACATACATAAAACGTAAAAATACTTGAAAAAGAATCTTAAGGTCAATATTCCCATTACAATTGCACAATGTGAGCATCGTCACGTGCCCTGTACACAGCTTTACAGCGTCCATCTAACCGGCACCGCGCCGGCTGTGTAGCCCTGTGAATTGTGAGCGAACGAGGGATGGCTCGGTACTGGACCGTGCCCGATCCCATAGCCGTAGAATGCATTCTGAACTGATAAAGTATTCAAAGTCGCAGCGGTAGTATTTCACGACATCTTGTGGTAGCAATTCATGTCAATGGCCTGGCCACTTTATTCCAGATACGCTGTAAGGGTCAGTGTCTCGCGCATGTACAGGGAAGTAGAATAAACCAGTGTGCGCAGGTGCCCGGTCTTGTGTTTCTTGGTGATGCTTCCTCTGTTTCCGCACAGGTTGTCATCTGGACACTGCTGTGATTGTCTTGGCTGCCTCTGGCAGGATTTCATGGTTGGATCCCACGGTGCTGCCACATAGTTCCATTGTAAACATAGCTTAATATGATATGAGATGGCCTTTGAGCTGTATTGACTATGAAAGTCGAAGGCTGAATAACGTGAGTGTAGTGCAGTGTTGAAAATGACTTACAAATCAGATATCGTTAACTCTTTACCGCGTCGGAGTAGATCTCCCCTATGGTACCTTTGTTTCCATTGATTAAATTTGATATGGTACGAAAGAAAGGTAATATTTTATGACCATTTTGATGATTTTGATAGGTATATAGAGCTAGTTACTCACTGGTTTTAATACTAAAAAAACATAAAAGTACGTCCATAAAAATGTATATTTGATGCGTTTGTGGGCATGCAGATCTTGATTTCGATTGTCTGGGGTGATAAAGGAACTTATAAATAAATCAAGTTTGAAGTTACATACCCATTTTCTGCTATGTTTACAAATGACCTTTTTCTTTGACGACTTAACTTGTTTACACACACGTAACACACGCACGCATATGCACACACACACACACACACACACACACACACACACACAACACACACACACACACACACACACACAATATCAGATTGTGCGAATTATCTCAAATTTTTCTTATTCTTTTCTGCTACGTGCGGTCAAAGTCAACACTTTCACAAAACCTTTATTACTAAGATACAGAACCACATAGATCTTAAGCAATAATTACGTACACGCTGATACATCCAACTTTGTGTGTGTGTGTGGTGGGGGGGGGGGTAATCTCTCTCTCTCTCTCTCTCTCTCTCTCTCTCTCTCTCTCTCTCTCTCTCTCTTCTCTCTCTCTCTCTTTTGTAAGGCACTGCTCAATCAATCGTGTGCAGGTCATGATCCCTTCCAGTCCATGTTCAGGTCAGAATTGATTGAGGGACTTTATTGCGAGATCTCCCTAACTCCACGGAGCCTGTTTCGTTATTCCCAAGAGACTTTGCTTTTTCAATTTCCCGAGCTTTGAAGTTCGGAGCTTCTTTCTAAACTCTGGACTCGGCGCATGCTGGTTTCCGAATTGGACCGCTTGTCCAGAAATACTTTGTATCAGTCAGTCACTGAGACAGCCTTGTAGCTGGCTGGGGAAACACACACACACACACACACACACGCGCGCGTCGCGCGCACGCACGCACGCACGCACGCACGCACGCACGCACGCACGCACGCACCACACACACACACACACACACAATGAATAGTGGCCCACTGTGTTGCCGTGGTTAGCGTTGAGGGCTGGGAGGTTGTGGACCGGAGTCCCATCACAGGCATTTAGTTCATGGGATTTTTCCACACAGGCCGACTTCTGTCCCAGGTGAGAAGGGTATTGTCTGTGAGGGAAGGCCAGAACCACGCAGTCCAGTTTCATCCACTTAGTGCATGTATCGCTAGCAATCTTGTAAGAGTTTCCGACCGACAGTGCAGGTGTCTGTCTCTCGGGCCTGGTGTGCATAACTTATGACAGGAAGCGTAGAGTGCAGCCCTGCCTTGTGAACTCGGAGTAGAGTGGAACTCCACAGCGTCATCTTTATCTTCTTCGTTGATCATCGTTAAAATCAAAACAAACAAACGAACTAAGTTTCAAATCTTTATCTTCCTCGTTGATCATCATTAAAATCAAAACAAACAAACGAACTAAGTTTCAAATCTTTATCTTCCTCGTTGATCATCGTTAAAATCAAAACAAACAAACGAACTAAGTTTCAACTTTTATGGTCTTTCATGTGCTGCTGTCGTGTTGGCGACAGTTTCGATCCCTTTTCCACGTCCATGCCCATGTGTCGAAGTCTTTGGTACCTGGCATCGCTTGACTGGTGTGGTGCCACAGTCAGACAGGGGACGCTCGCTTACTCTGGCTCCGCGATTGAGCAATTACTGTTGTCAATGGAGGGCTTAATAGGTCGTGTCTTCCATGGATTGGATCAGAACAGGCACCACTGAAAGCAGCCGAAGTCATTCGACAGCAGAGCAGTGCCTTCGCTGGCGGGTTTCCTCATGACGACGTGATTTGGGTTACGACTTATGGACGGCCGGTGCAATGCTACAACAAGAATAACCTGGTTGTCGCTGTGTAAAGGCTGGCCGGAATAGGCAGCGTGGGAGAAATGCTACCGGAGGGGAGGTAGGGGAGGGGTCGGAAGATGAGACAGGGAAAAAAATTGAACTGAATTGAATTTAGCCAGGCTGGAACATCTGAAAACAGGGGAAATGAGAAGATTGGAGAAGGTGTTGAAGATCCAAAAGATCAATATACTTATCAGAGGAATGGCAAAGTGACCCATGCTGGATCATCTGGAGAAGTGTTTGCACACTTTGGGGGTCGGTTGGGCTAAAAGCACCATGATTTGAATCGCACTGACCTTTTGGTGTCGTCTGCCTCGAGATCCGGCCGCAAATACGTTGTACATCAGGCCTTAGAGCCAGTGCTGGTTGTTTCGATCTTTGACGTGTTCATCGGGCTTATTACGTGTGGTTGCCAACTGCTGAAGGGCAAAAACCGTCGTTTATTAACACAGATCAGCTGATCGCTCGGGGACTGCTTAGGGCTGTCAACACAAAGGCGAAAAGAAAGTATACATACCGAAAAAGTAGCAAACACAAACGACAAATACGGACAAAAACAATGAATAACATAATAGCTTAACTACTGACATCCTTTAAACGAATAGGACTAGGCTGTGTTGTTAGTGTCATGCATTCCCCGAAATTTTTCAATCCCAGGTTAGAAAAAAAACAACGGAAAAGAAACGATAGAAAAACATTTACCTGTGATGAAATATACATTAAAAAAGACCTTGCAAAATGAGCAGCTTAGTGTCCATCGAGGACAGTATGTTCAATTTTTTACTTCATAGTCACCAGCCTTAGAGCACGACAAATAAGCTGGCATGTCATAGATTGTGACCAGATAAAAAGCGTAAAAAGAGATTCCAGAACAAAGACAGGAAAAGTGGTGCATGAAGCAAAAAAAAAAAAAAAAAAAAAAGTAAGAGGATTTTTTTTTCAAAGGCAGAGTAAAAGAGAGTGGCAGAAAGGAGGAAATTACTGGCGAAGAATTCCCAGAAGGTGTGGGATCTGTTTGTGCGGAAAGAGCGCCATGTGGGATCTGTTTGTGCGGAAAGAGCGCCGTCATACCCACGGCGACGAGGGGCGTGTCATCATTTGGCACCGCAGGCTGATAATGCAAAAAGCCGCCATCGACGTGTGAGAAGAAAACGGAATAAAAGTTCCCTTTGCTTCTCTCATAGTGCATTAGTTTGAGAGGCAGGCTTATGTTACACCACACTGTATTCTAGGTTGAATCTTTCATTGGGAAATTATAAATGTAATTAATAGCGAACCGTCAAGAAAGCGTAGACAAACGAATCACAAGACAAAACACGACGCGTTTCGACCTCTTAGGTCTTCTTCAGACACGATACAAAACACTCAGGACGACGAAAATGAACGAGCAATCACTTATCTTCATTCACGTCAGCGCAAGATGGGCGTTGAATCTGGGAATCATTCTGTAAGAGTAAGTCTGTTTCGTAGGACATCCCCCCCCCTCCCCCATCATATCTTTCTAAGGACAGCGTGTAGCATCAAAACTACCTACAACCGAAGGACGTATATGCGTTGGCGTTCAGTAGTCGCGTCCACCCCGAGGTAACAGACCTTGGGGAAATGCTGGCCTGCGCAAGGGCTGTCATCGCCACCTGGTTCCTTCCCATACCCCCCCCCCCCCCCCCCCTCGCTTCCCCACTTTTCACCGTCCACCTCCATCCCATTTCTCCTATCCCCCTGTCCGTTCCTCTTCCCCTCCCGTGTCCTCGTCCTGTGTGTGTGGACAGGCGTGTGATCCACAGGCTGTGGTGAAGTGTGGGAAAAAGTCTTGTTAGCGTGTGTGGGGGAAGCCGTCCAGACAAATAGGACAACTCTAGAGGTAGTCAAGAAAGAGAGAAAGTGAGTGAATCACTTGTTTTTCCAATTTTGTTTTGGCTGAGGAAAAGAGGGGGGGGGGGGGGGGGGGGGCGCCTGTGCAGACTCGGAAGGCTGAGCATGAGAGGCAGACAGACAGGCAGGCACACACACACACACACACACACACACACACACACACACACACACACACACACACACACACAGATAGGGAGGGAGAGAGAGAAGATAAGTGTGTTGGGGAAGATGGGGGAGATAAGAGAGGGGAACGGGAGAAAGAGGGTTGTTGTGTGTGCTGAGAGCGTAAATGCCTAACAGTGTAGCTCTAATTTTCCTGACCGACACGGCTGGTATCTGTCTGTATCTTTCGGGCCAGCTTGACGCCAGGATAAATTATGAAGAAGAAAAAAACAGTGTGTGCAGCAAAGCCACAACAACATTTGGATTTTTCTTGCCCTTTTTTTTTAACCAGTCTAACCCAAGACCTAACAACGTTGCCATCTACTTTTGGTTTAGGATTTTTTTTTCTTTCAAGCTTAATTACATCGATTTTACTTTTAGTAGTGGTGAGATCTTTTTGTTGCATAGATTTCATTAATCAGGGCTTCGTCCACATTTTTCTCTTCATTCTTTCTGAATTACCTATAATTTCTGACAGTTTTTTTCTTCAAATCTTCGATCACCAGTGTAAAAATGGCTATGCTGTATTTACCGCACGTGTCCTCATCATACACGATTAATCGATGATGTTTTGATTTCCATTATCAACTAACTTGATTACCTGTCTATGCATACGGTTTATCTTTTAATAGTGTGTTGGGA
>CM065720.1:8114963-8144963 GCA_033310375.1 Conus canariensis
TGGTGAAAATAACGAAGGAGAACAATGAGTAGTGAAAATAACGAAGGAGAACAATGAGTAGTGAAAATAACGAAGGAGAACAATGAGTGGTGAAAATAAAAGCGGCAAAGTACAACGGTAATCATTTTCTGAGAGAGAGACGTTCAGCAATAGCCCCTCGGCCATACAATGACAGGAGATGAAACAGGGAGAGTTAGGGAAAGGAAACGCCGTTTAAGATCGTGACTGTCAACTTGAAGACCGTCAAAAGGTAACAAAGGGCGTTTCCAGAATGAACAGTTCTATCATCCCTGCTGTTACTCCACAGCCGATCTCTCCTGGACCATCAGAGGAATCAGGTCTGCTCGAGCATACTTGGTGTGACAGTCTCGCGCAGGAATCAGGAAAGTTGCTTTTTGTACTCACAGTTCTTACAGAACAAGGAGTACTCTACAATGGGAACGAAGAAATGCTGTCTGTGTGTCTGTCTCTCTGTCTGTCTGTCCGTCCGTGGTCAAAATGTGTTCCACTCGCTCCAGACAAAACTACTGGGCCGATCTTTCAGAAAAATTGTAGTTATGTTCGTTATGGGTCACAGATGATGCCCGATGTTTTATTTTACCGTTATAGTCGTTACTAACGGCTATAACGGCCCATAACGGTTTTTCTTCTTTATGGAATATCTCAGAAAGTACCAGGCTGATCTTTTTGAAAATTTATAGGTATATTCACCATGGGTCACGGATGATGCCCGATGTTTTATTTTACCGTTATAGCCGTTACTAACGGCTATAACGGTTTTTCTTCTTTATGGAATATCTCAGAAAGTACTTGGCCGATCTTTCTAAAAATGTGTAGGTATGTTCACTATGGGTCACGGATGATGCCCGATGTTTTATTTTACCGTTATAGCCGTTACTAACGGCTATAACGGCCCATAACGGTTTTTCTTCTTTATGGAATATCTCAGAAAGTACTTGGCCGATCTTTCTGAAAATTTGTAGGTATGTTCATTATGGGCCACGGATGATGCCCGATGTTTTAGGTTACCGTTATAACCGTTACTAACGGCTATAACGGCCCATCACGGTTTTTCTTCTTTATGGAATATCTCAGAAAGTACTTGGCCGATCTTTCTAAAAATTTGTAGGTATGTTCAGTATGTGTCACGGATGATGCCCGATGTTTTATTTTACCGTTATATCCGTTACTAATGGTTATAATGGCCCATAACGGTTTTCCTCTTTATAGAAAATCTTAGAAAGTCCTTGGCCGATCTTTCTGAAAATTTGTAGGTATGTTCATTATGGGTCACAGGTGATGGCCGATGTTTACCAGAATAGCCGCTGCTAACGGCTATAACGGCCCAAAACGGTTTTTCCTCTTTATGGAATATCTCACGCGCATTCAAGATAAACTGGGAGTACGTATATATGCTTTGCATCTTGTTTTTAATTAAACTTTGAAAAAAATCACGCCTCTTAACACCTATGGAGATATATCATTATAAGGGATGAGAGCTACATTACTGACATTGTCTGTTAAGTATGCAAGGCTTTGCACTGGTCGATCTAGCTGAAGCCAGGTGTTGTTCTTATCATGTATGTGTAAATCCTTAATGATGCTGGATTTTTTTTTCACTACAGAATGCCAGTATTGTAAAATGTTATTTCTCCACTCCTTTCTTTGCCCGTTCGTATTACTGTCTTAATTTTTGCAAACGAAGTATTACTGCAACTTGTACCCATTTACAACAACAACACTAGAACATTTACAAATACTTAGTGACGGTTAAAGACAGAAACAGCGCACAGGTCTGGAGACGTTATCATAATACCAATGTACAATAAAGGGAGAGACATAGCAAAAGCTGAAACGAAGCCATCGTCCACAACGCTTCACAAGCTACACAATGAAGCTGACGAATCGCCTCATCAACACTCGCTCATGTGGCACCTTGCAGTTCTAAAAAAAGCACATCATCCCAAGGCAGGTTCCCTTCAGGCAGAACAGATCCATAGAGGACTAGGTCACATACATCAGTGAGCAGGTGAGAATACCTTTCAGGATTAAAAGGGGAAAAAACGCCTAATGTACGGATTGATCTGAAAAGGGCTTTTGACAGGGTGTTGAAGGATGGCCTCAAGCTCAAACTGAGTCCGTTGTGGAGCCTCTGAATGGTTTGATCGACCGGTAAATGCACAAGAGAAAAAGGCAGAGCTGAGGTACTGGGGCTGTGCCGGGTCGGGCCGGGCTGTGGCTGTGAACGAGAGCAGTTGGAATGAGCGGCATGGGTGCAGTGCCACTGAGGTCGCACAGAAATAGGGACAGCCAAAAAAAAAGAAGAAGAAAAATGAAAAGAAAAGAAAAAAAGACAGAACTGAGATCCTGCAGCACAGCGATAAGAAAAGAATGAAAAGGAATCCTTAGAGAAGGAGCCCCACAAGACGGAGCACTCTGGTTGACATTCATTCCTTGTATTCATCAAAAATACAACAATGGTTTTTACCCCTAACTGTCAAGTCGCCATCTGTACTGACGAGTCTGCACTTCAGTTACTTCAGTTCAGTAAGGGACACATTTGCACTGCAAACAAGACCTTAGCTAGCGCTACAGGTGATTAAAACATTGGCCAGATCAGGGCATGTGATAAAAAAGGAGAAGAAGACATTCACTGTCCTTGTGCTCTCCAAACAACAGCAAACGGTTGATCTAAAGATGAACACGTAGCTTCAGACCGAACAATGTCCAGAACAGCATACATGCACGTGCACACAAACCAGCTGCACGAGAACCACACAGAAAGCCAAATCAGGATGGCTCGTATGAGGAAGCCAGCAGGCACAGATCATGGGCACGTAGGACGTCCAGGAAGACCAGCTACTATGGTGAGGGCACCTGGCAGGGGTTCCTGCTTTCAACAGGGAATTGCCATGGTTGTCACGTTGCGTCGACCAGTGTTGATATAAACATTGTAATACTAATAGGCCTGTTCCCAGAAAGCTCAAAGAAAGATAGGGTCTTGCGTTTGACAGACGAGAGACAGACGGTTCGCTCCTTTGGGGACGTGCATCAGTTGTTATGGAAACATCCTACAGTTAATTTTTCTAAGGTAGACCCAAACTCTTGGCATTCACCGTTATCGCCCTGCACATGCATTTGGGAATTTGGATGGCTCTTTCAACACATTGCTGCTGGCAGTCCACACTGGAATACAGCTGAATTACACGACAAACTTACCGTCCAGAGCAGAAGAGGAATAAGAAAAGAATCCTGAGAGACAAAGAGCAATGTGGAGTACTTTCGCGATCTGATGCACACTGCAAAACATCAAAGCGCCGGTTAAGGGTCCTCTTTTTTTCCAACAGAGATTTTACCCATTTTTTAAGCTCCTGGTTTATTCCTTCCTTCCAAGACACTGTATTTTTCCTTTATGAAAAAAAAAATCTACCCACTATTGAAACTTGCAGATTCGTTCACGGTTTATTTTATGGTCAATTCGTGTCCCAGTCTCAGTGGACTTTCATGCTGATGAAAAAGCATTATTTTTGGTTTAATCTATTCTGTCATGTGCGGAAGAAAGCCCATCTTTTATTCGGTCCCAGCTTAATGCTATTTGTATTGATTTTTCTGGACACATGAAAATGAAAATGCACGCGCGCACGCACCTGTGGTGTGTGTGTGTGTGTGTGTGTGTGTGTGTGTGTGCGTGCATGCGTGCGTGCGTGTGTGTGTTGAGGGAGGGAGAGCGTGAGTGCGCGCGCGCGCGCGCGCGTGTGTGTGTGTGTGTGTGTGAAGTCATGCATTTGGGGAAGTGGCGGGGGGGCGGGGGGGGGGGGACAGAGTAGCGATATGATACCGTGTACATGTGTTTCCGAGTTTGCTAGCGTGTTGATGTGTTTGCTTCTGTGTGCATGAGTTTGAATTTACGTGTCTTACTTTCTCTCTGTTGATTTTTGTGTGTTTACTCGTATTTGCATGTGTTCGCACGCGTGAGTGTGCGCGCATATTTTTGATGTGTTGATGACCTGGTTCCGCCTGTCTACTTTGGCTTCAGTCAGATTGCAGCGGACACGTTGACAGGATAATCTTACGTAGTAGTGTATCATAATATGTCTATTGCATATGTGCGCTTGCTCATTACACCCGCTTACGACTGTTAATGCTTCATGCAACAACGAAGAGAAGACAGAATTTTGCCTTGTGCGTAAATGAAAGGAATAGAGAGGGTTTTTTTTTAACACAATGACACAGTGCTTATATTGATGAACGTGTTCTTTGTGTGTTTCAGATTTTAAAAGGCTGGGAGATTTCAGCATTATGTTTCTACACGTTCAGGCTGCTGGCCAATGTAAGAGTTTGAAGCAGGAGAGAGTGTGTTCGATAGATATCATCAGTGTTAGTAGCTCCAGTAGTTGTGTGGTATGTGACAGAGATTTAAACATTGTAACTGAAACATTAAATCCAACATTTGTGACAGTTGGTGAAAGTTTCCAATAAACTGTCAATGAACTTTTTCTTTACTCGAGGCCTTTCTTAACAGACTATTTCTCGCCAGCCCAACTTTTCAGAGACAGTACGTGATATAACGCATACAATTTCAAGGCAGCACGCTCATAAGCCTTAACTGCATACGAGCACGCCCACTCCCGTACTCATGCACACACACACACACACACACACACACACACACACACACCACACGAGTGTGCGCTTATGCCAGACGGTCGTTTCCTTATTTCTTCGTTCCTCACTCCATTACACATCCTATTCCATTTTTGCTCCTGGTGTAATTCTCTTACTTCCTGCTCCCAATAAACAAAGTGTTTTGCTTCAGTCTGCGGCTCCTGCTCTTCCAAGATGAAGGGGGTCGTTCCCACAGACTGTTGAAGGTGTGACTGGCCACACCAGGGTTTCCAGTGCCTCTGATCACCGACGAGGCGAAGTTAAACTTGCAGCAAACTCCCAGCTTATAGTGAACACACTTCAGTAAGGGGGAAAAACAAAGATGAGTGTAAACAGCCGCAGCGAACAGCTCCATAGACACTGAACCCCCTTACCCACCCCCACCCCACCCCAAAAGAAAGAAAGAAAAAAAAATTAGAAAAAAAAAACAGACGAATGAACATCTTCGCATCAAACAGACTGACAACAAATTTTCTTTTTTAAGTTGACTGTAAGCAGCCGCAGTGAGCAGTCCCATTGAACCTAAAAAGAGACGAAAGTTGACACTTGCATCTACCATAGCAACAAACAAACTACACGTCATCTGTAAACACTTACAACTGGCAGAGCAAGCAACAAAATTTAGAAAAAGAAATCGGATATCTGTAAGTAGTCAAAGTGAAAAAATACATCGACACCAGTACAGTTAACAAAACAAGAAAGGAAAAAAGAAACTGATGAATGTTCAAAATTGCGTCAAAGAGATCAATTACAGTTGATAAAAACAGTCTCTGGAGCACTCCCTCCCCCTCAAAAAAAAAAAAAAAAAAAAATAGGACGCACATAAACACTTGTCCAACTCGTCCAGTAGCAGACAGATAAGCTGTGACGTCATGAACCGGGAGAGGGTGGGGGTGAGGAACACGAACACAACGTAGAAAAAGAAATAAGCAGATGAACAATTGTTGTCTGTGTTCTCTTTTTTGGTTTGGGCTGGTTAAAGTAGGTGCATAAAACATTTTTTTTTAAATCAAAGAAGTTAGAGAAGCTGAGATTCACACACACACACACACACACACACACACACACACACACACACACACATACACAACACACACACACACACACACACACACACACACACAAAAGGAAGTGAACGAGGTTATTTGACTGTTTTTAGTTTGTCTCAATCGATGTGCATGCGTGGCTGCATTGTAAATTGATTATGCGATTTCTGTGTATGTATGTAAGCATGTGTGTGCACGTCAAGTATTAGCATGGCATATGGATATGAATGTGACAGTGATATCCCACAATGCACCTGTTGCAGTGTTACTGTTTTGCCTGCGTGGTGTCCCAGTACCAGGAACTGTCAGAGGGCAGAGGCACCTACGACTTCCTGTATAAACCTGTACGTTAATTAAAGTGCTGCCCTCTCTCTCTCTCTCTCTCTCTGTATGTGTTGTGTGTGTGTCTCGGTCTGTCTCTCTCTCTCTCACTCTCCCTCTCTCTATGTCTCTCTCTCTCTCTCTACACACACACACACACACACACACACACACACACACACACACACACACACACAGTGGTGGTCGCTTTGTCGCTGTTCATATGGGTTATCTCCCTGTTGCTGAGCCACGACGGATAAGAACTTGTTTTGACAGGGGAAGGGGAGGTGGACGAAACGCTACATGGAGACCGTGAAAACGTGTTCAAAGTGTAATAAAGTCACGAAAATGCAGTGTTCTCCGAGACAAAATATGTCACAAGAAATCATCGATACAAACAGTAAGACAAGTTTCTGAAGAACTGTAGTCTATAGACCACACTGCATCGTCGTTTTTCTTATGTTTTTTTTTTAACTGCATGTTTGTTTCACGATAACATCATATAGCATATAATATATGCTGACATAGAGGCATGTCTTCACTAGGATTTAGTCATTGCATCGTACTGCTGGCTGGTGTGAAAATGTCATTTTCCACTCATGAATGATTTCAGTGGCCATGCGTTGTTCTGGCTCAACCTGGTTGTCCAGTAATGGATAATTGATAGCTAACTTCCATTCCCAGCGCAACTTGGTTACCTGATCATTGATCGTTTATCCCGGTTAGCTTTCAGGTCCTGTTCTGTTGGATCATTTCTTACTTCCAGTTCGTGATCAACGTCTTGGCCCTTTTTTCACAGAAAAACTGTTTATTTCATGTCTTTGGACAGCTTAGACACTGGCATTCATAAATGGGCAATTTTTATTTTCGTGCTTGCAGCAGTTGCATGTTGTCCATGCTATACTTTTTTTCTTTTTTTTTCCTTTCTTGTTAGTGAGTCGCATCATTTTCTTCACCCACCGAAGTACCTCTTTTTCCTTTTCGCTCTTTGTTTTAATATCTTTCTTCCTTTTTTTTAAAATCGACTTTTTTTTGTTTTCCTTTTTTTCTCCCTTTCTCTTCCTTGTATTCATGCTCGGTTCTTTGTCTGCCTTCAGACCCGACATGGCCCTTTGGGATAGACTGGGTTATGAGCAGCAGGGCTGCTAGCAACTTAGTATTATTTTCCTGTCGCTAGCGTTTTATCCCCTGCCCAAATGGTGTACTAGACGTGGTCCATGCAGGATTGTAGGGAGGCGGCAGAATTGTTCTGAAATGTCAACCATAATTTTTTTGCTTATAAAGATGTGTGTAAATACATGCTTTTAGTAGCGGTATGTATATGCATGTGTGTTCTGTGTGCATGTGCATGTAGAGGGTTGCATGTATTGTGAGTAGGTCTCATCGGTAGATTTCTTTGGCCACAAAATTTGTCATACTCATTCAGCTATAGGTAGTAGCCATTATGATTTCTGTCTTTCGCTTGTGTGTCTGTGTGAGCATGTGTTCATGCATTTATATATATATATATATATATATATATATATATATATATAATATATATACATATATATAAAATATGTGTGTGTGTGTGTGTGTGTGTGTTCATCATTTGATGGCATTATTTTAGACATCTGCAATATATACAGTAGGTAATGTTCACCTCCCAGTTTAATCCTTACTTAACAGTTTTAATAGCAGCAGGAATCGCAGTAACGCTAGTATCACCATATAAACGGAGACACGTTTTACATCCACAGCGTCGACGCCGATTTCCCAACGCGCCGCTGGCCGACGGTGACGTGTACTACCCCCCGTACGGCGCCCAGTTGCCGCCCTACAGCGAAGACAACCCCCACAAGAGCTACAACCCCCCGGACTACGACAAGCTGTCCATCCTGTACGACAACCCCGCCTTCTGCACGGAGTCCTCGGGCACCTTGCCCACCTGCCTGCACTACGAGGAGGCCGACGCCTTTCAGACATTGAGGCTGGAGATCAACCACCAGCCCATCCTCACCTCCAGTGCCGCGGGGGAGGACGGCAGGGCGCCCCAGGACCCCACCTCCTCCTCCTCCACCACCTCCTCCCCCTACACAGGGCTGAACGGCAGTCAGTATTGCTTCAGCGCCGAGGTGCATTCTAGTCCCAAAGATGACGTGTACAGGGCCACGTACGTGACTTGGATATGAGAGGGGGCAGACGTGGGGCTGTGGTGACAGTCATGGTGCACGAAAGTCCTACGCAGGTGTTCCCTTGACGGGACGAACGGATGTTCACGAGTACGTGTGTGTCGGTGAGAATGTGTGAGGGTGTGCAGGAAGACAGCGGACACAGCGCTCCTGATGGAGAGAACTCTTGGTGTCGGGTCACAGCGGGGCTTGTTCAGCTGCAGCCCAGGCTTGACGGAACACTCCACAGGACCAACAAACGCATGAGCTGCAGACTCAGTCATTCTGTCATGCTGCAATGTTTCAGTCCGGTGAACTCGCTGTCTTCAGCAGAGCGCCAGAACAAGTTGAACTGAAGTCGGGTCCAGCTGACACAGCGATTACACCAAGCACCACAATCAACTCTCGGTTGAATCGGCTACAACACTGATATCCAATACCGAAATCCATTCAAAACATCACTTTCACTTTGAGACATACAGCAGACTTCCAATTTCACACTGACAAAAGAGCGAGGTATCGGAGCACAGATTTCAGGCAAGTTACCAAACGGGATAGGAGGAAGGGGGATAATTAAAGGCATTGCTCAGCGCTAACACAACATACACTTGTCCAACAGTTAGGAAATGAAAGCTTGTTTTCTTTTTCTTTGGTCAGTCTGCATACTGAAGCGTGTCAGTGAGATGTTGAAACAGTCAGATTTTGAATGAAAAAGTTTCCAGTACAGAAGTACAAAACGTTTGTTGTCTAGACAGAGGTTCCAGTACAGAAGTACAAAACGTTTGTTGTCTCGACAGTCTGTTGTACCAGTGTTTCCGTAAAACAAAAAGACAAACTGATCGTTGCCTCTACACAGCATATCTCAAAGTATGAACTGATATCAGAGAGAGAGAGAGAGAGAGAAAGAAAATTCTTGTGGACCACCAACACATCAAGCGGTAATTCAAACATAAACAACTATAATACAAATGACTTCATTGACAATCGGGGAATAATATGTGTTAGTCGTCGTGCTCCACAGAAATACTGAGACTTCATATAACGTATCCGCTTTCTCTTTCACGCACGCACACACTCACACACACTCAAACACACGCACAACACACACATGCATAAACGCATACGCATTCACATACATACATACGCGCGCACGCACGCATTCATGAACCACACACCACACACACATGGACATGCACACACACACACACACGCGCGCGCGCGCGCGCGCGCATGCGCAAGAGTGCACATGTGTATACACACGCACACATTCACAACATCGTATGTGTGTTTGCCTATCCGTAACGAATGGTGCTAACTTTTTAGTACAAAAGAAAACATGATAAAAACATCTGCAGGTACCAGATGATTAAATTTAGAACAGATCAGGATTTTGCGTACAGTTTTGATGTAAGCTTGTACATGTGTGCGCGCGCATGTGTGTGTGTGTGTGTGTGTGTGTGAGAGAGAGAGAGAGAGAAACTCGGTTCATAATAATAGAGTCTACTTCTGAATTTAAAAATAAAATCACGCCGCGCTTATAAATGCTTGATGTGCTTACATGGTGAAATTATATGACTTTAACAACTCTTCATGAGTGTTTGTTAAGGTTATTTAAAAGAGTTGCACGGAAAATATTTTGTGTCATATTGAATGGTGTTGCATTTTACCACTTCGCCGTCGTCATGTGTATTATCAAGTTGTATTGATGTCGATCTTATTGCATTGTGTATTGTATTGTATTTGATCATATTGCATTGTATTCTCATCGCATTTTGTTGTATTGCGTTTGATCGTTTTCCATTGCTTTCACAACTTTCTCGACAAAACAAAGTTCTCTGTGTGAAATTCTGTGTGCGTGTGTGTGTGTGCGTGTGCGTGCGTGCGTGCGTGCGTGCGTGTGTGTGTGTGTGTGTATTGGAACCTCTTATTCACTTTCGACCCACACACATTATTCCCTTCCTCCCGAGACGATGCTGATGCGCTACTTTGAGAGTGGTACTTAAGTATCCACGTGCACTCGTGCAAGGTGCGTGTACGGGGACTGGAAAGCCGCACTCCACAGACTGTCTACTGATAAAAGCTGCAGGGTCGGGGAGAAGGCACTAATTTTACCTCTGGCAGTCTGGTCGATCGATCAGCTACTGTTCAAACCGTTGTTGTCTGAGCACACGGTGTCGCCATGGAAACCACTGACGAAGAGCGAGACAAGCGCGTGTCTCGGGAGGAGGGGAGGGGAGGGGGGTTGGATGGGGGAGGATAGCTGTGTGAGAGAACAGATGGAAAATGAAAGATTTTGGAGTGGAATTTTTTAAATGGAACACTGTGATGAGGGTTTTTTTTCTTTCATATTTTCTGTGTCCTGGGGTATAAGATGAAAGAATGAGAGGAAGATTTTGGAAGAAAATATGTAATTGGCACATTGTTTTAAGCGTTTGGACTTTTCCACTTTCTGTGGTCTGTTTCACCAACACGGTTTGTACTGAATGTCCAGTCTGCTTTTTTTTTCCTAAAAAGACACAGGCCCTCGGTTAATTGCTTTTCGGGGTAGAATGGTTTTCCAGTGGATAGCACACCTATTGAGGGAGCCAGAGACTGCAAATCCACCGTAGATGTTTGCCATCCCGAGTGGAATGGCTGTCCAATGGCTACTCCATCTGTTTAGGAGACCCAGAGGACTCCAGGTCACTTGCCGGGGTCTGTGCTATCCAGGGTGGAATGGTTTCTCAGTGGGTGTAGCACACCCGTCTAGGAAGCCAGAGGCCTGCAGGTGACCGTCATGGTGTCTGTTATCTGGAGCGTGGCGATTGTCCAGTGGGTGGCACACGCATCTAGAAAGTCACAGGACTGCAGATCGTTCATCAGGGTCGCTGCTGTCTAGAATGGGGTGTTTGACCAATGAGTAGCGCACCCCATCGAGGAATTCAGAGAAGTCCAGGTCCTTTGTCAGAGAATTGCTTGGTTGGGATTTCTCACTGGTCTCTGACTAGCCTGGGGAGGGGTTGGGGAACGGGGGGAGGCGGTATGGGGTTTTTTTTTGTTTTTTTTTTTTAAATCCCTGAATGAATGAAGAAGCGGGTAATGTACGCACAGCTCGTGCTGAATGTTCACGGATCGAGTCGTTCCTCCCGTATGCCTGTGGGAAAGTTCACCTTGACGAGAAAATCTGACAACATCTACAAATTACCGCATACATATCATAAGAAATGTCGCGTTCTCCCGTAGTACAGCACCCCGGAAATGTAGGCTGGGTGGAATTCACTTTCTTTGGTTGGGTGAATGCTTCGATCGTCATCTCATGCCAGACGTGGACTTCCGGTGAATGTTGCCGACCCTGCTTGCCATACTAGCAGCCATTGTCTTGTCTCCGTGGAGGAGTGGGTGAGGACGAGACAAACGATTTTCTGTTGGTGCTGTCTCGGCTTCCCAAACTCCCCAGCGTCATCATTCCCAAGCTCCTCGTTGCGATTTTTCTCACACCACGCGTTCTGTCCTCCCCTTACCCACCCATACTCAGATTCGTCCTAGGTATGGTGAATTCGTTGGAGGTTTTTGAAACTGGAGTGCATGGGAATCGGTTCAGACACCAACCATGTACGGGAACCTTCTGGCTTCAAAAGTCTAGAACAGTGGAAACATGAATTTTCTGCTAGGAAAGGTGATAATTTCCTTTTCACACGCAAAGTATCATCATCATTGGTGCTGTTGCTTCATAATTACTTTTTCTTGCTTTTCAGCCCAATACTGTGGTCAAACGGGATCACTGACGTCATTGCGCAGATTGAGGGCGTACAAAAGACTGATTTGAAGAGGCGAAGAATGCCTGAAGCCGAACACAACTGCCATAATTAACCGTTTTCACTTCTTCCGGCTGACTAGAGTCATTAGTATATTTTCTTCTTTTTTTTCTTTTCTTTTTTTTTTTTTTAATCGATATCTAATAGAATGGTAACATCAAACACAATACTTATTTTCATGGAAATGAAAGGTCTGTTTTCACATCATAAACAACTGTTTTATTGCAATGGAAATTGCTATTTTCATGCCATTTTCTTGGTGATGATTGCTGTTTACGTCGCGAAAAGAACAAGTCCAGATTTCCGAAGTCAGTAAGCCGCTATACCCTGTGTGCATGATTTCACTGCCACCTTTAGGCCCACACTCGGCGTTGTCCTGAAACTCCGTGGGAAAGGTGGTGTAACTGGGCCGGTTGTTGATGCCGTCCCCCTGGGACTTCTTAGGATTGCCACTCGGTCGTCCAGCTGTCAGTGTGGCCCCCGAAAGCTGGTCTTGAAGAAGGCACAATTGCCAAATAGTGTTTGACTTGTACCAGTCTAGTTGCAAAGTGAGACGACTGCAGGCGGAAATCTAAACAAATCTTAAATGAATCTTAAATAAATGTTAGCGAACCGCCAAGAGAAACGTGGACAAACGAGTCACAGGACAAAACACGACGCGTGTCGACCTCTTAGGTCTTCTTCAGGCAAGACATGATTCAACGCCTGCCTGCCTTGCGCTGAAAAGTGAAGAGATCTAAGCTAAGTAACAAATTCGTTCATTTTCGTTGTCCTATTTGTTTGTGTCTTGCCTGAAGAAGACCTAAGAGGTCGAAACGCGTGTGATCTAGATTACCTTTCTCTTGAGGATGCCGAGTTTAGTTCTGGCCTGGGCGGTGCTGTGTAAGAAGACATCACAGCTTTTGAACGCAGACCTTCAGATGAACCACGCGACAAAACGACAGACAACCACACTTGTCAGCGTGATGATATCTTCCTGTTTGTGAAACGTGAAATAAAGTGCCAAGGTGTGAAAATGCTAGCGTGCTTGAATTAGGGGCCTCTGTCGGTTATTGGAATGCTATTATGTCGTGTTTGTGTGTGTGCGTTAGGGGAAGGGGGGTGGGACAGTTTGTCATTGTTGCTGCTTAACAGATGTCTGCAGACATTTTTTCCCATGTTCTAACACACTTCTTAAGTCCACTCGATTCTACCTTCACCCCCCACCTCCTCACCCTCCTTTACCCGCCTCCCTCCTTGCCCTTTTCTGCCATGCGTCTCCAACCCACCCACGACACCCATGGGTGCCCGGAAGTTTCTAGGGTCTGTCACAAAATGACAAAACCAAGTCGGTGACAGTTGTGGTACAATGATTTCTTTTGATGACTGTGGAGAGCTTGGGGAAGTGGTGGAGGGGAAAGGAAGGGAGGGGCGCAGAAATGCTGGAAAAAAGTATGTTGAAATGTTGGAACGATCGATCTGAAGAAAGTCTCGTGTATGCTCATACTGTAATAAATATGGAAAGAAGAAATAATGAAAGCGTCCGTGTGTATACAGATCAATTAAATCTCTCTCTCTCTCTCTCTCTCTCTCTCTCTCTCTCTCTCTCTCTCTCTCTGTGACACAGGAAAACGAGGCTGGTAGTCCCGATTTTGCCATCAACGTGGATGCAGAAAAAGTCAGGGGGTGTTTTGATCAACCCTCTATCCAGTCCACAGTGCAAACAGACAGTACAGCGGACAATGTGTCAACGTCAGAGCAGCACACCGGGAAGGCACAACCAACCAGTAGATATTTCTGCAAAGAAACATTAAACTGTTTGCAAGAAACAACTAGAGAAATGGAAAAAGTGCGGCGCAATTTCCAACGGGATGACGTTTCCACAGCCGGTGAAAAAGGAAATCCAGACCGACCACTCTACAAACATTGCCGTTCCTAACTATACATATATCGTGATAGACAGCGAAAGCATTTCCGCGTGTCCCCCTAATTGCCACAGTGACTTGCCGCCATCTGGCTTCCATGTTGCATGTCCAGTATTATTTGTAGCAAATTTTGTTCATGTGTATTTCAATACTTAATGTCCCGTTCCGCCCTTTTACCCCCTCCCCCCACCCCTCCAGATGTGTCAATAGGCCGAAAATCGGGCGCATTAAACCATTCGTATTCGTATTCTCTCCCCCCGTCTCTCTCTCTCTCTCTCTCTCTTGAATGTTAATTGTGTTTCCGCACGTGGGACTGAATTTTTTTCTGTCATATTTTTTCTCATGATAAGTCAGTAATAACCGTTTATCGTCTGCACAGACGGAGCCCTGCTGCAAATTCACCAGCAAATATCATCATTCTGTTGTGATGCAAATATTTTGACTCGAGACGGATCGAGCTGACAATCGCATGATGTTTGCATTATCGCTGCTCGAACACTTTAATAATGAACCAGTAAATCTGTAATCTGTCATAAAAAATGAAAGATAATGTTCCGTAAAGAAAAGGTAATGTTTTACAAACAAAAGATACTACACGTCATTACTGTCTAGCTGACAGGACATATTTCACGGGTTAGGTTAAGGACATCGTGAGGGAAGGGAGACAAGCCAGTGGGGTGGAGTGTGTTGATTTTCAATTACGGCGCTTGTTTGCCTCGTCTCTGCACCGCCCCACGCACAATGAAGAATGATTAGAAATCAAGTCAGAACAAACCAACGCGACGACAATAAATGAATGGCTTTTAAGCAACGAGCACGCCACGTGTCGCGCTGAACAGCTGAACTTTCAATCTCCTGTGGAAAAGGTGGAAACAGATGGTCAGACCATACAGGTGTCACTGAACTTTCCCATCTATTCACGCATGAAGTACATGGGAATGCTTGACAATACAAAGGCGGATCAGTTCGTCGAATAACAGGGGACAGGGAGGAATGGTTTAAACCGCTGCCAGACACAAATGAGGACATGGGAGAGAGCTCTACTGACGCCGCAAAGCAACCGCCAACACCGGCTAATGGCGTCTTATTTTACTTCAAACCAAGTGACATTTCTTGTTTTCCCTCCAGCTCTATGACGTTTTGATAAGATGCTCGTCTGACACTAAGCTGTGAAAAGCAAGATATTTCGGTGTCATAAATATCTTCCTCAGGCCCTTTTTGATTCGTTTTCGTTTTTAGGGCCGGCTTCAGACGTTGACCCTCCACCACCAACTCCATCCTCCCTTCCCCCTCCTCCTAATGGGGTGTTAGTCCTGCTGATAGCTACAGCAGGACGACGCTACAGCCTGACAGAAGCAAACAAAACTTGTGTCGATTTTTTTTCAGTCCCCTATCCTTCGGGATAGGTTTTTAATGCTTTTAACTGTAGTGTGGGGTCGAACACGTCATTGGCATATCCGTTTGGAACCCACTCCTCAACGATTTCATGACCACAAGCAATCCTTCAACAGTTCACGAAGGTCATATTTCTTCCTCACGTTCCCGCCCCCAGTGACCTCCCTTCAAAGTCGTTGTTGTCGGCAAGTGGCTGCACACCAAAACTTACTGCACCAAGGCCTTGCTTAAGGAGTCGAGTATTTATAGACTGGCGCAATTAGATCGTTTTGAGAATTTTTATTGTATCTGTGAGCCGATTCTCCTCATGTTTCTTATAGCCATCAAGGTACACGCCAAATGGTTCCCAGCGGACAGATTAAAATCAAAGGAATAAGACTATTACTTTAGCGGTTTCCAGCTGGCGCGAAGGCAGGGTCACGGGTGAGTGCAAAGGCCTGAAATATGACGTCAGCAAAGGGAAAGATCATGTATTTGAAGATTGTGTTTTCATCGGTGAAAATCCCCTAAACAAGAGAAATAATTGGTGGCGTGTTGTTCTCTTGATCAATTACAGTTTAACATTAGATGCTGGCTCAAACTTACGGTAGGCCTTAAAACGTTGAGTGCAAAATCCTCATTGTGGCGCGTGGCCAGTTCACGTAGACACACGGCCATCTGTTGAGGGTGGAGGGGGGGTGGGGGGGGGGGGGGGGGCGGACGGGGGGGCGCTCATTCACGCTGGCTCCGTGACAAAACAGTCGCTGTCGTCAGCCGGGGGCTTAGCAGGTGGTGTGTTGTACATGCTGGCTCAGAACAGCCGTCACTATGGCAGTGTCTCAGCAGCGCTGCAATGTCTCCTCCAACGGGTTGCATCATACCGACCTGGTGTTGGATGCTCCCTGTGCGCTGCGGTAGCTCGGGCTACGGCGGGTTGTACCCGATGTTGCTGTGTGGGGTGGAGGGGGGGGGATAGGAGGTGCCGTTAGGGTGGCGCAGAGGGTAAGATGGGAAAAAATGTGTGTGCGTGCGCGCGTGTATGTGTGTGTGCGTTTTCTTTCACTGATGTCACTGAATTCAAATCGATCTTTCTCATAGTAAATTACTAAAGGGGGGAATGTGCCTATTGCCTGTACGGGTTTCTGCTTAAACCCCCCCCCCCCCCCCCCCCTTTTTTTTTTTTTTTTTTTTAGGGAGGTCAGGGGATCGAACAAGCTAAAAGACCTTGCGCAGCGTCACATTTACAAGAAGTCCTAGCTTTCCGACTGAGACTACCTGAAATCGGGGAACAAACAGGAACACCAGTGCCAAACTGATTAGTTTGATACTCACGTCCGCTGCAGTGCAAGATCAGGTTTCTATGAGGCAGGCTTACACTTTCGCAGTCAGAGGAAAGCTCGCTGTATGAGGGTCGACTTCGGCATTCCGAACTCCAGCGGTTAACGATTACAAATGAGGGTATGGACGTTTACTTCCTAGTGATTATCTTTGGCAGTGAACAATCTGAAAGACGTAGACCAGCCAACACAAGCACGCACGTCACATGTTGGTGTAACCACATTCTCAGTCACAATTAAGAGCGCGCGCCTGCGAACACACACACACACACACACACACACACACACACACACACACACACACACTCACACATACATGCTTGCGTTTTGTCGGAGGTTTGTTTTTTTTTCGAATGTCGGGGAACAAAAAAAAATTCCAAAGTAGTGCTGGCTGTGGGTACACACACATATACACACACACTCGCGCGCGCGCACACACATACACACACACGCGCGCGCGCGCGCTCGCTCACTCACAAAGGTCGCGTACGCAGGTGTACACATGTGCATGTGCTTACAGATCAACCTGACCGCAAAACTATCATTGATCTTCCACTTCAATCCTCCAACGCACACACACACATACACGCGCGCGCGCGCGCGCGCGTGCGTGCGCCCGCACACACACACACACACACACACACACACACACACACACACACGTCCTTTGCTTCCCTTCCCCTTCCCATCCATTAAAAAAACAAACATAAATAAAACATTAAAAAAAAAACTTAATCCGTAGATGGTGACTTGGATTCTGACAAGCTGGGGGACGCTCTCATTCTGAAGATGGTGACTCGCTAGGCTCAGTTCGGCTGATGGAGCGTGTCCGCCTGCAGAAGTGGGTGCCTTGCTGAGTTCCATCAAACTGGTAGACGTTGTTCTCCTGCCGACAATGGGAAGTGTAGGGCTGAACTTGTAATTCTGCTGGAAACGCTGACTTGCCGGGGTCTGTGGAGCTCCTGGGTGATCTCATCCTGATGAAGATGGTGACGGGATCTTTGAGGTCGTGGGTGACGTCATCCTGATGAAGATGGTGACGGGATCTTTTGAGGTCATGGGTGACGTCATCCTGATGAAGATGATGACGGGATCTGTTGAGGTCGTGGGTGATGTCATCCTGATGAAGATGGTGACGGGATCTTTGAGGTCGTGGGTGATGTCATCCTGATGAAGACGGTGACGGGATCTGTTGAGGTCGTGGGTGACGTCATCATGATGAAGATGGCGACGGGATCTGTTGAGGTCGTGGGTGACGTCATCCTGATGAAGATGGAGACGGGATCTGTTGAGGTCGTGGGTGAGGTCACCCTGATGAAGACGGTGACGGGATCTGTTGAGGTCGTGGGTGACGTCATCCTGATGAAGATGGTGACGGGATCTGTTGAGGTCATGGGTGACGTCATCCTGATGAAGATGATGACGGGGATCTATTGAGGTCGTGGGTGATGTCATCCTGATGAAGATGGTGACGGGATCTGTTGAGGTCGTGGGTGATGTCATCCTGATGAAGATGGTGACGGGATCTGTTGAGGTCGTGGGTGACGTCATCCTGATGAAGATGGCGACGGGATCTGTTGAGGTCGTGGGTGACGTCATCCTGATGAAGATGGAGACGGGATCTGTTGAAGTCGTGGGTGACGGCATCATGATGAAGATGGTTACGATCTGTCAAGCAGACGGACGCTCTCTTTTTCCAGGTGATCACCTGTTGGATCCTGTTAACCATTGTATGTTGAACTCCTAACTTTCTGCCTGTTGATTCATTCTCCACATGATATTGGAGTAGCTTCGAAGTAAACTACGACACAGAACTTCGGATTGTGCAGTCCGTATGAGCAACGATCGCACGTGTTTGTTGATATTGTCAATTATAATCGCAGATCAAGCGTTTTGGAACCAGAAGTGAAATGTTCATACTGTTAAACTGGATTTGTGTCGCTGAAGTTTGTACTGTAATCATATCATCTAGAGCTGAAAGGCCAAAGAATTGACAATTAGAGCCTGATAAAATTGGTGTGCACTGTGCATTCAGGTGAAAACTACGCTTCAGCCAACCAAGTTTCATGTGAAGTCCGATTTCTTATCACTGATTAATGGCACATTTCTGACAAATAGCCAGGTAGTGAGTCGACCTTCAGAACGTGTCTGATTCAATCAAAATGTTTCAGATACACCCAGCAATTTTCGGAATTCGTCTGACTTATTTTCAGTGAGTCAGCAACAACCGACAGTGTTAATAATAGCCTAACTCGTTTCAAATGGATCAGTTTAATCCTACTGAATTCAGAGTGGACCTTACTCATTTTTGATGGGTTAGTTGTATCTCAGTTTTTCACTGTAGGTTTTATTGTTTTGAATGAATAAATTGTATTCAACTGCCTTCGGAATAGGTTTCCCTTGTTTTCAGAGAGTGGGTAATTATAATGGATCCGATTCATTTTGATTGAGTCAGTTATATCAGGTGTCGCTTGAGCGCAGACGTAAAAAGGACACATAAGACGAAGAACTGATTAGAAATCATTTTCCGTTGCAGGTTACTTTTGTGAAGTGTTAGTCCGGCTTCTGTGAAAAGTTGACGCACGCAGTTTCGACGAGCGAAAAGCTTAACTGTCGGGCTGAACCCAACGAGGGGGAGGGGGAGGGGGAGATGGAAGAAAACAAGAGTGACGTGTCCCCCACATGACCGTAGAAGGAGGGAAGTAATAGGGAAGCTTTTCCTTGTAAAAGTGGAGGGACGGGAGGCGGAGAAGGGTCCCGACTATACAAACAGAAACTGTAATGATAAGAAAACAAGCCTCGACTCGAAGGTGGTCTTTGGGATCGGTTGGGACACTGAGTTCAAAGGAATAGGAGAGAAACTGTTCTGCCTGTAGAGGAATGAGCGGCGTGTGATTTTAACAATGGTAAGGTTCGAATACGATGAAAATTTCAGTTAACAGATTGAAAACGGAGATTCACGTCCTTGTTGTCTGCAACTGTGATGGGCATTTGATATTAAGTGACGTTGTCAGATGGTTTAACGGCTGGAAGAAGGGTGGGAGAGAGTTGGGGAAAGGGAAAGGGATACAGAATGGGAACAGGGTCTTCATTTCTCTCTTAACCCTCACCTGGGGCCCAAGTGCTTAGTCGATGAGAGACAAGGTATATCTACGGAGTAATTGCACAGTAGTTACGTCTTCTTGCCAAAACTAAAACAAAAACTGAAATTCCGCGCTCAGTCAAAACGATAACCATCGTCACTAACTGCAGCCGACGCACTAATTTGCCGCCAAGTTATTTGTGACGTGGTCTTCGCAGTCATTGTAATTCAACATCAAACCTTTAGGTTACGTTAGTTTACATTCACTTCAGGCGGTATGACAGACAGAACTAACCGTTGCAGGTGAGGGAGAACGGAACGAGGGTTGGAAAGGAGAGGGGACCAATCTAGCACCACACGCCGTACCACCAGAACCACAGTACGTTAAGATGGACGGTAAACTGTCATTTTCAATATTTGTTTCTGTTCTTTGTTTTGTTTGTTTGTTTTATTCATTTCATTTTTTTCATGTTGGGATCCCAGGACTAGAACTTAACACCTGAAGAAAACGGACTTAGTCCACTTGGTAACTGAGCTGTTCCGCCGCCAGATCCGTAGGCCTGGCTCACAATCTATGGCCCCCTTCTGACCTAATCAACAGCACGGGTCAGAGAAGCCTTACGCCAATCAGTGTGCAGATAACATTGTCTGGGCCTGTAGTGCAGCCAATCGTTAAACAGCTCTCTTTCTCTGGCGCGGCCAGTCCTGTGATATCATTCAGTCGACGGTTGTTCAAGTGGAGTTTTCTTTTTGAATTCAGAGTCTGGAAGTCCGTATGTTCTGCCCTGCCGTTGCATTGTAATCTGGACTGACAGAGTTGGCTGGTTTTCCCTCCCAGCTGAGGTGATCGCCATTTGGCTTTGGTCTGGTCACGTCCAAAGGACCGCATGTGGAGTATTTTCATTGGTTTACTTCCTTCAGCAGAAACATTTGTCCTATTGAATAATGGTGCTTTGAAATGCCTTGTGTGTTCAACAATAGCTGAAACAGTGAGTAATCTGTTGTTGTTGTTGTTGTTGTTTTGTTGTTGCTGTTTTCAAAGTGGTGGTGGTGGTGGTGATGGAGTACCTTTTTTGTACTCCCAGTTCTTATAGATCAGGGAGTACTTTAGAATGGGAACGAAGAAATGCTCTGTGTGTGTGTGTGTGTGTGTGTGTGTGTGTGTGTGTGTGTGTGTGTGTGTGCGTGTGTGTCTGTGTGTGTCTGTGTGTGTCTGTGTGTGTGTGTGTGTGTGCGTGCGTATGTGTGTGTGCGCGTCTGTGGTCAAAATGTGTTCCACTCGCTCCAGACAAAACTACTGGGCCGATCTTTCTGAAAATTTGTAGGTATGTTCATTATGGGTCATGGATGATGCCTGATGTTTTATTTTACCGTTAAATCCGTTACTAACGGCTATAAACGGCCCATAACGGTTTTTCTTCTTAATGGAATGTCTCAGAAAGTACTTGGCCGACCTTTCTGAAAATTTGTAGGTATGTTCATTATGGGTCACAGATGATGCCCGATGTGGTTTTTTTTACCGTTATATCCTGTTACTAACGGCTATAACGGCCCATAACGGTTATCTTCTTAATGGAATATCTCGGAAAGTACTTGGCCGATCCTTCTGAAAATTTGTATGTATGTTTATTGTGGATCACGGATGATGCCCGATGTTTTATTTTACCGTTATAGCCGTTACTAACGGCTATAACGGTTTTTCTTCTTTATGATATATCTCAGAAAGTACTTGACCGATCCTTCTGAAAATGTGTACGTGTGTTCATTATCGGTCACGATGTTTTATCTTACCGTTATATCCGTTACTAATGGCTATAACGGCCCATAACGCCTTTCTTCTTTATGGAAAATCTCAGAAAATACTTTGCCGATCTTTCTGAAAATTTGTTGGTGTGTTCATTATGGGTCACAGATGATGGCCGATGGTTACCAGAATAGCCGTTACTAACGGCCCAAAACGGTTTTTCCTCTTCATGGAATATCTTACGCGTATTCAAAATAAACTGGGAGTACGTTTATATGCTTTGCATCTTTTTTTTAACCATTGTTTTGGTGACCAAACCGAGTTTTAGGCAGCCATCCCTCAATGACTGGCTACATACTGTGTGACCGACTACCAACAAGGTAACAGGCTACTGCACCCTTTTTGTGAATGGCTACTTTTAAAGTGACATGCCACTCGATGTTGACAGTCTACTCAAAATTTTGCCAACATCACGTCTACTTAACGGTGACGTGCTACCAGATATGGACTAGCGTTCTTCATCTGCTACCCCTTTGCCCCATGTACGCCCACCCGTGTCACGTACGCCCTGCATTCATGCCCTCTCTGCCCCGATACGTCCACCCAAGTCACGACCTTTATTGGCAAACCCATACCAATGGGATACCAACATCCACGTCTCTAATACCCCCCATACATCATAGTTTTCATTTGCTGCTTTCACCGCCCACTTTCATAAACACCTATTTATAAGACACCCTGCGTCCGCACCTTATCCATCCCTCCATCTCTCCCCCCGTTTGGCCATCCATGTCACGCCCTGCTTACTAGCTCCCCCCCCCCCCCCCTCGCCATTACGCCAACCCACGTGCATTAACATCCCCACCCCATCCCGCACATGTGCCCGCCCATTTCTCATGCCCCAATACGCCCACTATGTCACACTCTTCTTTCGCGCCCCCTTTGCCTCAATGCGCCCACCATGTTAAACCCTTCATCCACTCCCTCTGCCCAATAAGTCACCCACGTCACGCCCTTCATCTGGGCCCCCTCTGCCCCAATAACACAGCCACATCAAGACCTTCATCCACACCCCATCTGCCCCAACACGCCAACCATGTCACGCCCTTCATCTGCACCCCCTCTGCCTCATGTTATGCCTTTCATGCGCGCTCCTTCTGCCCCAATAAGACTCCCACGTCATACCCTTCATCGGCACCCCATCTGCCAAATATGCCACCCTGACACGCCCTTCATCCCCGCCCCACCTTCCCAAATACGCCCACCCACGTCATGCCCTTTATCCGCGCCCCTATTGCCCTATACGTCTACCCACATCACGTTCTTCGTCCGAGCCCCCTCTGCACAAACACACCCACTCGTGTCATGCACGTCCTGCATCTATACCCCTTCTGCCCCAATACACCCACCCACGTCACGCAACCCCATACCTATGGCATACCTGTATCCACGTCTCCTGTACCCCACAGGTCATCCTTTTTGTTTGCTTCCACCCACCACCCCACCCTCCCCCTCCTTGTCACGTGCACGTATCCATAACAAGCCCTGCGTTTGCACAATTTTCCATCCCCTGCCCCCCACCTCCCCCCGTTTGGCCATCCATGTCACCCCTGCCCCACCCCCCATTTGCATCCATGTCACCCCTGCTTACAAGCTCCCTCCTCCCCATTACGTCCACCCATGCCCATCAACCCCCCAACCCCATCCGCATTTAAGCCCATCCATTTCTCATGCTGCATCCGCTCTACCCCCCTCCCCCCCCCTCCCTAAGGTTTGCTCACTCACGTCACGCCCTTCATCTGCGCCCCCTCTCACCCAATACACCCATCATATCACATGCCTTTCATCCGCTCCCCCTCTGCCCCGATGCGCCCTCCAAAATGACGCCCTTCATCCGCTCCCCCTCTGCCTCAATACATCCATCCATGTCTGGTTCCTCATCCGCGCCGGCTCCACCCCAATACGCCCGCCACGTCACGTCCTGCATCCATGCCCCAAATCCTTCCACCCATGTCATGCGCTGTATTTGCTGCGCTGTATCCACGTCTTCCATACCCGCCAACATGTCGTACACTGCATCCACAGCCCCCTCACCATGTCACACCCTTGCATCCACAACGTCCTACCCATGGTATACCCTGCATTCACGTCCCCCGTACCCGACATGTTATACCTTGCATTAGTTCCTCCCCACCCCCACCACCCACGTATGCCCATGTATGTCACGCCCTGCGTACGTGCCTCTCCTCCCTTACCCTTCCCTCTCCTACCAACGTTGACCCCTCCAGGTCGCATTATACATCTCCCCACCCTTGTACACCCACCCATGTCACGCCCTGCATACATGCTCCCTCCTCCCAGGTTTACCCACTCATGTGTATCCACGCTCTCCCCCCCCCCCCCCCTCTCCTTATGCCAATCCATATCACGCCCTGCATTCGTTCCTTCCCCCTCCAGTTCGTCCAGCCATGTCCTGCCCAGCATCTGCGCCCCCTCTGTCCCAATATGCCCACCCATGTCCTGCCCAGCATCTGCGCCCCCTCTGTCCCAATATGCCCACCCATGTCATGCCCAGAATCTGCGCCCCCTCTGTCCCAATATGCCCACCCATGTCATGCCCAGAATCTGCGCCCCCTCTGTCCCAATATGCCCACCCATGTCATGCCCAGCATCTGCGCCCCCTCTGTCCCAATATGCCCACCCATGTCATGCCCAGCATCTGCGCCCCCTCTGTCCCAATATGCCCATCCATGTTATGCCTTACATCCATGCCCTTTTGCAATACACCCAACATGTCACGCCCTTCATCCCTGCCCCCTTCCCCAATACATCCACCATGTCACGCCCTTCATCCGCCCCCCCCCCCCCCCCCCCTGCCCTATACGCTCTCAATGTCACGCCCTTCATCTGCGCCCCCTCGGCGCCAATAACACACACACATCACGTCCTTCATCCGCCCCTCTGCCCCAATATGCCCACATGTCACGCTCTTCATCATCCGAGCCCCTTCTGCTCCAATACACCCACGATGTCACGTCTTTCATCCGCCCCCCTCTGCCCCGATACGCCCACATGTCACGTCTTTCATCCGCCCCCCTCTGCCCCGATACGCCGACATGTCACGTCTTTCATCCGCCCCCCTCTGCCCCGATACGCCCACATGTCACGTCTTTCATCCAATACTTCTGCCCCAATAAGACATCCACGGCACGCCCTTCTCCCCCACCCCCTCTGTCCCAGTAAGACACCCATATCACGCCGATCATCCGCGCCCCCTCTGCCCCAACGCCCGTCACGTCACGCCCTCCATCCACACCCCCTCTAACCCAATACGCGCACCACGTCACGCCCTTTACCTGCGCCCCCTCTGCCCCAATACGCTCACCCACGCCAAGCCCTACATGCGCGCCTCCTCTGCATCAATACGCCCACCCACGTCACCCTTCTTCCGCATTCTTCTGTCCCAATACTCCCACCATGTCAAGCCCATCATCCACGCCCCCTCTGCCCCAATACGTCCACCCCCGTCACACACTTTATCCACAGCCCTGTATCCATGGTACCTTGAATCCAAGTCTCCCGTACACCAACACATCGTACCTTTCATTTGCTCCTCCCCAATCCCTCCCATTGGCGCGTTTTCCATCCACCCACCCCTTCCCACGTTTGGCCATCCATGTCACGCCCTGCTTATGTGCTCCCCCCTCCCCATTACGCCCATCCATGTGCAATTAACGTCCCCCCCCCCCACCCCGCCCATCCATTTCTCATTTTGCATCCTCTCAACATCACCCCCTCTGGATTGCCCACCCACGTCAGCCCTTTGTCCGCGACCCCTCCTCCCCAATACGCCCACCCATGTCTCCATCTTCATCCGCACCCACTCTGCCCTAATATGCCCACCATGTCATGCCCTTAATCTGCGTCCCCTTTGCCCCAATATGCCCATCCACCCAACGCCCTTTATCCGGCCCCTCTGCCCAAATACACCTGCCCACGTCACGCCCTTCATCCACGCTCCTTCTGCCCCAAACACCCACCATGTCATGCCCTTCTTCTGTGCCCTCTCTGCCCATATACACACACCCGTGTTATGCCCTAAATCCATACCCCTATTGTCCCAATACGCCCACCCACTCCACGCCCTTTATCCGCGCCTACTCTGCCTAATGCACAAACAAACACCAGGCCATTCATCTGCCGCTTTTGCCCCAACGGACTCACCGACGTCATGGCTTCATCAGCCCCCTTTGCCCCCAAATGCCCACCCACCCACGCATTCTGTACGCTGACCCATGTCAAGCCCTGCATCCTCCCCATCTATGTCATGCTCAAAAATCCGTGCTCCCTGTACCCAAATCCGCGTCACGCCATGAAATCAGCCTCCCCCACCCTTCCGCTACCCCACCCATGTCAGGCGCTGAAAACCCCACCCCCTAGAATCCTACCCACGTCACGGCATGAAAATTGATGCCCACGCCCACGCCCCCCCCCCCCCCCCTCCCCCTTTATCTGTATCCCAACCTTTATCATGATCTGAAATCCGCGCCCCCTATGTGAAGCCCAAAGATCTGCACTCCCTGTACTCCCACCAATATCACACCTGTATCCGCGCCCCCTTCTCCCCCACATACATGTTACGCCTGCATCCACACCCTCAATCCCCCACCTGTATTTGCACTGCCCCTCTCCCTGCGTCCCCCACCCCATGGCATACCCTGTATTCACAACCGCCGTACTCTCACCAATATCATATACTGTATCCGTGTCCACCATACCTGCCACCATGTCACATCCTGCATCTACAACTTCGTTTCCATGGTATACCCTGCATCCACGTCCCCAGTATCACCACACGTCATACCCTGCACGTCGTGCCTCTCTACCCCCTCACACGTGGCCGATACATGTAGCACCCTGCGCACGTGCCTCTTCTCCCCCCCTTCCCGTTCGACATCCATGTCACATCATGTATCCGTGCTTACCCCCCCCCCCCCCACAAAAAAAAAAAAAAAATTCACCTATGTCAAGCCCTGCACACACGCTCCCTCCTTCGCAGTATGCCCACCCATGTGCATTCACGCCCCCTCTCCCTTACGCCCATACATTTTACGCGCTGCATCCGTCCTCTCCCCTCCAGTTCGCCCAGCCATTTCATACCCTGTATCCTCGCCCACCTTCCTCTCCCGCCCATGTCAAACCCTGCTATTGTGCCGCGCCCCATCTGCCCAAATACACCCATCCATGTCACGCCATGCATTCGCGCACTTCTGCTCCAATAAACTCACCATTTCACGCCCTTCATTTGTACTCCCACTGCCCCAATAAGACACCCATGTCATACCCTTTATCGGGCCCCTATGCCCCAATAAGAGACCCATGTCACGCCCTTCATCCGGCCCCTATGCCCCAATAAGAGACCCATGTCACACCCTTCATCGGGCCCCTGTGCCCCAATAAGAGACCCATGTCACACCCTTCATCGGGCCCCTATGCCCCAATAAGACACCCATGTCACGCCCTTCATGTGCCCCAACAAGACACCCATGTCACGCCCTTCATCCAGCCCCTATGCCCCAATAAGACACCCATGTCACGCCCTTCATCCAGCCCCTATGCCCCAATAAGACACCCATGTCACGCCCTTCATCCGGCCCCTATGCCCCAATAAGACACCCATGTCACGCCCTTCATGTGCCCCAATAAGAGACCCATGTCACGCCCTTCATGTGCCCCAATAAGAGACCCATGTCATGCCCTTCATCGGGCCCCTATGTCCCAATAAGAGACCCATGTCACGCCCTTCATCCGCACCCCCTTTGCCCAATGACGTCCACCTTGTCACGCCCATCATCCGCGTTCCTTCTGCCCCAATACGCTCACCATGTCACGCCCTTCATCCACTCCCTCTGCCTCAATCAGACGCCCACGTCACACCCTTCATCTGCGTCCCCTCTGCGCCAATACGCCCACCATGCCACGCCCTTCACCCACTCCCCCTCTGCCAATATACACCCACCAACGTCACACCCTTCATCCGCATCCGCTTTCTTCCGTGTGACGCCATGCATCGTCACCCCTCTGTCCCAATATGCCCATCCGCATCACTTCTTTCATCGTCACCCCTCTGTCCCAATATGCCCATCCGCATCACTTCTTTCATCGACGCCCCTGTACGCTCACCCTACCTTGCCCTGAAATCTTCACTCCCTTGTCCCCCACTCTTGTCATGCCCTGAAACCCACGCCTCCCATACCTTAACCCATGGCAGGCCCCGAAATCTGTGCACCCTTTACGCCCCTTCATGTCGTGCCTTCCCTTACCCACCCCACCTTTTTCATGCTATAAAACCCGCGCTTCTCGTACCCAGACCCATGTCACGCCCTTAAATCCGCAGCCCACCCACCCACCCACCCCCCAACTTCCTCTTTTGCCCTCATGCAGGTCAGGCGCGGGAATCTGCGCCCACACTCCACCCATATTCCCAAACGTGTCACGCCCCCCCCCCCCCCCCCCCCCCCCGATAAAAAAAAAAAAATGTTACATCCTGCATCCACACCCCCTGTACTCCACCCATGTTAATCCTTGTATCTTCATCCCGCCTCCCCCCCCCCCCTCCCTTCTATCCATGCCAAACCCTGAAATCCGTGCGCCCCCCCCCCCCCCATGTAACACTCTACATCTGCACCTCCTCCACGTCACCCCAACCATCCATATCTCCACCCATGCTGTACGCTGTGTCCCCGTCCTTTCTATCCACTGCCATGTTGTACGCTGTGTCCCCGTCCTTTCTATCCACTGCCATGTTGTACGCTGTGTCCCCGTCCTTGATATCCACTGCCATGATGTACGCTGTCCCCGTCCTTTATATCCACTGCCATGTTGTACGCTGTGTCCCCGTCCTCTATATCCACTGCCATGTTGTACGCTGTGTCCCCGTCCTTTATATCCACTGCCATGTTGTACGCTGTTTCCCCCGTCCTTTATATCCACTGCCATGTTGTACGCCGTGTCCCCGTCCTTTATATCCACTGCCATGTTGTACGCTGTGTCCCCCGTCCTTTATATCCACTGCCATGTTGTACACCGTGTCCCCGCCCTATCCACTGCCATGTTGTACGCTGTATCCCCGTCCTTTATATCCACTGCCATGTTGTACGCTGTGTCCCCGCCCTTTATATCCACTGCCATGTTGTACGCTGTATCCCCATCCTTTATATCCACTGCCATGTTGTACGCTGTGTCCCCGTCCTTTATATCCACTGCCATGTTGTACGCTGTGTCCCCGTCCTTTATATCTACTGTCATGGTATACGCTGTGTCCCTGTCCTTTCTATCCACTGCCATGTTGTACGCTGTGTCCCCCGTCCTTTATATCCACTGCCATGTTGTACGCTGTGTCCCCGTCCTTTATATCCACTGCCATGTTGTATGTTGTGTCCCCGTCCTTTATATCCACTGCCATGTTGTACGCTGTGTCCCCGTCCTTTATATCCACTGCCATGTTGTACGCTGTGTCCCCGTCCTTGATATCCACTGCCATGTTGTACGCTGTGTCCCCGTCCTTTATATCCACTGCCATGTTGTACGCTGTGTCCCCGTCCTTTATATCCACTGCCATGTTGTACACCGTGTCCCCACCCTATCCACTGCCATGTTGTACGCTGTATCCCCGTCCTTTATATCCACTGCCATGTTGTACGCTGTTTCCCCGTCCTTTATATCCACTGCCATGTTGTACGCTGTGTCCCCGTCCTTTATATCCACTGCCATGTTGTACGCTGCAGCCGTGAGCCCATACCCATAGCATAGCCTGCATCCGCGCCCCACTCTTCCCATACGTCAAACCCTGTATTCGTTTCTCCCCACCCCACCCCCACCCGTGTCACGCCCCGCATCCGCGCCCCCTGTACCCCCACCCACGTCACGCCCCGCATCTGTGTATCACCGTACGCCCGCCGAATGAACGAATGAATGACTGAACAACCGACCGAACGAATGAATGACTGAACAACGGACCGACCGACCGAACGAATGAATGACTGAGCGACCAACTAACTGACTAAATGAATGAATGACTGAACGACCGATAAACCGACCGAACGAACGACTGACTGAACGACCGACTAACCGACCGACCGAACGAATGACTGATGACCGACTGAACAAATGAATGACTGAACGACCGACTGACTGAACGAATGAATGACTAAATGACTGACTGAATGACTGAACGACCGACTGACCAGTTGAACGAATGAATGACTAAACGACCAACTGAACGACCGAATGATGTCTGAACGACCGACTGACCGAATGAATGACTGAACGAGCGACCGACCGAAGAAATTTACGAATGACTGACTGAACGACCAACTGAACGAATGAACAAAGGAACGAGCGACCGATCGACTGACCAACGGAACAAACGCACGAGAGAAAAAAAAATTCAACAACGAACGAACGAACAATCAAACGAATGTCCGAAAGAACGGAATAAAGGAAGGAAGAAAATAACAGAACGGAAAAAAAAGTCATAAATAGTGTGCCAAAGAATGAAAAGAACATAAACGATTGTAAAAC
>CM065720.1:8149963-8152463 GCA_033310375.1 Conus canariensis
AAACAGTTCATATATCTGGGGTTTATTTTCAGCGGTTTGGGATTTCAATCAAATACCCTCTCAAGAGCAGCAAAGACATCAGTTCTGTCCAGACTGAACCCTGTATGGAGAGACAATAACATCTCAGTGAAACACAGATCTGGCTCCTACATGCACGGGTGTATTTTTTCCTATAAGCACACGCGACATGGACCTGGAAGAAAGAACCCAAGCACAGAAATGAAGAGTCACGGGACGACATACGTCAGATATACTGATTACATCACAACTGCACAAGTGTGCCGGACCATCAAAAAAAAAAAAAAAAAAAAAAAAACCCACATCGGGTCATACGAAGATTTGCTGACACCAGCAAAGCAAAGAAACTAAGTTGGCATTGTCATGAAGATCCAAACGGCCCTGCTAGAATAATCCTCCAGGAAAGTGTTGAAGGAGCGAGACCAAGGGGAAGGAGACGATGGACTGACAACATTGATGAAGGGACAGGGAAACCATCTATAGAGCCTAAGGCCTCTGAGCATAACCGACAGTACTGGAGGAATGTGGTGAACTACCATCTGTAGACCCTAAGGCCTCTGAGCATAACCGACAGTACTGGAGGAATGTGGTGAACTACCATCTGTAGACCCTAAGGCCTCTGAGCATAACCGACAGTACTGGAGGAATGTGGTGAACAGTTCTTCAGTGCCATGACAGAACTGGAGGAATGTGGTTAACAGTTCTTCACTGCCATGCCCCAATCATTTCACACGGACCTGGCATAACCCACAGAACTGGAGGAATGTGGTGAACAGTTCTCCAGTGCCATGCCCCGATCATTTCACAAGGACCTGAGAAAAAGAAACAGATATTAGTGATACCACGACAAAATTATTCTTGTATTTCAAATTGACTTTTTAATGCAGAACGTGTGCTTGAATCTAGGATTGTGCCATCTGTTAGCATGTTTCTAATAATTTGGATACACGGCTTTCAAATGTTCTTGAGTGTCAAAATATAAAATGTTCACGTTATCATCTTTCACAGCTAATAAAATGTTAATCTTTTCACCTGTCGTCAGTGAAATATAATTATTATCAAATCTGACCTGTTGGTTCTCTTAGTGAGGTATGAAAGGCCCTGTTGGACCCGATGTAATAGATCAAAGTACACATTTTTTTTCTTATAATTCATTTCTATACTTTACGTCTGGCTGGGGAGAGACAGCGTGTGTCTAGCTCTTTTCAGGTACTCGTTACCAGAGCCTAACAATACTTTCTCTGTTTCTGAATTCAAGAACAAAGACCTCGAATAAAAACGATTAGCTTTTGACAATTTACCTTATTCTGAAAAAGATGTTAAGCCAGCTTTATGGTATGAATTCAACATACTTGTATGTATCAGATCGCCAAGAACTAATTTAACAGCTGTGCTGTCTGTTGATTGTATTTCATTCAACAAGCTGTGCAGGGTTAAAAAATAAACTTATTCATACATCAATTTTTGATCGGACGAGGCTAGTGACTGTGGTAACGGAGGTTTATTGTTGTTGTATGTATCTTGATCCCATGGTTAAGCATCAACTGTTGTCAAAAATTTCGACCTTTTCCTTGCTGTCATTATCAAATTCTCAATTGCCTATGTAATTTCTTGTCAAGTGAGTATCCCCAAACTTCGTCTAGTTAATGTTGCGAAGTTTTGCCATGTACACTTAATGTTGTAGCAATAATGTCGGATTCTCCCCGTTAAAAAATCATTATTAGTGTTTTCTCTCCTGAATGTGTCAGCCCATAATATCACTCCATGTACATGTTAAATGTATTCATCTCCAGGTGATAAATGTCTTGTGCTTAAATCATTTCCCTCATCTTCTTAGATTTGCATTTGTCTTAATGAAAATATCGTCTGAATATTATACCGTGTCTTTTTTATGGTACCTTAGGTAGGTCGTAAGTAGGAGTAGCACACACAACAAAAGTAATAATGACACACTGAAGGGTATGGATATTCTGAAAAGATGACTGGATATTACCGACGCTTACACATTCAGATTCTCCAGATTAACAGAAATTGCTGATACAAAACTTCGCTCATTCTACTAATTTTCACATTTTAGAGCAGTTTTGCAAGTTATTTGTTATTGTACACTTTTAATGATACATAGGACAATTTATTATTATAACTCAATCCAAAAAAAAAAAAACAGTAAAAGCAAGCTTTATTACCTTCAAAGTCAATGCTACAAAACATTAAAGCATCATTCAGGAATAATAGTAAACACAAGAGAAAAGGGTATAAGTACACGGAGGGAGGGAGGGAGGGAAGGGGGAGGGGAACACCGCGATCCACACCACGTGAAGCCGTATTCCCTGAAATGTGCAAAAAAAACTACATGAAAAAAAAATGTGATCGAGACCTGTTTGACAAAGTCAATCAAAAACAGTACAATTGGTCAAAACAACACAAACGTATTTCATTCGACGCCTCTCCATACCCATCTTTTCCCCTATCCTCTGGCTCC
>CM065720.1:8154963-8164963 GCA_033310375.1 Conus canariensis
GAAGAACAAGAACAAGAGAACGTAAGTATGACGAAGGAAGGAAAGAAGGAACATGGATAACAGATACAGTGAAAACAAGAAACCGTGAAGGTTGTAACTAAATGACAAGAACGAGAACATGGGGCATGGTCGACGGGACTAGTAGAACACGAAAAGTATGAGCGGATTGAGAAAAGAGCGTGAGAATGACGACAGAGGGACAACAGGAGAAGGAAAAGGGGTCAATAACGGACGGAAGAAATCCTAAAGAATGGTGACAGACAGGAGAAAAGAAGAACGTGAGAATGATGAAAGAAAGATGGGAGAAGAACGAAGGTGAAAATGATGAAAAAGTTACGGGAGACCAACATGTGAGTGATGAGGGGCAGTTCGGATGAGACGGCAAGAGACTGAGGACAGCGCATCTGGCCCCGATTGGCAGAAAACAGGCAAAGGCGAAAATGATCAAAGGATGGACGAAAGGAGAGTGAGATGAATCATGATGGAAATGATTAAAGCATCAGCATCACGAATGAGGGGTAGGATGAAAAGAGAAAGTGATATCTATGAACGAGAGGTGAAAAGAAGAATGTAAGAATGATAGATGATGTATGAAAGGTGACGGACAGAATTGTGGACGGGAATACATCGTGAGAACGATGAAGGACGGGATGAAGAAGGACATGAAGAAAGCAGTGTGAGGCAACAGATCAATGAACACCAGACAGCGTGGGAACGGTGCAGTGACGGCCAGACTAAAAGACAGGAAACAAGGGAAAGATGAGTGTTTACAACAAGAGAAAAGGGGAGGTGAGAATGATGAAGAGGAAACTGGAGAAGGGAGATAAGAGGGAGGAACGTGGGAAGTGCACGAAAATGGGACATCGTAAGAGTGATCTAAAGATGAACGGAATGAGGACAGAGCCAGAGAAAAACGAATGCTGGATGCGATCAGAAAAGAAGAATGAAAGAATGACGAATGACAGACGAAATTAGAGAAGAGAACGTGGGAATGGTGAAAGGCGAACTTGATGAAGAGGATGACGCAAAAATGATAAATGTTGAAAGAAGGGAAGCGTAAAAATTATGAATGTTGGACTTGCGGGAAAGTTGTGAACGACCACATCGGACAGGGAAAACGTGAGAATAAAGCATTTTGGACAGCGGGGAAACGTAAGAATGGTGAATGTTAGACGGAGAATATCGTGAGAATAATGAATGTTCGATCAAAGAAATGGTGAAAATAATGAATGTCGGATGGGGGAAAAGGTAAAATAATGAATGTTGGACTGAGGCAAACGTGAAGATGATGAATGTTGGACTGAGGCAAACGTGAAAATGATGAATGTTGGACTGAGGCAAACGTGAAAATGATGAATGTTGGATGGAGGAAACGTGAATATGAAACATTTTGGAGAGGCGAAAAACATGAGAATGAAGAATATTGAGCGGGGAAAAACGTGAAAATAATGAATGTAGGACAGGGGAAAAAACGAAAAGGATGAATGCTAGACTGGAGTAAAATGTGAGAATGATGAATGTTTGAGTGGGGGAAACGTAAGAATAATGACTTTAGGACAGGGGAAAAACTTGAAAATGATGAATGTTGGACTGGGGAAAATGTGAGAAAGATGAATGCTGAGGTGGGAGAATATGAGAATGATGAATGTTTGAATATGGGAAAACATGAATACTGAACAGGTGGGCGGAGTGGGGAGGAGGGAGGGAAGGGGGGGGGGGCGTGACAATGAATAATGCTGATTGAGGAAAAGGTAAGAATGATGAAAATTGGACTGCACGAAAAGGTGACAAGGGTTAATGACGAAGTATGGTAAACATGCGAATGGTAAATGTTGGACGGGAGGTGTGTGTGTGTGTGTGTGTGTGTGTGTGGTGTGTGTGTGTGTGTGTGTGTGTGTGTGTGTGTAGGAAGGGGAAAGGAGGCGAGGGAGGGTATTGGGAGGGGAGGGGGGAGAGCGCGTGAAAATGACCGATGTTGGACATGAGGAAAAGATGAGAACTAGAAGTGTTGAACTGCGGGAAAACGTGAACATGAGGAATGGTGGACTGGGCAAAAAGGCAAGTATGATGAATGTTGAACTGCGGGAAAACGAGGAATGTTGGACTGGGCAAAAAGGCAAGTATGATGAATGTTGGATTCCGGAAAAACGTGAACATGAGGAATGTTGGACTGGGCAAAAAGGCAAGTATGATGAATGGACTGCGGGGACTTGAGAGGGGTGGGGGTCTGGAGTGGGGAGGTGAAACGCGAGAATGGTGGATGCTGGACGGGAGAAAACTGAGGCAATAATGAATGTTGACTGGAGGGAAGAGAAGAACACAGAACAGAGGAATAACAGATGGAAAGCTGGTGCCATGCTGGTGAACGAAGGACGGAGGAGGAAAGAGGAATAACAGATGGAAGGCTATTGCCACGCTGGTGAACGAAGGACGGAGGAGGAAAGAGGAATAACAGATGGAAGGCTGGTGCCACGCTGGTGAACGAAGGATGGAGGAGGAAAGAGGAATAACAGATGGAAGGCTGGTGCCACGCTGGTGAACGAAGGACGGAGGAGGAAAGAGGAATAACAGATGGAAGGCTGGTACCACGCTGGTGAACGAAGGACGGAGGAGGAAAGAGGAATAACAGATGGAAGGCTGGTGCCACGCTGGTGAACGAAGGACGGAGGAGGAAAGAGGAATAACAGATGGAAGGCTGGTGCCACGCTGGTGAACGAAGAGACGGAGGAGGAAAGAGGAATAACAGATGGAAGGCTGGTGCCACGCTGGTGAACGAAGGACGGAGGAGGAAAGAGGAATAACAGATGGAAGGCTGGTGCCACGCTGGTGAACGAAGGACGGAGGAGGAAAGAGGAGTAACAGATGGAAGGCTGGTGCCACGCTGGTGAACGAAGGACGGAGGAAGATAACAGATGGAAGGCTGGTGCCACGCTGGTGAACGAAGGACGAGGAGGAAGAGATAACAGATGGAAGGCTGGTGCCACGCTGGTGAACGAAGGACGGAGGAGGAAAGAGGAATAACAGATGGAAGGCTGGTGCCACGCTGGTGAACGAAGGACGGAAGGAAAATAACAGTGGAAGGGCTAGGAGACATGGAAGGCTGGTGAACGGAGGAGAAGGAGGAGGAGAAGAGGAATAACAGATGGAAGGCGTGTGTGCATAACGTGAGTTGCACGCTGGTGAACGGAGGAGAAGAGGAATAACAGATGGAAGGCTGGTGCCACGCTGGTGAACGAAGGACGGAGGAGGAAAGAGGAATAACAGATGGAAGGCTGGTGCCACGGTACGAGGTGGAAACGAAGGACGGAGGAGGAAAAGAGGAATAACAGATGGAAGGCTGGTGCCACGCTGGTGAACGAAGGACGGAGGAGGAAAAGAGGTGGTAGTAAACAGATAGGGAAGGCTGGTGCACACGCTGGTGAACGAAGAACGGAGGAGGAAAGCGAAGGAAATGAAAAGGGCGTGAGAATGAAGGCCGTAACGAAAACAGGAACTGCGACAGAGTAACAGTGGGCACAATCAGCACAGAATGATGTCGACAGAGTAACAGTGGGCACAATCAGCACAGAATGATGGCGACACAGTAACAGTGGGCACAATCAGCACAGAATGATGGCGACAGAGTAACAGTGGGCACAATCAGCACAGAATGATGACGACACAGTAACAGTGGGCACAATCAGCACAGAATGATGGCGACACAGTAACAGTGGGCACAATCAGCACAGAATGATGGCGACACAGTAACAGTGGGCACAGTCAGCACAGAATGATGGCGACACAGTAACAGTGGGCACAATCAGCACAGAATGATGGCGACAGAGAACATAGTGGGCACAATCAGCACAGAATGATGGCGACAGGGTAACAGTGGGCACAATCAGCACACAATGATGGCGACACAGTAACAGTGGGCACAATCAGCACAGAATGATGGCGACAGAGTAACAGTGGGCACAATCAGCACAGAATGATGGCGACAGAGTAACAGTGGGCACAATCAGCACAGAATGATGGCGACACAGTAACAGTGGGCACAATCAGCACAGAATGATGGCGACACAGTAACAGTGGGCACAATCAGCACAGAATGATGGCGACACAGTAACAGTGGGCACAATCAGCACAGAATGATGGCGACACAGTAACAGTGGGCACAATCAGCACAGAATGATGGAGACAGAGTAACAGTGGGCACAGTCAGCACAGAATGATGGTGACAGAGTAACAGTGGGCACAGTCAGCACAGAATGATGGCGACACAGTAACAGTGGGCACAATCAGCACACAATGATGGCGACAGAGTAACAGTGGGCACAGTCAGCACAGAATGATGGAGACAGAGTAACAGTGGGCACATCAGCACAGAATGATGGGACAGAGTAACAGTGGGCACAATCAGCACAGAATGATGGCGACAGAGTAACAGTGGGCACAATCAGCACAGAATGATGGCGACACAGTAACAGTGGGCACAATCAGCACAGAATGATGGCGACACAGTAACAGTGGGCACAATCAGCACAGAATGACACGGAATGAGAAGACGGTAACGCGTTGATAATGAATGGTTGACACGATGAGATGAACAGAACACAAACACGCTGAGTGAAAGACGGGGGACAGAACATGACAACAGTCAATGAAGACCAAGGTGAGAAGAAGAGAACGTGAGAATGATCACAGATGAAAGGAACGGTAACTGAGGAACGTGGGAAAGATGATGACAACAGATGAAAGGAACGGTAACTGAGGAACGTGGGAAAGATGATGACAACAGATGAAAGTAACGGTAACTGAGGAACGTGGGAAAGATGATGACAACAGATGAAAGGAACGGTAACTGAGGAACGTGGGAAAGATGATGACAACAGATGAAAGGAACGGTAACTGAGGAACGTGGGAAAGATGATGACAACAGATGAAAGGAACGGTAACTGAGGAACGTGGGAAAGATGATGACAACAGATGACAGGAACGGTAACTGAGGAACGTGGGAAAGATGATGACAACAGATGAAAGGAACGGTAACTGAGGAACGTGGGAAAGATGATGACAACAGATGAAAGGAACGGTAACTGAGGAACGTGGGAAAGATGATGACAACAGATGACAGGAACGGTAACTGAGGAACGTGGGAAAGATGTATTGTGGACGAGTGACGATTAAAAAAAAAGGTGAAACTGATTTTTGATGCTCTGGAGGAGGAAAGGAGTTTCAGAGAATGAATGATGGATGGGAGAAGAACATAAGAACGATAAATGACGGGCGAGATGGGAAGGGGAGAACTAGATGTAGGTGAATATGGTACGGCCATCCCACCGTTCAATACCGCCGAAAGAGAAGTAAAGGGGTTGCAACGGAAATGACTGTATCATAAGTTCGTAGCAATGCAGAATAATAGATCAGCAGTGTATAAAAGGAACTGTTCGTGGTACAGAAGAATGGGAAAAAAAAGGGGGGGAGGGGACTGCGGGGCTTCAAAGGTCGGAGATGTAGTGGGAAAAGATCAAATATGACATAAGAGAATGAGGAATATGGAAACATGAATCATGTACAACAGCGGGTATGGCGTTAATGAATGGGCTAAAGAATTCAGGGGGGTGGGGGGGAGAAAGTGATGGGTCTCAGGTTCAAATCCATTAAATATGAAGACATCTGCGGAGGAAAAGCGAGAAATAACCACTGGACGGAGATGGAAACTGGTGGTGGTGTGTCCAATCCTCTCAGCACGTCTACAACATGTTAATGCGATAAAATGAAGGGTCTCTGGAGAACATCAAGGATAAAACTTGAAAAGCAGGGAGTGGAGAGAGAACTGGACTGAAAAGTACAATATCCTGGTGTGAAAGAATGCAAGTGAGAAGCAAAGGAAGTGAAAAAAAAAAAAAGTGTTGTGACGAGCACCAGAAAATCGTACGTGAATGAGAATTGGGGAAAAGAGGAATATTTATAGAATCATAAGCGGCATGTCTTTTTTGAGTGGATCAGACGTAAACTATATCAGGGCCGTACGAATTTATAAAACAATAGCATATCGAGTCGCCAGACTGAGGATCAAGACATGCATGGATCAGTTGTTTTTTTTTTAAAAAGGCCAAAGTTTTTCTTCAATCAACGTGATTCAACATAGTTGCTTCAGGTACCCCACCCCAACCCTTTCCCACCAACACACATCTCATCCCCTTAAATAGTCAGTTCCGGGTAAAGCACCCAGGCCGATGTAAGACGAGTTCACAGACGCCTAGGGCTTTGTGTATCGATATATTGATGTTCCGATGGTATCGGTGTGGTGTTCCATCAACCCTCTACCCTCCCTGTCTTCCTTTCCATCCCCCACCCTTCCGACCTGCCTTCCTGTTGCGGTTATCCCGTCCGCCCTACCACCTTGGTGAGTGTCGACGCTTAACCTGAACATGACCTCACACCGAAGGTGGCTCGGTTGTCGCTTCTCTGCACAAGGCCTACACTGAATCAGCTTTAATGCTAGTTTGACGGATGCGCAAGAAATCTCAGCAACGAAATATTGTTGGATACTAGCAGCGGTATCACGAAATAAATCGCAGCAATGATGAGCTGTTGAATACTATGAGCGGTGTCACAAGCAAAGTATTTCACGAAACGGCAACGAAATAACCTTGAGCTGCACATTGGTTACACTCAGAAAGAGTGAACAGCATGAAGCCTGGAGAACTCAGAAACAAAGGCTAACTCAACCATATGCAAAAACTTGGTCACTGTAAAAAAATTTTAAAAAAGTAAAAGTGTACAGTGTTGACTACCTTCAGACAGGAAACGGTGAACCAGGGGCCACTTAAATGGCAGCCTGTTTGTTGACCTACAGTACAGGGAGCTAAACGGAACTTAACCCTTAGGCAAAAGTGTCACGCAAGAAGTGAACATAGCATGTAGAACGTACAACGGAGAAAACGGTCAGGACACTGTGTGTGTGTGTGTGTGTGTGTGTGTGTGTGTGTGTGTGTGTGTGTGTGTGTGTGTGTGTGTGTGTGTGTGCGTGCGTGTACCGGTGCGTGCGCGTATAATAAATGTCAGTTTAAGAGGAAAGCGTCTTTTACAAACGGTAAGCGACAGCTCCAGACATAATCGGACACTGTATGGCTGGATACAAACGAAGGAAGGTCTTGTCAGACCGAGTTCATCCGGATATGTGGTGAAAAACAACAAAGTCTTGGCATACTGGCTCCACAATCACCAAGAGAAGAATGCTCGGGTTTTGAGGAGAAATTAATTACTAAAAGCCGAAAGCATTGTCAGAAACAAAACTGAGATGCCAGTGTCGGAGATGGGCACGGACAATGTTTCAGTACAGCTCGAACAGACCACAGAGAGCATTTCCAGGGCTGTCAACTCGTACCCAAAAGACAGGCAAACAAAACACAAAGCAACCAACAAGTAAAATACAAACAAACGAACAATAAAACTGACAAGTCATTCCCGTCCTAGGAACACTCAGATTTACTTACGGTTTACAGAAGCACTTTATTGCTTTATAAGCATGTTTAAATTGATCAATTATGTGTACATAAACAAATCATTCAACTGAAGCAGCAACAAGCAATAACTTATGGGGTATAAGTGCACTTCTTCATAATATTTCCATGCTGCAGTCCTTCAGTCGGATAAAACTAAGCCATCTTAAGTGCACTGGCCACTGAGCATTTCGCTCAGATTTTTCTTTCACACACACACACACACACACACACACACACACACACACACACACACACACACAAGAAATCAGAGCACCGGATTTCTATGAGACCGGGACACAAATTACATTGAAAGATCCTCACCCACCACACCCCCTCTCTCCCCTGCATTCCTGTGGAGCGATTTTTTTAAAGTATGTAGAGCGTTCAAAACGCAGATTAAAGAACGGGCCACAGAGGCAGAAAAAAGAGTGAAAAAACGGAGACAAAAAAAAACAAAAACAAAAAACAACAAAAAAAAAACGAAAGAAAAACGAAGGAAATTAGGAGCACAATATCGCAAGAAGACTGGAAACAGTTTGTACTAAAAGTGCCCTACCCCACCCTAACTACCCCTTTATTTTGGCATGGGGTTTCCACTGTACAAGGTGCGCGGTGTGCTGCAGATTGGCTCACAGGATGACCAAGATGACGAGGTGAAAAATGAACACATGAGAGGGACGGTCAAGCTGGTTTAGAAAAGTATCACACAGAAAATCCTCACAGAAGACCTGTGTTCACGTGTTGGCAACATCGGAAAGTTGTTGCAGGATACTCAGAGAATGTAAGCTAGTGCAGGAAGGAGTTTGGTGGGACCTCTAATGTCCTTTCCTCTAGGATGTTGTGAACGTCCGTTTCACTCACAGAAAGAAAGGAAGCGAGGGTGCATCAGTGAATGAGGAGCCATGAAGGCACTGAGGGGGAGGGAGGGGATGGGGGAGAGGAAGGAAAGAACAGACGTTCGGAAGGGATAAAGTGGGCTCTTAGATAATGAGAGATAAACGCTTGTATGCATCAGTTAAACAACTGGTAGGACAAAGACCAAAGACGTTCGACATTATATTAAAAAAAAGTGATCAGGATGAAATGTTATAACATGTAGATTTAGAACATAAGACGTCCAAGACTTGAAAAATACCTCGCTTCGTAAAAACATTAATGATAGTTCTATTTATACGCTTACAGCACAACCGCTTGCAGATCCGATACTGACCGCCATTGCCGCGTGTGTTCGCGAGTGTTTCGCGCGGTCTTTGCGCGCGCGCGCGCGGTGTGTGTGTGGGGGGGGGGGGGGGGGGGCGCATGCTTACGTGCATGTGTTTGAGGAGTTGGGGGTGGAGTTGATGCAGGGAAGCACAAACGGGGAAGAAAGCCACGTGACATCTCCAGTTTCTTCTGAGAAGGCAAGGCGGGTGGATGGGAAAGAGGGTGTGGTAGAGAGTCAAAGAAGTAGCAGTAAGGGGCGCAACAACTGTTAGCAGATGTCTCCAATGAAATATCATCACAGATAATTGCGTGGTTCTTAACCACATCGTCTACGAACACACGTTTACTCTATTATTAGTATCATCACCATTACATTAATCACTAGTGATATTATCATCAACAACAGCAACAACAGTAGTTGTAATAGTAGTTTTTCTTGTTGTCATCTGTCCATTACCCACCCTGACGCCGTCCTAGTCTGATTCCCTATTCTCCATCCACTGTGCAACAGTTCAAAAGAATGTGCTGAGGTGGAGGAGTATTCACTTTTTTTTCTTTTTAAAAGAAAATACGAACCCGATGGTTCAGTCAGATGTAGGACACATGACTGGAGATCGCGCTGTGACGTGGCTTTCAAAGTCTGATGGAAATAATGTTAACAGCGATCAAGAATTTTTGACCATACGACCTGCACTCTAACACACTTTTTACACCTTGAAAGAAACTTTCGAATCAAGCTCTCTCCGATCCCACCCAACGCACCACCCAACCCACCCAACCCCGCCTTCCCCTCCCCCACCCCTTGCCTCCCATCCTCGGTGAACGCGAACAATCATTTGTCACCAAGACCGACCTTTCCCCAACAGCGGACAAAGAATACAGCTGAATTTTTTTTAAAGGTAAACCAACAATTTTAAATGTAATTAATAGCGAACCGCCAAGAAAACGTAGACAAACGTATCACAAGACAAAACACGACGCGTTTCGACCTTTTAGGTCTTCTTCAGGCAAGATACAAAACACTCAGGACAACGAAAAACAACGAGCAATCACTTATCTTCATTCACTTCAGCGCAAGATGGGCGTTTCATTCAATGCCCATCTTGCGCTGAAGTGAATGAAGATAAGTGATTGCTCGTTCATTTTTGTTGTCCTGAGTGTTTTGTATCTTGCCTGAAGAAGACCTAAGAGGTCGAAACGCGTCGTGTTTTGTCTTGTGATTCATTTGTCTACGTTTTCCTGGCGGTTCGTTATTAATTACATTCAAAATCTGTGATTTCCGCCTGCAGTCGCCTCCCTTTGCA
>CM065720.1:8172463-8177463 GCA_033310375.1 Conus canariensis
TACTACTACTACTACTGCTGCTGCTGCTGCTGCTGCTGCTGCTGCTCCCGCTGCCGCTACATGCCCAGTACATCACGACAGTCATGACAACACGATCTAACAAAATGTTGTCAACAATTGCGCTGAGCACGTACATTTCAAATGCATACACACACACACACACACACACACACACACACACACACACACACACATATCACACACACACAAACACACACACACACACACACATCACACACACACACACACACACACACACAACACACACATATCACACACACACACACACACACACACACCACACACACACACACACACACACACACACACACTCTCCATGCCCAAGAGTCAGAGAAGTCGTAGACTGAATAAAAGGGTGACGGGTAAGGGTCAGAACGCTTCTTCGAAGAAACAATGTTCGGAAAGCTGTCAAACTGGGTGGACAGGTCTGCTTGGCTATCGGAGAAAGGGAGCTGTTGCAGATGGAGGGACCCCAGTATGAAATGAAAACATTAGCTGTAGGATTCAGGACTAAAAGAAGGAAGTCTGTAGATTATGGATGTCGGCAGCAGAACGAAGATGAAGAGGTGTGGACGGACTGAAGGGTTCAGAGTGACACGCTGGAGTCTGGTCTTCAAGCGACTTAATCGACAGGGGAGATTGGAAAATATCCTTTGTTCAACGTGCCACCGGCGAAGGGGAGCAACAGAGACACGTGCAACAGAGGCATGGTAAGAGGATCCGACAACACGTCGCGCAGTACTGTTCTGATTTCATTGAGGCTATAAAACATTTTCCGTTATCTGGTGTACAATGGACAAAGGAGTGTATGACAGTAGAAACAGCCTCTTCGTTAGGACAGGGACGGAAGGAACCGATTCATCTGCGCTCGACGTTGGAGGTACGACTATTCCAAGGTGAAGAAAGTTGTTGAAACGAGTTTCGTCAACCAATACACCAAGACTCTCACCCACTGAGAAAATCTATTTTTTCACTTTTTTTTTTTGTTTGCTGGCTGAAGAAATAACAGATCTATGAGAGAAACAAAGAAAGAAAGACAGGGAAGAGGAGGGGGGGGGGCAGTTCTAAAACAGATGGGGAAGAAAAAGAACAGATCTCTGAAAAAAATAAATACAGGGGGAATGGGGGGGGGGGGGGGGCAGTTCTAAAACCGATGGGGAAGAAAAAGAACAGATCTCTGAAAAAAATAAATACAGGGGGAATGGGGGGGGGGGGGCACAGTTCTAAAACCGATGGGGAAGAAAAAGAACAGATCTCTGAAAAAAATAAATACAGGGGGAATGGGGGGGGGGGGGGGGCACAGTTCTAAAACCGATGGGGAAGAAAAAGCGTTATGGCCGTCATAACTCCTCGCAAGGCGCTGCTATGTCATGGAACAAAGAGCTACAAAGACGCCGGCTTCTCCAGTCCATGATCAGTGCCAAGTATTACCATTACTTCGATTTCATACGTCCTTCAACATCCTATTCTATATCGCAACTCCAGTATGGTCCAATGAGAACAGAAGAACAACTATATGGTTTAACAGTTACATATTTTAGTGCAAAAGGGGAGCTGGGGTGGGGGTGGGGGTGGGGAGGGTGCAAACCAAAGAGAGAGAGAGAAAAAAAAAATCGACTTCGATGGAAGGCAAAGAAGATACAACTTGTATTAGAAAAAAAGTTCAGCGCGCATGAAATCTGCACGAGATGGTGGAAGGTCGGCAGCAATGAGAACTAGAGAAGCAGCCCTGCTTTTCCTCCCCTAGTGCCCCCAGTCGACTGACAAGTTTTAGCATCAAAGGGTTATCACAGAAAAATGTTTCTTTATTTCAGTATACAATGACTGTCACGACTTACGATCCTGATTATCTCAATGAGCAATAATTCAATTAATTACATCAACCGATACAAAAAATATGAAACAAAACAACAACAAAAGGGGAAAAAACGCAAAGAATACGGAAAGCAGACTGGACAAAAAATAACCGAAACCGCTGTTCAAACCACCCAAATCCAAACACAAAGGGAGAGAGAAAACAAGCGTCAGGCCCGTGTTGAAATTCAGGTTTACTCCTGGCAAGGTCCAATGGCTGACGTACTCAGCATGGTTTAATTTTGCATGTCCTCAGATGCCAATCGTCCAGCTTGTATAATATGTATCGATTTATATAAAGAATGTACGTGAGCCACTTTTTGCCCCCCCCCCCCCCCCCCCCCCCCCACACACACACACACACTGTGCGTGCGTGCGTGCGTGCGTGCGTGCGTGCGTGCCATAGTGTGTGTGTGTGTGTGCGTGTGTGTTCGTATATCCGTGCCTGCGTGCGTGCGTGTGTGTGTGTGTGTGTGTGTGTGTGTGTGTGTGTGTGTGTGTGTGTGTGTGTGTGCGCGCGCGCGGCGCGCGCGTGCGTGCGTGCGTGCGCTGACAGAAGTGTCTGTCCTTTGCGTGGCGACTGCACTGAAATGGCTCCTGCTGGTCGGCTGAACGAGAACAACATGCCAGTGACTGGAATCAGCACTGCAGCTGACTGGTGGGGGGGGGGGGGGGGGGGGGGGTATTTCCCAACGTATTCCAAGGTTCTAAGCTGACGGAGAAAACAGATGCTGTCACATTTGGGTTGCCTACAACATCAGAGAGGGCATGTCGCTAGTGCCAGGTGTGCAAAATGTTTTACACCTGACAGAGTAAGTAACATCATGTCAGGCGTGCACCGGGTATCCTACACTTTACGGCGAAAGGAACCTAGTGTCAGACGTGCACCGGTATCCTACACTTTACGGCGAAAAGAGCATAATGTCAGGCGTGCACCGTAACTCAGTGACTAGTGTGCACAGTGTATCCTCCATTTTACAGCAAAAGTAACACAGTGTCGGGCATGCTTCGGGTATTCAATATCTTGCAGAGAAAATAATCATGCCAGGCGTGCTTCGGGTATCCTACACCTTACAGAGAAAGTGACAATGCCAGGGGTGGATTGGGTATCCTACACCTTACGGCAAAAGTAACATGGTGCCACGTGCGCACGGATATCCTACACATCGCGGATTAAGCAACATGCTGCGAGGAGTGCACGCATATCCTTCATCTTACGGCCAAAGTACCACGGATTCCAGAACACACTTCACGGCGAAAGAAACACGGTGTTAGCTATGCGCGGATAGCCTACATGTTACGCAGAAAGCAACATGGTGCCGGGTGTGCATGGATTGCCTACACCTGACAAAGTAACATGGTGCTTAATGTGAACAGATGTCCTACACCGAAAATAACATGATGCCAGACACGAGCGGATACCGTACACCGAGAATGATATTGTGCCAGATATACACAATAAACTGATGTCCTACACTGAAAATAGCACGGTGCCAGAAATGAACGGATACCGCACACCGAGAATAATATTGTGCCAGATATGAACTAATTTCTTACACTGAAAGTAACATGATGCCATGGATATCTTACACCCAAAATTACAAGGTGCCAGTTATGAACGGATATCCTACACCGAAATTAACATGTTACGAGATATGAACGAATATCCTTCACCGAAGATAACATGGTGCCAGGTATGAAGGGATATCCTACACCAAAAATAACATGGTGCCTGGTTGATCAAGAAGTGAGGCACTGCGTTCGCAGTTTGAAGTTCCGACCGACATAAAAATTGTCATTTCCACTTCCCATCTTAATGCACTGTTCTCCTCTTCCCCCTGCTCCATCTTTCCCTCCCACACACATGCAGTCTGGAATAGTCATTCTTATCTGTCAGGTAAGTTATGGTGCATGTGAACATGACGCCTGGATGTGCCTATCCAAACAACTACAAGTAGATAGCCCTAATATGGCCAATGTACCTATGTCAACAGCTATTTCTAAAAAAAAAAAAAAAAAAAAAAGGAAAGTAGACAGGCCTGAACTGGCCAGTGCAACTATCCAAACAAGTACACACAGTGGACAGCCCTGATATTCGCCAGCTGCAAGGAAAATAAACGACATCATCATAGGAAAGGCAATAAACTGCAACATTAAGATCGTAAACAAAATAAAGATAAGGACATCATGAAGAAGAAAAGAACGATACGGCCACGGGAAGAAAGGAAAGATCGATAAGGAAACCAACAACAAGGGAAAGTGGATGAAGAAACCATGACAAAAGGAAAGATGGGTATGATTATCATGAGCATAAAAAGATAGACGATGACATCATCAGAAAGGAGAGAAAAGAAAAAAGACACAACCGAATGTGCCTCTCACAGAGAAAGTAACATACAAAGGATCGGCGTGGACATCGTAACAAGCAAAAATGGATGTGGACATTGTGAGAAAGGGCAGATGGAAGTAGACATCATGAGAAAAGAAAGACTGGTATGGACATCAAAAGAAAGCGAAAATGAGTGTGAACATCATGAGAAAGGAAAGATGGGTGTGGCCATCCTGAGAAAGGAAATATGGGTGAGGACATGATGAAAATGTAAAGATGGATGGGGACACACTGAGAAAGGAAACATGGTTGTGGACATAATCAATCAGGAATCATTTCATTTTTCCTACCTTTGGTGAAAATAAGTCAGAAGAGGGGAAGGGGCGGAAATCTTGCCAAAATGGATCTTACAGTTTGCGAGCCTTTTCGTTCATGACACAAGTGACTGCTCATATGAAGTGCCATCGTTGTATTTTTTTGCCTGTAAGGACAATATGGACTGTTCGAACTCGATGCAAGAGAAAACTATGGTCAGATTTCGTACCACATTAAACGGTAAATGGACGAGTATCCAAGTGACTGATTACCAAACTGCTTGAGTGACTGACTGATCGACTGATTTTGTTTTTAAAACCTATTTGTTATCTATAAATCTTCACTTTTTTTTTTTATTGATGAATAGTTTTCTTCAAGTCAAGGAAAGAATCGATTACTAATCTTATACTGAAACCGGCAAAGTAAGATCTGAGGAATCACTATCCACAAGCACACATGTGCGTGCATACCACACACACGC
>CM065720.1:8179963-8232463 GCA_033310375.1 Conus canariensis
CACGCATAATATCTTGCACACACGTAAAATCCCATCACCAACTTTCGGAAGAGTAGGCCAGTTTGGCCGTTGGTATGGATGACACGTTACACACAGCATGCACCCTGCGTAAGAAATGGAAAAAAAAAAAAAAGAATGAAGGAAGTAAAGAAACTGAGTGAACGATATTGACTGGATGACACGGGAAACGACTGAATGAAGCGCCAGCTGGCAGCTCTTCAGTCGGCACTACCCAGGTAGGCAGCCCGTTGTGTAAACGAGTGTTGATGAATAAGTGCAAATGGTGGATGTAAGCGCATTGAGTTGTGTAACAAGAAATGCGCTATATAAGTATTATACATTATTATTATTATTATTTATATTCGAAGCCCAAAATATGAAAAGAAAAAAAAAAACCTAATTCATGGTAAAAGAGCCACTTACTCCGCAATCCCTGCTTTTACAACAGTCTGGATCCCCCCCCCCCCCCCCCCCCTCTCTTTCCCGCTTCTATGAACATTTAGAAGATGAGTCACTCTTCATCACGCCCCCTCCACCTCCCTCCCCGGGCTTTTTATGACAGTTTAGAAAAAAAAAAGTCCCTTTTCATCACCCCCCCCCCCTCCCATCCCGTTCCCAGTTTTTTTTTAATGAAAATTCGGAAAAGTGTGTCCCTCTTCCCCCCACTCACCTTTCCCCTGATTTTTTGACAGTTTGGAATTGGAAGATGACCCCCGTCCCCCTCCCGGTTTTATTCAATTGGGAGGACTCCCGTTATGTTTTGGTCAGTGACAGTCCAACCCTTTATAAGGAGAAAGATCTTCTCGTTACTCACCATCAGAATATAGGCCATGCATTATTGATGTTGCAGCGGTGATTGCTCAAACATGAACTTGCTGGAGTTTATGATGTTGATGTCTTAGATCCATTTGATGGGTTGTGGAGTTATATGAAAATCACTTGGTGTAGATTGCATGGCTGCTTATTACCATCTCTGATGGACAGACGTACAACAAACCATTTTACTGAACTTTCTTATTCTGGAAATCACAGAGATGTTTTGTGAGTGTTAGCGTAGATTGTATAGCTGCTTGTTGTCTAAGATTACCTGTGATGCACAGAAATCACCGACTTATTAAGAGAGAGAGAGAGAGAGAGAGAGAGAGAGAGAGAGAGAGAGAGAGAGAGAGAGAGAGAGAGGGGAGTAATTCTGCAACTGTAAGAGAAAAAAAATGTATATAAATAAACGAATGAAGCAATTAGAAATAAAACTGAAAGATATCGTCGCATTGTTGCGGCTACTTAAACCTATTTTGAATTAATATTGTCGCTAAACGCGAGTGCCATGCTGAGTTGTGAACTGTTTAGGCATATCAGCAATTCACATGCAGATGATCTATTCGTGCTTCGTGATGGATCTGACGTAAAAAAAAATTTTGTTAAAGATTAATTGAATGATAATGACGGCGTGGTGATGAATCCACATGTAACGGACAACCTAAACGGATAAATGTAGTAAAGTCATACAAACTGGGCACCATGTATATCAAATTCAGGTTGGTCAGCTGAAATACTATACTATACAATTTTTCATGTAGACACGGTACGTAAACTTAAGAATGTAGAAGCATAGTTAGTTCTGTCTTTTCTTACGTAGGCTTAGCCAATTTCTACTACCCCCAACAAAATACAGGTACCTACCCCAAAGGGTGCAAAGTTCAAATTAAGCTTTTGTTTTCAAGTTTTGTTAGGTCAGTACGCCATTTTTATGCCAAAGAATGTGTTCACATAATGTTTCTCAGCATTGATTTTCTCACAAATTGCTCATGATCATTTTTCTCTCTTATAGCAAATTATGTGTCTTGCTCAAATAAGCTGAGCTTCCGACGCACCACCGGTACACGAGTATTTTGTCCACCATAAAATTTCCACACCAGTTCGACTTAAAGTCTATTTTAAAAAAAATAAATAGATAAATAAATAAATAAACAAAAAGAATAAATGAATACATTTTGCCATGATTTCACTGGTTCTTGTCACACCATCTAACCTTTTTTTTTTTTTTTTTTTTTTTTTGGCAATCATTTTCACAAGTTGCCATGACTCCAAGCCTATTTGTTGTTGTTGTTGTTGTTGTTGTTGTTGTTGTTGAATGTTACCAAATTGGAAAATGTCCTGTTCGTCAAGTTATTATTGAACGTCTTCTATGCGCCGTATAAGCACATCATCCACTGGGTGGTGGTGGTGGTGGTGGTGGTGGTGGTGGAGTGTGTGTGTGTGTGTGTGTGTGTGTGTGTGTGTGTGTGTGTGTGTGTGTGTGTGTGTGTGTGTTTCAACAGAAAATGGCAAAATGTTTAGTTTCCATCTGTACACACACAAACGCGTTTGCTGCTTGTGCTTTCACGTGTTTTGACCTTTCCTATGCATTTCATTTCTTCTTTTTAATGAAGAATGTTTTAATTCTGGGGAGTTTCAGGGATCAGTGACACCCCCCCCCTCTCTCTCTCTCTCTCTCTCTCTCTTCTTCTTCTTCTTCTTCTTCTTCTTCTTCTTCTTCTTCTTCTTCTGTTCTTTTCTCTGTCACGTCGTCTTCACTCTCTCTCCTGCTCTTCTGCTTACTCCCCCTGCTCTTCTCGTCGTCGTTGTTTCAGCATCTTTTCATCTTTTTCCTTGATTTTTCTTCCATTACATCTCCTCTCCTTTTTTGTTTTCTTCACTTCGTGCTCATCCTTCTTTCCCTTCCTCGTGTATTCAGCTTTTCATCCAGTGTGGCAGCGGTTTATTCTCCCGCAAGTTAGCTGACTGACTGTTCAGCTGTTTGTTTGACGATGAAATGTGTTGGTTTTGCTTGTGTGATTGATTGCCTGTGCTATGGTTTGCCTGTAACCTAGATTTGTTTGTTTGGTTTAGCTTTCCTGATTTACTCCTTTTTGTCCTCTCTCTCTCTCTCTCTCTCTCTCTCTCTCTCTCTCTCTCTCTCTCTCTCTCTCTCTCTCTCCTCTCTCTCTCTTCATACGCTTGGTTCATAAGGCAAATCAACGCTCCTCAGATCCAGTTGGCATAAGGATTTTCTCTTGCTGACGGTGATCAGGGGAGCATTGTTTTCTGCATTTCTTAATGTTTGTTGTTTGTGACCTTCTAAAGAAGACGGAGTTGTCGGACGTTCGCTTTTCTGTTCTGTATAGTTGATTGAAATAAGCGTTACTTGCTCCTTGTACTTTTGTGTGTATGGATTTGGGCCTATTTCCAGTCATGCTGAGGTGTGCGTCAATCGCCTTATGCTTGATATATGGCGGATATGAACGCGCATGACCTGTTACAGGTTTGAGTCTGAACGTGCGTGGTCCATTGTGAAAGTCTAAGCGTGTATGAGCTGTGGACGAAAAACAAACAAAAAAACCAACTGAGAATGCATGATCTACAGAATTGTTCGATTTACGCGTGTTCCCTTGTAGAAATCTGACAGAGCGTGACTCTTGCATTGCAGACATCTGACAGAGCGTGACTTTTTGATGGTAGAAATCTGACAGAGCGTGACTCTTTCTTGGTAGAAATCTGACAGAGCGTGACTCTTTCATAGCAGAAATCTGACAGAGCGTGACTCTTTCATTGCAGAAATCTGACAGGGCGTGACTCTTTCATTGCAGAAATCTGACAGAGCGTGACTTTTTGATGGTAGAAATCTGACAGAGCGTGACTCTTTCTTGGTAGAAATCTGACAGAGCGTGACTCTTTCATTGGAGAAATCTGACAGAGCGTGACTCTTTCATTGGAGAAATCTGATAGAGCGTGACTCTTTTTGGTAGAAATCTGACAGAGCGTGACTCTTTCATGGTAGAAACCTGACAGAGCGTGACTCTTTTATTGGAGAAATCTGATAGAGCGTGATTCGTTTATTGCAGAAATCTGACAGAGCGTGACTCTTTCATTGCAGAAATCTGACAGAGCGTGACTCTTTGATGGTAGAAGATCTGATAGAGCGTGACTCTTTCATGGTAGAAATCTGACAGAGCGTGACTCTTTCTTGGTAGAAATCTGACAGAGCGTGACTCTTTGATGGTAGAAATCTGACAGAGCGTGACTCTTTCATTGTAGAAATCTGATAGAGCGTGACTCTTTCATTGGAGAAATCTGATAGAGCGTGACTGTTTCATAGTAGAAATCTGATAGAGCGTGACTCTTTGATCGTAGAAAATCTGACAGAGCGTGACTCTTTCTTGGTAGAAATCTGACGGAGCGTGACTCTTTCATAGCAGAAATCTGACAGAGCGTGACTCTTTGATGGTAGAAATCTGACAGAGCGTGACTCCTTCATTGGAGAAATCTGATAGAGCGTGACTCTTTCATGGTAGAAATCTGACAGGGTGTGACTCTTTTATTGGAGAAATCTGACAGAGCGTGACTCGTTCATTGCAGAAATCTGACAGAGCGTGACTTTTTGATGGTAGAAATCTGACAGAGCGTGACTCTTTCATTGTAGAAATCTGAACGAGCGTGACTCTTTCATGGTAGAAATCTGAACGAGCGTGACTCTTTCATGGTAGAAATCTGAACGAGCGTGACTCTTTGATAGTAGAAATCTGAACGAGCGTGACTCTTTCATGGTAGAAATCTGAACGAGCGTGATTCTTTCATTGCAGAAATCTGATAGAGCGTGACTTATTGTAGAAATCTGACAGAGCGTGACTCTTTTATTGGAGAAATCTGACAGAGCGTGACTCTTTCATTGGAGAAATCTGACATAGCGTGACTTTTTCATGGTAGAAATCTGAACGAGCGTGACTCTTTTATTGGAGAAATCTAACAGAGCGTGACTCGTTCATGGTAGAAATCTGACAGAGCGTGACTCGTTCATTGTAGAAATCTGACAGAGCGTGACTCGTTCATGGTAGAAATCTGACAGAGCGTGACTCTTTCATGGTAGAAGTCTGACAGAGCGTGACTCTTTCATGGTAGAAATCTGAACGAGTGTGATTAGTTTATTGTAGAAATCTGAACGAGTGTAATTCGTTCATTGTAGAAATCTGAACTAGTGTAATTCGTTCATTGTAGAAATCTGAACGAGTGTAATTCGTTGATTGTAGAATCTGAACGAGCGTGATTCGTTCATTGCAGAAATCTGAACTAGAATAATTCGTTCATCGTAGAAATCTGAACGAGCATAATTCATTCATTGTAGAAATCTGAACAAGTATGATTAGTTTATTGCAGAAATCTGAACGAGCGTAATTCATTCATTGTAGAAATCTGAACGAGCGTGATTCATTCATTGTATAAATCTGAACGAGCGTGATTCGTTCATTGTAGAAATCTGGAAGTGAGTATGATCAATTAATTGTCGAATTTTGAACAAGCATGACGAATTAGTGATAGAAGTCTGACGGAACCACAGAGGTCTGTACGAGCACGATAAATTATAGATTTTAGACATCCCAAGAAGCATGATCAGGTTATTGTTGAAGTCTGATCAAGGATAACTAAATAACTGTACGAGTGCGAGTGAAAATGATCTTAATTGATTATAGAAGTCTTAACGGCCATGATCGTAGATGTCTGATCAGGGATGGTTAGTCACCAATAATCATCATAAGAATTTAGATGTGCATGGTGTACGATCAGCCTCTGGACTGAGTCACGTGACAGTGACATTGTCTGAACGTGTGTGACTGTTGCATATAGGCCTATCTTCATAGCAGCGGCATTTTTCATTGGTCTGGCGGGATCGATGCTGGTCTACCACGAAAGCCAAAATGAGTTTAAGATTAGTCAGGAGCCTAAAGAACCATCATAAAGCAAGGCATTGATGAATAAGTATTAAAATGGGCACGATGCTTATCAAAAGTCTATCAGTAAAACAAGGCATTGATGAATAAGTATTAAAATGGGCACGATGCTTATCAAAAGTCTATCAGTAAAACAAGGCATTGATGAATAAGTATTAAAATGGGCACGATGCTTATCAAAAGTCTATCAGTAAAACAAGGCATTAATGAATAAGTATTAAAATGGGCACGATGCTTATCAAAAGTCTATCATTAAAACAAGGCATTGATGAATAAGTATTAAAATGGGCACGATGCTTATCAAAAGTCTATCAGTAGCCTACTAGCGTAATCGTCTAAGGCCTCTTGCTTACGTTACACATGATTGAATCTGGCAGCGACACTAGGTTCTACCAGGTCTGTTCAACTGTCACTCAATCGAAAGGAACCAGTCTGTGCGCGCTCGCCCCAGATGGGCCGGTCAGAACATATTCATTCCATAGCGTTTAGGAGTCAAGACAAAATGATTCGTGGTCGTAACACGGCCATCATGAGTAGAAAAGAAGACACTGTGTTTTCTTTTGTTCCCATGGGACCTACGTTTTGTCCGAAATACGTTCAGAAGCTGTTTTGTGCGTTGTCTCATTTTACAAAAAGGCAAAAGGCGGTGAAATTGAAATCATGAGACCATGGCCGGCGCACTTCGTTGACACACGAATACGTCTGCATCCCATGAAAATCAAACGGCAGACATGTGCTGGACCGCTAGCCTTCTTTTCAACTTGTGTGTGTGTGTGTGTGTGTGTGTGTGTGTGTGTGTGTGTGTGTGTGTGTGTGTGTGTGTGTGTGTGTGTGTGAAACACAGGAAAAGTTGATTTTCTGATGGATGTGTTCCGAGGCCACTTCTCTGCAGGACGCGATAGAGATCGAAAGAAACAGGAACCGAAAAATCAGGCAGCTGGCTCTTGCTGATAATTGCATGTACCAGTCGGACAATCAACGTTGCAAAGAGTGAAACAGCTCGAATGTGCACAGCTTTTGGCTCTGAGCATTTTTTTTGTCATGGCGGACATAGAGTCTTCTCATGACTTCCATCATTGAACTGTCCTCCTGCTTCAGAGATTGCCCAGAGTCTGTCCGTTCATGGGACTGTTGACGAGAGTCATCGTCGTGTAGGACACCTGATTCATCAGATTCCCGGTGAAGATGAAGCTGTGCAAGTCGCTGGCGATATCCATGTTTCCCTGAGGATGTGAGAGGTGGACACTTACTCCTAACCTGGAGCAAAAAAAAAATCCAGGCACTGGAGAATAAATTATCACACACACACACACACACACACACACACACACACACACACACACACACACACACACACACACACACACACACACACACACGACTGCGTCAAGCTAGCAAGTCAAGACATAAGCTGGCAGACGAAACCCTCAAGCGCGGTAGCCCTGCCAGACATTGGCTAGTATCTCGCCGGCTATGCCCGCCCCACCCCCCACCTCCGCTCCCCTTCGTCCCAGACCATTCTACAGGAACAGTGGAAAGCGGACGACCCAAAGGTAGACACACACAAACAAGTCGTAGGTGGACAACACGAAAGACTTGGCTGATGACAATATCTCTAACCCACAGCGTGTGACTGAAGACGGACTGCTGCAGAGATATCTCACTGTCTAAGCATCCTCCGAGGGATCCCCTACGACCTAGTATCATAGGACCTGCCTTGTTTAAATAATTGTAGCATGCAAGATCGAATGGAGGGATAAATTCTAGGCACAAACACTAACCTTGTTGCATCTTTTTTTTTACAGGCGTGTTTTGGCCGGACACGTTGTTGTGTAAGATAGGCCGGGGTCGCTACCTGTTTTCTAGTTTAGTGGAGAAGGTTACTTAAAAACTGTAGCACTCTGAAAATGTTTGACGTACTGGCCGAGACTTGTGGTGATAAAAAAAGACAAGGCAAAAAAAAAGAAGAAGAAAAAAGAAAAGAAAAAAAAAAGAAGTAAATTCGCTGAAGACAGAAAACGACGGGGTTGGGGGTGTGGGGAGGAGGGGTGATGGGGTGAAGGAGAAAGGATGGCGATGAGAAATGAAGATCTCTTCAGTGTTTCCTCGGCGCGCATCAGTCGAAGCCAGGCAAAACAAAAAAAAAAGAAGAAAAAAGAAGAAGAAAAAAAAAGAAAGCTGGAAGCTAAAAAGGAAGAAAAGGAAATGGAATGGGGGCGGGGGTGGGGTGGGGGGAGGAACAGAGAAGGGAGAGAATCTGTGATTGATCCTTCACTCATCCACGTGTCCAGGTCAAGGCGGTATGAAGAGGGGCACGGCCAGGAGCGCCGGGGGCAAAAAGTCAGGGGGGATGCCCAGCAGTCGGGCCAGCGATGCGGCGGAGCGGTCACCAGCCGTGTACTTCTCCAACCTGAAGGCGGAGATGCTGCTGCAGAAGCAGATGCAGGTCCTCAAGCGAGCGGAGAACTCCCTGGTTCACCGCATCGTCATCGACCAGAAGATTCTCTTCAGGCGATTTCAGGTGAGACCGTAATGGGAGACGATCCGAGTTCGTCGTCTGTTCAGTTAGTTCCCCTGGCGCCAAAACTGACCGGCAATTACACCGCCCATCTGAATATGCTGTCGTGGTGCATGTGTGTGTGTGTGTGTGTGTGTGTGTGTGTGTGTGTGTGTGTGTGTGTGTGTGTGTGTGTGTGTGTGGGAGAGAGAGAGAGAGAGAGAGAGAGAGAGAGAGAGAGACGTAATGATTAAACCGTAGGCCCATTTCAACGGGTGATCACACACATGCATCTAGACTAGACACATAAACAAGGGAATGCGCACACACAATCACGCGAATGCGGTCAATTACGAAGATCAAAAGTTCCCAGAAATGTAAAAATGACTACTTGATGCATATCTTGTAAAGATTCAACATTGACATATCTGGTTGCCAAACTTTAAAAAAAGATTGTGACTTGTCATTTAACACAAATGACCTCAGAGAACAGGGTGTTCAAAAGCTTTCTATAGGTTACGAGTCCGAAGTGCTTTTGACAACAACAACAACAACAACAACAAAAAGACACAGTAGCGTTGGGTTATGACCCGAAGTCAGAAGAATAGAAAACTTAAAACTCGATGAATTTGAAAAGTTATGGATAACGCACCGCCCAAAAACGTAGACAAACAAATCACCAGACAAAACATTCGTTTGTCTATTTTTTTTTTTTTTTTTTTTTTTTTTTTGGGCGATGCGTTATCCATGACTTTTCAAATTTGTTTAGATTTCCGCCTGCAGTCGCCTCACTTTAAATTGTTTTCTATGGACGTATTGCTCGCGAATGTCTGCATATTTAGGGCATTTGAGAACGAAATGTTCTTCGGTTTCTGTTTCAGTTCTGCAAAACGGATATGAATAGCCTACAGCACTAGAACAAAAAATGTGCAGTTTGTGTGTTTCCAAAGGAAACATAGCCAGTCTCAATTCAACTGAAAGGCTTCTCGCTCTAATGTTTTTGTTCAATTGAGACAGATAGCGTGATTACGAAAAGGTTGATCAAATGTAAAATGGAAGGTGAAGCGTGGGTGGTTGGGGTTTTTTGTTTGTTTTTTGTTTTGTTTTTGTTTTTTGTTTGGGTTTTTTTTTTTTTTTTTTTTTGGTTATTTTTTTATTGTCCAGTCTGACTTCATGTGATGTTCATTGAATTCTTTGAGGAATACACTATTATCGCCGACGCCGACGCCTTCATTTGTCCAGACATAATCAAAACCACATTTGTACGAAACAAAGAAAACAGAAGATGCCTAGATATTTCTATTTTATTTGTGCAGATATAACGAGAGAGAGAGAGAGAGAGAGAGAGAGAGAGAGAGAGAGAGAGAGAGAGAAACAATGATCGCTATATGCATGCACAGATAGGTAGATAGATAGATAGATCGACAGATAGATAGATGTACATATGTACAAAGAGAGACAGACAGACAGTGAGACGTGTGTGGGGGGGGGGGGGGGAGGCTGTGCATTTGTGTATCTGTGTGAATGTGTGATGATGTATGTGTGTGTAACAAAGTACATGTTCTCTTTTACACATGTATATATGTTTCTCTTAAAATCAACAGGTGATACATAAAAGCTCTAACTGCGGATATACTTCTTAGAGCAGATGTTGCTACTGTTGTTGCTGCTGCTGTGGATGTTGCCAGTGCTGCTGTTGTCTCTTCTACTGTTGCCACCTCTGTTAACTGTCACCGACTTTTTTTTTTTTTTTTTTTTTTTTTTTTTTGCTGTCCCAACCTCTGCGCCACCTCAGAGGCAGTGCACCCACGCCGCTCATTCCGACACCCTGTCCACAGCCACAGCCCGGTCGGCCCCGCCGCAGCCCCCGGCACCGGCAATCCACAGGGAACAGTCAATGTCAAGTCGTCAAGAGGCAACCCACCGGAGGAGACACTGCACTGCTGCCGAGTCACTTCGGTGGTGTTCAGTGGCGCCTGTTCTGATCTAACATACGCAGGACACCACCTACTAAGCCCCCTACTGACGACAATAATTGCTTAGTCGCGGAGCCGGCATGAGTGAGCTCTCCCTCCGGAGGGCGCCACCACGTCCGTCCAACGACAGCCCCCATGGACTCGCCGATACCGGTGACACCGACGGAACCAAACCAAGGCCACAGACGTGGAGAGGACATCGAAACTGAGGTCACCATGAGAGCAGGGCATGAAGGGCCACAGAACTTGAGACATTTTTTAATGCTGATCGATGACAATGAGGATGATTAAGATGATGCTGCGGATTTCCATTTCGGTCTGAGACTACATGACAGGGCTGTACTCTACGCTTCCTTTCATAATAATATCCTGGCGTCAACCAGGCCCGAGAGATACAGGCACCTGCAGTGTTGGTCAGGAAATTTGAGCAACACTCTCAGAAACGCATCCATTAAGTGGATGAAACTCGACTGTGTGGTCCCAGTCTTCCCAACTGAGTCCGCAGCAACTCAACTCTGGGTAGGAGCCGGTCGGGGCAGAAAAACCCACATGAACTGTCACCGACTTTTAATTGTAAAGCCAAACGGAAGTCAGATCACCGATCTTTTCTTCTCCTATTAAACCTTTTCCATCTTTTCCCTCAGGCCAAACTGCGTCGCTCCAAGATCGCACGCGCGCGCCTGTGGGGAGACAAGGACACGGAACGCCAGTTGAGGGCGCGTGACCTGCACGTGATGAACACGAACTGCGGGCAGGAGCAGGACGACTTTGAGTTTCCTCAAGAAACTGGAGTACAGGCCCTGCCTGCTGGACACCCCGGTACGGAAGGAAGACGAAGGCAGGTCCGACAGGAAGACCTCCATAGTGACTGACAAGGACTTGGAGGAGTTCATTCGCGCCGTACTGGACGAACAGGAACCCCTTCCCACGAGAAGAACCTGCAGAGCCTGACCAGCATCGGCCATCTCCTGGAAGAGGCAAGACTGGTTTCCTCTTTGGATCCTGACTCAAGACCAGGTGAGGTCAGACCCTCTGCCAGTAAGGTCAGACCCACGTCCAAGGTCGCAGTACGACCTGTTACAACTTCTGCACTTCAACCAGACCGCGTGAAAAAAGCCGCTGATACCGCCGTACTTCCTACGAGCAAGATGCAGGCAACTGGAAGAGTGGATTGTCGTGTTCCCCTGACTTCCCACACAAAAAGCGATCTGCCACCCGGTGGAGCAGCCAAGAGCAGACCTCGACCTCTCACTTCGCCGGCGTGGTCTCAGGCTCAAGCAAAACCTAAAGGAGCCTCCCCCGTGATGCCCCACCATGCCTCACTAGTCAACAGAAGGAAGTCTGTCCAAGGGAACGCGATCCTAGGCACCAGCTCACCAGGTCACAGAAGCCGGAGACCCTCCCAGACTGCCGCCAGCATGTTTGAGGAACAGACGAAAGTCGACGTGGTGGCTCTCAGGTTGGAGGAGGCCCGCAACACCGACTTCACCCCGAAGGTCTCCGCCTTCATCAGAACTCTCCTGGATCTGGACAGAACTGAAAGAGCACGCTCCCTCAGACCTGAAGCACCCGGAGAATCAAGCGAAGGGGCTGGAGAGGCAAGCGGAGGAGATCTTCACCCCGATTCGGAAAGAGAGGAAGAAAAGGCAGATGGGAAGGAAGAGCTGAAAGGAGACCGGAAGTTTGACTATTACGCTACCAAGATGGCGCTTCATGCTGCCAGTGTGAAGAAAGCGCCCCCTGCCGGCCTGCCCGGCACGCCTGAGGAGGTGAACATGAAGCTGGTGGGAAACCAGAGCATCAAGAGCATCACCATGCCCAAACTGCATCTGTACTACGATGATCAACAGGACGAAGGGGAGGAGGTTGACGGCGAGAGTCACCGTGAGTGTGGAAACCATCTAGACCACAGCTCCCCCAACATCCTTATTCTGGATCAAGAAGCGTAGTGACACAAAACGAAGACAGTGAAAATGAACACAGCGAATAATCTACCGTGTTCATCACTGCTGCCTGGACAGTCTAGACATAACAATGCATTCTGTAGTGAACTGTTCGCGTAACAGAGAGAGAACTGTGATGTATAAGTGTGTTTAAGTAGAAACCTAACCAGGTAACAAATACAATTTAATGTTGAACCTAGCAATAGGTAGTGTTCATCAGTCGTGTTTCTATTTCTACTATTTTCATGCATTTGAAATAATATTCGTGTGTCTGTCATAAGTAAATTGAAAACCGGACTTGTTCCCACTCGTGTCAGAAGAGAAGCGAATGCGTGACACCCCTTTCCCAGAACATGGAATGTTAGGCGGGTGCTTGTGTGCATATGCGTGTGCATGTTTTTAAAAATGTCCTTGTGTGCTAAGCCTGGCTTTTATTTTACTTTAATATTTTTAAGCAATAGCATCTCCCCTCTCCCCTCCCCTGCCCACCTGTATGGCTTCTTCTATGTTTGTTACTTTTTTTAGGGGGGGGAGGGAGGGGTGTGGTTTTCTTTAAATTAAAAAAAACAAGTGTTTTAGTGTTTTTGACACAGTCTATCAATTTGCTATGCGTGGCTGCTAACAGTTAATACATCGATACTCTCGATTGTTATTTACATGGTGATGCCCATTTTCGTCTTGAGGAAGACCAGAACTTGGCGTTATATATATATATATATATATATATATATATATATATATATATATGTGTGTGTGTGTGTGTGTGTGTGTGTGTGTGTGTGTAGTTTAAAAATTCAGCTCTCCCAAGGGGCAGGGGACCATCCATAGCAAAAAGCAGAACAAAACGTATTAATTGTTTCATTTTACATGTATATTTATATATGTATATATATATATATATATATATATATTTGTGTGTGTGTGTGTGTGTGTGTGTGTGTGTGTGTGTGTGTGTGTGTGTGTGTGTAAAGTCGCCAATGCATTGAAATCCAAGGCACTTGTGAATGATGTTGTCTAGAGGGAGAGCAGAACTTTGTTATCATAAAATCATTTTTCAAGTCGTCCAGGCCCGAAGAATTTGTGGATGATGTTGTCTAGTGGAAAGGGACAACTTTGTTACAAAATATTTCTTTAGGTCAATGACGCATTAAAAACCCAAGGAACTTCTTAGAGGGAGAGCAGAATTTTGTATGCATTTGGGGTGGGGGGGGGGGGGGGGGTCGTTAACGAGTTAAAAACCAAGGAACTTGTGTTTAGTGTTTATTGCTTCTTTCTTGATAAATACGAAATTCAACACAACTTTTTCACGAGATCTTTTCTTGTAGCCGAATATATACTGCAAACTTTATTTTAAAAAAACAGATGCCATCTTGTGTAATTAGTCACGATTAAGTTGGCTTTCTGATATCAAACTCACAAAATTTTAGCGAAACCAATAATGGATTATTTACGCACATCTATATCTATCTATTTATACATACATACCTATCAGTGCCGGACAGGGGAGAAAAGAGGTATGGATTTGGGGAACATCCCTTCCACCCTCCGACTTGCAAAACTGACTTTTTCATCTTAAGTTGTCCGTTGTGGGCCGTTGGAAGAAGACTCCCAGATCTTCATTTGCCCTCCCCCCTCCCCTCTGTCTTATCTTACTGATTTGTCGCTGTCAGCATACACACACACACACACACACACACACACACACACACACACACACACACACACACACACACCACACACACACACACACACACACACACACACACACACACGCACGCACGCACACACATGTGCACACACACACATGTGCGTGTGTGTACGTGCGTGCGCGACCGCGTGCGTGTGTGCGTGTTCCTTGTTCTCTTCCCCCCTCCCCTCCTCCGAAAGCAAACCCCCTTCCTCTTCCCTGTGCCTCAGACCTGTTTCAAATCTGTTGGGGCACCCGAACCCGGGACCAAACCAGGTCCCTGATGATCTCCAGTCTACAGCATTCTCCACCATCTATCAGCATTCCATGACTACTTTTGCCGACATTAAACACGGTGTTTTTAATCTCGCCGCCCCGCCCTCCATCCCGTCCCTCCGTCACTCCTGCCCCTTCTCACCTCTCCCCCCCCCCCCCTCGCTCTTCCTACCCTTACCCCTCACCCCGCCTCCTCCGCACTTCCCATGTCGTCCTCCTCTGTCCCCATCACCCCTCACACACACACACACACACACACACACACACACACACACACACACACACACACACACACACACACACACACACACACACACACACACACACACACACACACGCACGCACGCACGCACGCACGCACGCACGCACGCACACAACACACACACCCACACACACACACACACACACACACACACACACACACACACACACACACACACCAAAATAGGAAACACACATATACACATATCAACAATAACAACAAAAACAACAACAATAAATCTGTGCACCAAGCTTGTTCATTTATTCTCGTAAATACACATGCATACGTCTGCGACTGTGTGTCACTGTTAACACATCCATACAACCTATATATATAGATAAACATGTTAGCGTACATGTCCACAGTGAAAATATTCCCGGTAGAGCATGCTATTGCCATAAAAGCTTACACAGTTACAAAGCAGTGAAAACGCTGATGACTTAGGATGTAAACTGTATTTTTTAAAAAAATTACTGAAAGAATATAAAGAAGTAAAAGAATGGACAAAAAGTGGAGCAACTTAAAAAACCTTAAATGTATACCGGTCGTGACCGCTTAATGAAAACAGTGCAAAAAATCTGTAAAAACATACATAAAACAGTTGACCAGACGAAGAGAAAATATAAAAAGCCTATACAGACGGCCAGTAGTTTTTCTTGCCAAGTCCTGTGCAGAGGGCCTAGGGCATTATTCAAGTTATTAACACTTATTCTTTTTATAGTATGGAGTTAAGATTCTCGTCGATCACCACTTCAAAACAATATCAATGCATGTAAGATTAATAATGGAATGGCCAGGAGAATTAAACTTAAGCCACAGGTGCTTCTGTGTCATTGTTCTGATTGCTGTTGTTGTTTTTTTTTGTTTGTTTGTTTTAATCTGAGACTTTGACATGTTTCAACTTTTCCTTCAGAAAAACAAATGGATTTTTTCGAATAATGAATTTCTTTTAAAACATTAGTAAGCTGTTTGAATTTATTTACTTTTGTGGTTTATCATTCTTTGTATCATGTTAAACAATTATCTCATACTCACAAAGGCAAGGCATACAAAACCAAAGTAAACTAGGTGAAGACACAAGCACCTTGTACCTGACCATTCAATTATCAATCTTTTATAACTAAGTGTAACACACAAATAAACGAAGTCCAAACTCAAAAGAACAGTCTTAATTCAAAAGAACGCACAAATGATACTAAAATGGTGAAAATCATGATGTGCTGACTAGACAAACACTCATATCAACATGTCATAGACACATCACGGTTCGTTGTGGTAGATATGATGGAACAAGGTGCGCCTAAACTGAAGACAGGAGCTGGAATAAGTTGAAACTATCATGTGATTATGGAGACTGAATCTTCATATGCTGAAACAGCTTCATCTACACCTCAAGTCTGGCCCAAAGATTACTTTGTTATATAATTTCCACACAAAAAATGAAAAAGAAATAACCCCGCCTCCGAATAAAATCGTCCAACATTTTATCTATGCGTGTTTTCACCACCAACAAATAAAAAAAACAAAAACAAAGCAGAGGCTCACCCCAGTCGTCAAACAGTTCGTTTGCAGTTGACAACCACATACCCTTAACAATCCTATGATGTACATTTTAGTCCAATTGAATTCTGAGTGCAATCGAGCTTTCAAAACATGGGTATCAGAACAGAAAACACAAAAGCGAAGCTGCAACGAGACACCCGTTGTCAACTTTGTTACTAGCACAACCACCAAAAACAAGCTCGAAAGCCTGTTCCCTTGAAAAACAAGAGAAACAATCCACGACATTCTGTCCGAATGTCTCACTGACATGTTTTCCATGCACAGTCACATGCATGAGGCTGAAAACGTGGAACCGTCTTTTTTAAATATGTCATCTGACAGACCAGTGCAGATAAAATCTGGAGTGTAAGGTGTTTTCCTTTTTTATTCGCCAACCTATTGTGAGTGATGATATTTGTCGCAAAATACTGGGTATTACATAGTTTCTAAGAGATGATCTGAATAAACCACGCATTTTTAGTACATTTGTACAAAAAATGCGTTTAAATTAACCAGCGAATGAGTGGAAGGCATCAATATATTTAATGAAGACTTGTAATTTGTCTTACCAATAATGGGCTTCATAGACATTACTTCTTGCATTTTTTTTCCCGTTGCTGAGTACTGGAAGTTGGTCTGCAAGCCATTTTCTCTGAGGAAGGTTATGTGAATTATCTGTTCTTGCCACGAGCATCTTACTGGTATGTTTTTCAAATTATGGTTAAAGATATAAAGATTAGGAGTCTTTTAAGTATATTTCTTAACAACACAAAAGCGTGACGGCATACCATGGCAAAGTCATCTCGAGGGAAACAGCCCAAATTTCACACAAAAATATGGTGTAATAATATAAATAGTATAACGCAAAATAATACTGACAGTAAATACCTGAACACAACACTAAACATCAGGAATCAAATAATGAGCCAATAAATGCGTTAGTGAATAAATGTTAAATATGTGCACCAATAAGGGTACAAACAGACTGGGTAAGTTCAAACAGTATATCTTAACAGTGGATATACTTTTGAGTGAATTCAATGAAACATTCCTGACGCACTTCATGAAATGATCAATGATCACATCACTCACACTGAAGTAAAACAAAACAATCTTTATATGATCTAGCACATCATATCACTCACACTGAAGTAAAACAAACCAATCTTTATATGATCCAGCACATCACATCACTCACACTGAAGTAAAACAAACCAATCTTTATATGATCCAGCACATCACATCACTCACACTGAAGTAAAACAAACCAATCTTTATATGACCCAGCACATCACATCACTCACACTGAAGTAAAACAAACCAATCTTTATATGACCCAGCACATCACATCACTCACACTGAAGTAAAACAAACCAATCTTTATATGACCCAGCACATCACATCACTCACACTGAAGTAAAACAAACCAATCTTTATATGATCCAGCACATCACATCACTCACACTGAAGTAAAACAAAACAATCTTTATATGATCCAGCACATCACATCACTCACACTAAAGTAAAACAAAACAATCTTTATATGATCCAGCACATCACATCACTCACACTGAAGTAAAACAAAACAATCTTTATATGATCCAGCACATCACATCACTCACACTGAAGTAAAACAAAACAATCTTTATATGATCCAGCACATCACATCACTCACACTGAAGTAAAACAAAACAATCTTTATATGATCCAGCACATCACATCACTCACACTAAAGTAAAACAAAACAATCTTTATATGATCCAGCACATCACATCACTCACACTGAAGTAAAACAAAACAATCTTTATATGATCCAGCACATCACATCACTCACACTGAAGTAAAACAAAACAATCTTTATATGATCCAGCACATCACATCACTCACACTAAAGTAAAACAAAACAATCTTTATATGATCCAGCACATCACATCACTCACACTGAAGTAAAACAAAACAATCTTTATATGATCCAGCACATCACATCACTCACACTGAAGTAAAACAAAACAATCTTTATATGATCCAGCACATCACATCACTCACACTAAAGTAAAACAAAACAATCTTTATATGATCCAGCACATCACATCACTCACACTGAAGTAAAACAAAACAATCTTTATATGATCCAGCACATCACATCACTCACACTGAAGTAAAACAAAACAATCTTTATATGATCCAGCACATCACATCACTCACACTGAAGTAAAACAAAACAATCTTTATATGATCCAGCACATCACATCACTCACACTGAAGTAAAACAAAACAATCTTTATATGATCCAGCACATCACATCACTCACACTGAAGTAAAACAAAACAATCTTTATATGATCCAGCACATCACATCACTCACACTAAAGTAAAACAAAACAATCTTTATATGATCCAGCACATCACATCACTCACACTAAAGTAAAACAAAACAATCTTTATATGATCCAGCACATCACATCACTCACACTGAAGTAAAACAAAACAATCTTTATATGATCCAGCACATCACATCACTCACACTGAAGTAAAACAAAACAATCTTTATATGATCCAGCACATCACATCACTCACACTAAAGTAAAACAAAACAATCTTTATATGATCCAGCACATCACATCACTCACACTGAAGTAAAACAAAACAATCTTTATATGATCCAGCACATCACATCACTCACACTGAAGTAAAACAAAACAATCTTTATATGATCCAGCACATCACATCACTCACACTGAAGTAAAACAAAACAATCTTTATATGATCCAGCACATCACATCACTCACACTGAAGTAAAACAAAACAATCTTTATATGATCCAGCACATCACATCACTCACACTGAAGTAAAACAAAACAATCTTTATATGATCCAGCACATCACATCACTCACACTGAAGTAAAACAAAACAATCTTTATATGATCCAGCACATCACATCACTCACACTGAAGTAAAACAAAACAATCTTTATATGATCCAGCACATCACATCACTCACACTGAAGTAAAACAAAACAATCTTTATATGATCCAGCACATCACATCACTCACACTGAAGTAAAACAAAACAATCTTTATATGATCCAGCACATCACATCACTCACACTGAAGTAAAACAAAACAATCTTTATATGATCCAGCACATCACATCACTCACACTGAAGTAAAACAAAACAATCTTTATATGATCCAGCACATCACATCACTCACACTGAAGTAAAACAAAACAATCTTTATATGATCCAGCACATCACATCACTCACACTAAAGTAAAACAAAACAATCTTTATATGATCCAGCACATCACATCACTCACACTGAAGTAAAACAAAACAATCTTTATATGATCCAGCACATCACATCACTCACACTAAAGTAAAACAAAACAATCTTTATATGATCCAGCACATCACATCACTCACACTGAAGTAAAACAAAACAATCTTTATATGATCCAGCACATCACATCACTCACACTGAAGTAAAACAAAACAATCTTTATATGATCCAGCACATCACATCACTCACACTGAAGTAAAACAAAACAATCTTTATATGATCCAGCACATCACATCACTCACACTGAAGTAAAACAAAACAATCTTTATATGATCCAGCACATCACATCACTCACACTAAAGTAAAACAAAACAATCTTTATATGATCCAGCACATCACATCACTCACACTGAAGTAAAACAAAACAATCTTTATATGATCCAGCACATCACATCACTCACACTGAAGTAAAACAAAACAATCTTTATATGATCCAGCACATCACATCACTCACACTGAAGTAAAACAAAACAATCTTTATATGATCCAGCACATCACATCACTCACACTGAAGTAAAACAAAACAATCTTTATATGATCCAGCACATCACATCACTCACACTAAAGTAAAACAAAACAATCTTTATATGATCCAGCACATCACATCACTCACACTGAAGTAAAACAAAACAATCTTTATATGATCCAGCACATCACATCACTCACACTAAAGTAAAACAAAACAATCTTTATATGATCCAGCACATCACATCACTCACACTGAAGTAAAACAAAACAATCTTTATATGATCCAGCACATCACATCACTCACACTGAAGTAAAACAAAACAATCTTTATATGATCCAGCACATCACATCACTCACACTGAAGTAAAACAAAAACAATCTTTATATGATCCAGCACATCACATCACTCACACTGAAGTAAAACAAAACAATCTTTATATGATCCAGCACATCACATCACTCACACTGAAGTAAAACAAAACAATCTTTATATGATCCAGCACATCACATCACTCACACTAAAGTAAAACAAAACAATCTTTATATGATCCAGCACATCACATCACTCACACTGAAGTAAAACAAAACAATCTTTATATGATCCAGCACATCACATCACTCACACTGAAGTAAAACAAAACAATCTTTATATGATCCAGCACATCACATCACTCACACTGAAGTAAAACAAAACAATCTTTATATGATCCAGCACATCACATCACTCACACTGAAGTAAAACAAAACAATCTTTATATGATCCAGCACATCACATCACTCACACTAAAGTAAAACAAAACAATCTTTATATGATCCAGCACATCACATCACTCACACTGAAGTAAAACAAAACAATCTTTATATGATCCAGCACATCACATCACTCACACTAAAGTAAAACAAAACAATCTTTATATGATCCAGCACATATTCTTCCCCATACCCTACTCCATTCCCCATTTTCTGTTTTTAGCAAAATCCAATGTCAAATAACCCCCATCTGTAAGCTTTTGGAGCTCTTTCTGGCAAATGAATAAGCCTCTGAGCGAACATTCTCACATCTTCAAATGGATCAACGAATATTTGAGTATTTGAGTGTACATTCCAAATAAATCAATACGTATCTGAGCATCCAATGACAGATAGTTATAAATAGTTATAAAGGACAAGCCCTTTCCACCATAAAGAGGTGATATCAGAGCTATACACTGAGGATCATTACGTGACTCGAGTTATACAAACACATATGCAATCTGCAACCTTAAAATGTAAAAAAAAAAAAAACCAAACTAAATCTTATAAAACATGTTCACATCTCTTAAAAACTGAAATATCACAGATACTTGCACATTTCTAAAAAGCTCACTAAGTGACATCTTATCAAAATATTTTCCTCTGATCTCACTGAGATCATCACACTCAGTCAACACATGCTTAAGAGTGTATACACAATCGCATGCAAAACAATGGGGTCGATCTTCTCCCTTTAAGAAGAAAGAATGAGTAACATAACTATGTCCAATATGCAGTCTACTTAAAACACATTCTTCTTTCCTGTTTTTGCAAACCGAAGGTAACCATTCAGACAAGTCTGGCATTATCTCATGGAGTTTGTTTTCCGATTCCAAATTCCAATCATCTTGCCATCTTGAGCATCCAATGAACATTTTCACATATCCAACTGGGTCAATGAATATGTGAAAAATCTAACACAACCAGCCGGTCATTAAATAGTTGAGTATCTTAGTGAACAATCACACAAATTGAAACGGGTCAACGAATGCTTAAGCATTTGAGTGGACATTCTCACATATTCAGATCGGTCTACGGCCCTTATGAGCATACGGAGTTGGTGGTTTTCGATTGTGTTTGCTTTTGTCAAACATAACAAACTTTCTGAAGAACTCAAATGGGACTTCACGAATTATTTCAACAGAAGCAATTTTCTCAGGAACTGAAATGTGACGTCAGTAGTTGGTATTTCCACGGAAGCACATTTTTAGGAATTCAGATCTCTCTCTCTCTCTCTCTCTCTCTCTCTCTCTCTCTCTCTCTCCCCCCCCCCCCCCCCCCTCTCTCTCTCTCTCTCTCTTAAGAGGGTGGACTTTGATGGACAGATTTAGGATAAAAGAGGAGGAGAAAGAAAAGGAAGGAGAATACCGAGTCCAAAATGAATGGCAGAAAAATCAATCAGATAGGGAAGACCGAAGAGAGACAAAAGAGGCCGGACTGTGATGGACAGGATCATGGTAGAAGAGGAGGGGAAAGGGAAGGAAGGAAGTAGAATACAGAGCCAACGGTGACAGAAAAATACATCAGAGAGGGGAAAGAAAAGAAAAAGACAGACTGATGACGAAAGCAGGGGAACAGACAAACAAGCATTTCTCTAAACAGCAACTAACATGATTCTAATCTGGAGCAATATAACTTTTTCTTTCTTTCTAGAAAAAGGTAAACAACTTTCTTTGTCTAAGTACAGATTACCTTTAAAAATAATCAAAATGTATATTATTTTCTCTTTTTCATTTCTCTGTTACTTTGTATAAACCATAGAATGCAACATACCTTGTGTGAATTTATGCTTGGATAAAAAGATAAAATCACAGTCACTACTTCAGCCAGATGCTTCTGGTCCAGCAAAGCCCATCAAAAGTGCACAGCTCATCTCCAAACCCAAGCCGGCTTTGCCTACATTCCTACACCCACGGGTGGACTAAACACAATGTGGGTCCTTAAATATGGTTAAATTTACAAATTATACTGTGTGCGATGCAAACGTGTTTTACAAGTGGACACTTATCGTCAACTATGATTTAAACTAAAATATTGCACTGCTGTAGTGCAGCAGTAGTTAAGCACTCAGGGGCCTGAGCGCAAATTCCTTACCATGTAAGGAGAAGAGTCTGAGGGCAGACTAAGGAACCAGACAGGCCTCTGTGGCTGGCTGCTCAGGGAGAGGGGAAATTTCCAGACCCTTGCCGAAAGGTCATCATAGGCAGGCAGTTTACTGACTCGTTAGCAGAGTGGAGGTGGAAACTTGGGGGGACAGAAACTGATGGCCAGTGAAAAAAAAGGGGGAGGGGGGGGGGAGCAGGAATTGCGTATGAGCTGGCTGTAGGGAACTGAACGAGGTTCATGCAGCAGATGAAATGTTAGTAACTAAATCAGCTGAGTACGTAAGTAGCAACTGACCAAAAATGAATGGCTCATTTTGGCTACGTTGTATCGAGATCTCAAATGTGACTTCCAACAATTGTTATTTCCAAGGAAGTAACTTTCTTAGAAACTCAAATGTCATTTCAAAAATTGTTATTTCCATGGAAGCAACTTTCTTGGGAACTCAAATGTGACTTCAACAATTTTCATTTTTATGGAAACAACTTTTCCGGGTTCTTAAATGAGATCTGAACAATCGTTTCCATTAAAACAACCATCTTTGGAACTCAAATGTGACTTCAACAATTACCTCCATGGAAGCACTTTCATAGGAACTATGATATGAAGCCAACAGGTGTTATTTCCATGTACGTGAGATGACGAATGACATGCAACTCTAAAGGAGGACATGGATAGAACAACACCAGCGGACTGTCAATGGGAACCAGTTTTATGATGCACAATGCTGATCCGCTTTTAACCGAGTGTTTTCTATAACTTTCATGTATAATTACATCAGCCACGTTGGCAACAAATTACTTCACTTGGCAACCCAGTTAATTTCAATAAACTGTCGTGAAGGCTACTCATCAACCTTTGTGCGTGGGTGTGAGAGGGCTCAATATTTTACATGCGGAACAACAGCTTACCATTGTTACTATACAATCTTCAACATGCTTTGATGTCGTCAGCAGGTGGCAGAGGTAGTATTGTACTTATGCAAGCTTGCAGTGCTGAATGAAGTGACCTGGCAGCAGTGCCATGTGTTCGCTTTGGGTTTCACTATGATGACCTGCTGTTGGGATGCAAGTGCAGGGATTGTAACAAGAAAAATCCGTTTGTAGCTGTTTGTGAGATGACTGGAAAGAGCAACGTGGGGGGGGGGGGGGGGGGGGGCAATGTTACTAGTGGGGAAACAAAAGAGGAAACAGACAACAACCACAAAAATAACCACACATCAACATGCTTTTCATGTGTGTGGCGGAGAGAGTGAAAATGCAGACGAGAGAGAGAGAGAGAGAGAGAGAGAGAGAGAGAGAGAGAGAGAGAGGTGTGTTTGTGTGTGTGTGTGAGAGAGAGAGAGAGAGAGGAGAGAGAGAGAGAGAGAGAGAGAGAGAGAGAGAGTATGTGAAACACATCCACCGACCAATGTCCAGACGCTTGTCCTTTTCTATCGGGCTGCAGAAAGGGTTTTTTTTTCTGTCTCAACCTCTGCGCCACCTCAGAGGCAGTGCACCAACGCCGCTCATTCCGATACCCCGTCCACAGCCACAGCCCGGTCAGCTCCGCCGCAGCACCGGCACCGGCAATCCACAGGGAGCAGTCAATGTCAAGTCGTCAAGAGGCAACCCACCGGAGGAGACACTGCACTGCCGCCGAGTCACTTCGGTGGTGTTCAGTGGCGCCTGTTCTGATCTAACATACGCAGGACACCACCTACTAAGCCCCCTACTGACGACAATAATTGCTTAGTTGCGGAGCCGGCGTGAGTGAGCTCTCCCTCCAGAGGGCGCCACCACGTCCATCCAACGACAGCCCCCATGGACTCGCCGATACCGGTGACACCGACGGAACCAAACCAAGGCCACAGACGTGGAGAGGACATCGAAACTGAGGTCACCATGAGAGCAGGGCATGAAGGGCCACAGAATTTGAGACATTTTTTTTTTTTATGCTGATCGATGAGAATGAGGATGATTAAGATGATGCTACGGATTTCTATTTCGGTCTGAGACTACATGACAGGGCTGTTCTCTACGCTTCCTTTCATAATATATCCCGGCGTCAACCAGGCCCGAGAGATACAGGCACCTGCAGTGTTTTGTCAGGAAATTTGAGCAACACTCTCAGAAACGCATCCATTAAGTGGATGAAACTCGACTGTGTGGTCCCAGTCTTCCCAACTGAGTCCGCAGCAAACTCAACTCTGGGTAGGAGCCGGTCGGGGTAGAAAAACCCACATGACTCTGATGGGCTGCAGAAAGTTTTACAGTTACCAGGTCATTAACGAAATGTGGGTCCTATTCATCAGGGGAAAACATCTGCACACAAACATCTTGTAAAATTAGAAAGGGATGAAGTCAAACGCATAAACAAAACAAAACAAAACAAAACAAAACGCCGAAAAGTTGTCAGAGGATCCAGTTGAGGAACAAACGTGTCATCAATGAAAGATAATGTCTGACCCTACCAATCACAGGAAAAAGCAGTGCAGATCCTGTGTACCACTTTCAAAAATGAATACACACATGCATAAAGCTACAAATGCAGAAAGAAAAAAACAAAATAATCGTAAAAAAGTAAGTAAAATTGCATATCTTCCATAGAACAACAAGACATCGTTCACAGCAAAGATTAAACAACAGGACTCGGTAGCCCACATTGTACACAAAATCACAATTCCACTCTTCATATGCACACATTTTCGGCCTCGTGGCCTTTTTCAAGTAGAGAGAGGAAAAAAAAACAACAATACAACTACGTGATATCCATCTTTGACAACTGGACAGATACAAAAAATGACGTCGTAAATATACTGTGAAATATGAAGAGTGGAATTGTGATTTTGTGTACTGTTTCCTTCCCTTTGGAAGACTGTTGCTTTTGTTCTGGGGGCCGGAATAGCTCAGTTGGTAGAGCGCCGGTCTCGTGATCCTGGGGTCGCGGGTTCGAATCTCCACCGGGCCGTTTCGGTACAGGGGGATTTTCCCCGTTAACATTGGTGCTGACTCCTTTTCCCGTACAGTCCTTCGAATGAGACTATAAACCGAGGTTCCATGTGTGAACGCACGCATAACATCTTGCACACACGTAAAATCCCATCACCAACTTTCGGAAGAGAAGGCCAGTTTGGCCGTTGGTATGGATGACACGTTACACATAGCATGCACCCTGCGTGAGAAATGGAAAGAATGAAGGAAGTAAGAAACCGAGTGAACGATACTGGACGATATTGACTGGATGACATGGGAAACGACTGAATGAAACGCCAGCTGGCAGCTCTTCAGACGGTACTACCCAGGTAGGCAGCCCGTTGTGTAAACGAGTGTGGGTTGTAAAGCGCTTAGAGCTTGTTGTCTAGCCGAGAATAGGCGCTATATAAATATTCATTATTATTATCATTATTATTGTTTCCGATACATTTTAGTTTCACACGTTAGGCCGCAGCAGCATACCACTGAAACAAGTCCACCACCCGCCACTGAAGGTATACTGGTTGTCGCTGTACGTCCTCAACCACACCCGTTGACCGGCGTTCATCCTTACCACTGCGTGGCCAGTGGACCGCGTGGGGCCGGACGATGCCACGTAGCCGACGACTCTGTTCTCCGTGACAACACTCAGCCTGGCCTTTTTGGACTCATCGACTCCGTTGGGACTTGTGTTGACCACGAAGAGGTAGGTGCCTGGCAGGGGGGGCGGTGAACACACCTGTCTGGTTGTTGTAGCCACCGCCCGCGCTGTCGATGACGTTGCCGCAGATCAGCACCTGCTGCTTGTGGTCGCTGGTCACTTCGTTCTGCAGGACTGCGTGAAACGCTACCTGGCTGTGGGCTTTCGCTGTAGGGAGAAAAAGTAGATAAACGTTACACTGCGGAACATTTTTGCCTCGTTACAAGTGTTTGTCGCTTGTGCCCGCATGACGTTAATCTACGTGAGAACTTGGGGCAGAGGGGTGTGTGTGTGTGTGTGTGTGGTGTGTGTGTGTGTGTGTGTGTGTGTGTGTGTGTGTGTGTGTGGGTGTGTGTGTGTGTGGGTGGGTGGGTGGGTGTCGGTGTCGGTGTGTGTGTCGGGTGTGTGTGTGTGTGTGTGTGTGTGTGTGTGTGTGTGTGTGTGTGTGTGTGTGTGTGTGTGAGCGTGTGTGTGTGTGTGTGTGTGTGTGTGTGTGTGTGTGTGTGTGTGTGTGTGTGTGTGTCCTGTTATTGCTTTAAACACACCCTTTCCTCACCCTTCCTCCATACCCCAAAAGGGGCAAAAGGAATAAATACTGTATTGTATTGTATTGTGTGTGTGCATGCGTGAGTGTGTGTGTGTGTGTGTGTGTGTGTGTGTGTGTGTGTATGCGTGTGCGTGTGTGTGCCTGTGTGTGTTGTGTTGTGTGTATGTGTTGTGTTTTGTGTGTGTGTGTGTGTGTGTGAGAGTGTGTGTGCGAGCGTGTGTATGTGTGTATGTTTACATGTGTTGTGTGTGTGTGTGTTGTGTGTGTGTGTGTGTGTGTGTGTGTGTGTGTGTGTGTGTGTGTGTGTGTGGTGTGTTACGACAGTCCCTATAAATTTGTCGATACGAAGAAGGGAGTAGCACGTGGCGGTTTTGACGGAAACTGCCAATTTTGTCTGGAACTCCACATGAGGACAAGCGCTTGACTTACGACTTTGCTTTGATACTACATCGTTCTGATACTTTACACGTCTTCCCCCTTCCCTGCGCCAAACTTAACGTAGTGGTTTATGGTCTGTCACAAGTGCGATCTGACGACCACACAAATAGTCACCAAACCTTTGATGCCAAATACCAGAGCTAACGCCTCCTCTGCCATCTGTTGATAATTTCTCTCCAACTGGACAGAGTCCTGGTGGCATAGACGATTGGTCGGTATGTCCCATCTGGCATCCCATGACTGACAATTGTGCCTAAACCCAAGGAATATGTGTCGCACTCCAACCACGAACAACAGGTTGACGTCATGATGGGTCTGGACATGCACAGATAGTAAACAGCAGCTTTGCTTGACAGGAAAACCGGTGGACATTTGTCAGTTCAATGCCCTGGAGTCTTGTCCTTGAGAAACGCATGGAGTCGATCGACCTCAAGTTCCTGTTAGACGTTGGGTAGAAACCTTGCATAATGCCTCGCTTATATGGACTAGTCCTCTGGCAGTGACACCACCATGATGAAACCGAAACTGAAACTCAGAAGGCATCAATACATTCAATGAAGATTTGTAATTTGTCTTACCAGTAATGGACTTCATAGGCATTACTTCTTGCATTTTGTTCCATTGCTGAGTACTGGAAGTTGGTCTGCAAGCGTGAACCTTGCTGATGGTCGATGCCGTGATGCATGATTAGCCTGCTTCAGCCAGAACTCAGTTCAAAACTGCCGGTGTGACACTTTCCTTGAAGAGAAATTCTCTTCCTTCACCCGCTACATTGTGGTTCTGGCATTTTGTCCTGCAAGTCTGGAATGACTGGCGAGCTCTGTTTCGGATAAAAATAACGTGTGGTCCAGTTGTATTTGCTCCGGAGTCAGCTACATAGGCAGTGACACATTTCAGAATGTAGTTCCATGGGCCGCTTCACGAGGTTGCGACGCATTGCGGTGAAACTGATACTCGAAAAGTTCACTTCCAAGGTCGTGTTGACAGTTGCGTAGCTCCGTGGCGCGCGATGAATCCAGTAGCAAACCCACAACTGTTTCGAAGAAGTCGGCAGCTTGAAGGATTTGCTGTGTAAGTTTACTTACAATGAGATCACAAACTGTGTTGGGTCGACCGATTTCTGTGTTTTCATGCCAGGGACAGACCAGACGGAGCTGAGGTAAACAGAGGTAAAAGACAGGGAGAAAGATGGACAGACGGACGGGTAGACAGACAGAGATTGTAACAGAAAATGTCACGAGCCATCCAAAAAAAAGTCTTGTTCACACCCAGGCTCTCTCACTCTGTCTGTCTGTCTGCCTGCCTGTCTGTCTGCCTGTCTGTCTCTTTGTCTGTCTGTCTGTCTGTCTGTCTGTCTGTCTGTCTGTCTGTCTGTCTGTCTCTCTCTCTCTCTCTCTCTCTCTCTCTCTCTTCTGTCCTACTTACAAAATCGTGATTCCATGGCAGTTATCTTTTGCGATTTGCCTTGTATTGAATCCTGGTTCAACTTCACTTTCTGTTCAATGGCGGCAATATTGTTCTCTGAAGTTTTCAGGTCATCATACAGGGCACGGCAGTCTCTCTTTACATTAGAGACGCCGCTCTGGACTCCAGACAATTCAGTCTTCAGTTGGACGAAATCGTTCTTCATGTCAGAATTCAGAGCAGAGAACTCCGCCTTCATTCGGTCAATGTCTTTTTTCACATCAGACTTCAGGGTAGAGCACTCTCTCTGAAGCTTGGCCAGGTGAGCACGCACGTTGTCCTTTTCTGCTGTCTGCACAGCCAGGTCTTGATGCACGATGGCATTTTTATCTTTCAGACCAGTCACCTCTCTCTGCAGAGCAGCTAAGCAAGATGTCAGGTTGGAGTTCTTTTCTTTCACAGTGGTCATGTCTCTCTGCACACTGCTCTGCTCTGAGGACAGAGCGTTGTTGGCATTGTTCAACTCAGTCACCTGCTGTGTAAGCTGGGTGTTGGCTGCCTGAAGTGAAGACACCTGACTTCCTAAATCGTTCACCTGACGACAAAGTTCATTCCAGGCTGCTGTGTCCAGAACAAGAGCGGGTGATGTGGGTGTTTCCTTTGGGGACACCTCTTCCTGGTCAGACTGCAAGTCTGAGATTGTGGCAGCATCTCTGATCTGCACAGTGTCAGGATCCTGACTGCGCTCCACAACCTTCCCCATGAAAGACTCCAGACAGTCAGCCAGCAGTGGTGTGTTGTCCTTCACCTCATGTCTCAGCAATGAAGTAGTGGTACTGCTGGTGCGGTTGAGGATCGTCTGCAGGTCTCCTTGTACAAACAGGGCAGCTCTCTGCTGTGCCTGTGACAAAGGAGCTGGTGGGGACCCTGACAGCTGTTGCTGGAGTGTGTCCAGTGTCTGCTGTGCTTCTGTCATGTGGATGTCGATTCGCTCAGCCTGGCCATCACATACCCTCCTCATACTGATCAAACAGGTGTTGAGCGCATCACCTGCATGCCGTAGTAAGGTGGTGTAACGACAATAAATTCCACTCTCCGTGACCTCTCTCTCCTGGGTTAGTTTCTCCTTGTCCTCTTTCAGTTTCTTCAGGCAGTCTTCCACCATCTTCGCCTGCTGTCTCACCTGGCTACTGGCTGGGCCCTGTGCAGTCCTACCTCTGTCTGAGGGGTTCTGCAGTTCAGTGACCTGGGTTCCCTGACATGTGGTGCTGTGGTAACGCTGACAGTGAATGCAGAAACTGTTCTGGCACTGGCTGCATCGATACTGAGCTTCTTCTTCTCCATTACACAGATCACAAAGCACAGGCCTGGAGTCGTCAGCTGTAACACAGTCCTCAAGGTAGAAATTGGTCTGAAATACAAGAGGAACGGTTTTTTTGTTGTTTTTTTGTTCGGGAGCATGAACATCATATCAAAACAAAGTTGGTAATTAATGCGTTAGAAAAAAGTCACTTAGAAGCTATACATGAAAAAACATTTCCCTTTATCCAAAACAAGAGTTAAAATGCTTCTTCGTCCAGTTCCTGAAACGCTATTCAAAGTCTGTGATGCAAAGCATATATCTGAATCTTTTTAAAAAAAAAAATCACGAATACCGTATGAATGTGAAAATCAATTTTACACTGTTACTGTTTTCATTTATTCACATCAAACGCTACCCACAATGTAACAGGGTTCATCTGAGGGTTGTGCCACGCACAACCGACGCATCTCTTTGAGCTGTTATGAAAATGTGAAGAGAAGGGTCACCAAACATGCTGACTTATGTTGCATTGGTCTGTGCTTGTTGTACATTCAGAGTGTATGTTGTCTGTTTCTTCACGTCTCCCTTAACTTCATAGGAAGTCACTGGGGCGCATACTGAAGAACAGTGCACCGGATTTCTCTTGTCATCGGTTGTGTGCCAAGGCCTGAGTCTCTGCAAATGTTGTTTCTGTCCGCTATGCAATGATTTTTCTACCTTCTCCCCCGTCTCCCTCCTCAACAGCTCCTTGCTGGATTAGGACCACTGGATCTGATTACGTGCCTATGCTAACGCAGCTTTCTTTTCTTAACTCATTTCAGCTGATCGTATTTCTTTTGTGTGTGTTACAGGAAAACAAAAGGCACCAACATGCACACAGTCACTTTGGTACTGGTGTTCTGATTGGTTATATCACCGCAGACATTGCTATTGCAGCCAGTGACGTTCAGCGGTTTTGCTGACACCAGCTACATTGTTTGAGGCATGGATCAGTTCCTAATCCAGTCAAAAAATGTTTCGATGTTTACACCATTTCTGCACACATGGAATTATATATTCGTATTTTATGTACTCATGCGCTGCAATGTGTAAGAGGCACACCTTATAGATAATGTATCTCTCGGAGGCCCAGTGCAGCAGATGACAAATCTTTCGGCCCAATTATCTTCCCACTTACTTCCCGTAATGAGAGTACCTTGTATAACCTAGGAGAATTTTAGTGTGAATATCTCAAAAATCGTTTTTCCAAAATGCAGTCTGCACAATTTTTAAGCCATAAAGAATGTTCTTTCAGTCATTACAACCATACTGAAGTGGACAGCTCGATTTTTCTTAATACTTTTAACAATCAGATTTTTAAGGATTTGTGTATTAAAAAGATATATGTTGTTATGTCCAAAATCATACATTAAAAATCAACATTCTACGCTTTCGTAAGACTGCATTACAAATTTACTATGACGGATAAAGACTAATGATGGCTACCGAATCTGAACTATCCTCGTCTTCAAAACATCTTGACTCACTGTCAAAATTTTCGACCAAATTGATGCTTTACAAAAGTCAGACCTTTGATGTAAATCTTACCATTCAAAGTCCATCTTGCGCCGACTTTGTGAAGATAAGTGAGTGCTCGTTCTTCGTTTTCATTGTCCTGTATGTTGTTCATCTTGCCTGAAGAAGACCTAAGAGGTCAAAACGCGTCATGTTTTGTCATGTAATTTGTTTGTCTCTGTCATCTGGCGGGTTTACTTTAAATTTCTTTTAAAACTCACATTGTCCGTAGAACAAAAATCATAATGATAATGATTCTGACAGGTAATCCATATTTCAAGGTTTACATGTAGTACTTAAAGTCCTAGTAAAAAAAAACTGAGTGTACCTGGAAGTCGTTCACACCCCCAGGTGGCACTGATATGACCTGACGACAGGTGGGACAGGAAATACTGACAGTCGGCTTATCCCCCTCTCCTGCACGACTCTGTCCGCCACTGGTTCTGGACTAAACACACATAACACACACACACACACACACACACACACACACACACACACACACACACACACACACACACACAAAACTACACACACACACACACACACACACACACACACACACACACACACACACACACACACACGAACGCACACACACACACATGTATGCATACCCTCCCACCCTACAGTCATATGCAATTTATAGGTGTTTGTATATGCAGGTGCCCCCACCACCACTCACAACGCATGTCAAAAGGGAAGGATGGGAGAAAGAGAGAGATGGAAGAAGTGGCCAGTGACTCATCAAGCAGCTTGGTCACAGACAACAACCTTAATGTTCATGCTTCAACGCACTGCATCAAACTAAGTTTCTTCTTCTTCCAGCACATGTCCAGCATCACTATGGTGTTTGTCATGTTGCTGTAGCAGGACAGGATGCTACGTCCAAGTGCTGTGATAAGATCATGGAGGGAGCTACAATAGAGAGAAGCATCCAGCGAGTTTTACTGACGTGATATCACACTGCCCTTATCCCACATCCATACTTACTGTGAATTCTAAACAGAGGTAAATTTAAAGAAAAAAAACTGAAAAAAGACACAGACAGACTATCATTATCCTTTTCTCAGCTTGTTTAGGACAATGTATAAACAACAACTTAGATATAACTAAAGGGTAGGAAAGAGTAGGTCCACCGACACGTTCTGCCACACATGTTCTCGTGCAGAGGACTGGAAGTGTTGAGATTCATTACAGCGAAGAGTCAACTTTCACTGCCTGGTGGGGTAAGCCATTCCAGTCCACGATGTAGGATTCTTCTTGAAAACAAAAACCGAAATGTTCTTACTGTATTCTACAGGCTAGGGCGTCATAGTAAAAAGGTCTGTGTGTGTGTGTGTGTGTGTGTGTGTGTGTGTGTGTGTGTGTGTGTGTGTGTGTGTGTGTGTGTGTGTGAGCGCGCGCGCTTCCGCGCGCGCGTGTGTGTGTGTGTATGTGTATGCGCGCGCACATGTGAAGAGAGAGAGAGAAATTTGGTTTTATTTGTCTGTGAGTGCGTATGTGTGCGTGCACGCATACGTGTGAGTAGGGGGAAGGGGAAGTGTGGGTCTTGCGTGTGTGTGTGTGTGTGTGTGTGTGTGTGTGTGTGTGTGTGTGTGTGTGTGTGTGTGTGTGTGTGTGTGTGTGAGTGTGCGCGCGCGCGCTTTGGGTGGTGGTGGTCTGTGTGTGTAAGAGAGAGAGAGAGAGAGAGAGAGAGAGAGGAGAGAGAGAGAGAGAGAGAGAGAGATTTTATTTTAGTACAGTCAAGACGTAATTTGTGTTAAAATTACAATTTCTAATTTCATTGTTTTACTTTTACATGTCAAATGTTTCCCTGTTAAGTTTCCTTTATGATTTTTATGTCATTCAGATGTTATATTTATTATTTTGGTTTCTCGTTTATTTATTATGTTTTTTTAAATGTCAGTACAACAATATGTTAATCTGAGAGTAAATGGTTTCAGTTAGTCAATCAGTGTGTGTGTGTGTGTGTGTGTGTGTGTGTGTGTGTGTGTGTGTGTGTGTGTGTGTGTGTGTGTGTGTGTGTTTAAGCACATCCTGCAGGACGCACCTGCTTCTCATCTGACATCGTGACCTCCATAACTGGGTTAACAAAACAAGAAGCCGGTAATCTCACGATCGCCATGTTGAATGTCCTATTCAAAGTTTTTCATATTATACCCCTCCCCCTCCTCCTCCTCCTTCTGCTCACCCTCTACCCTGTAAAAACATGGGGGGAAAATAAGAAGAAAAGGAAGAAAGAAAGAAGAAAAAAAAAGAAAGAAACAGAAAAAGAAAACTGAGAGGGTGAAAGCGGTTTTGTAACGTTCCCTAGGGTGAAAGCGATTTTGTAACATTCGCTAGGGTGAAAGCGGTTTTGTAACATTCGCTAGGGTGAAAGCAATTTTGTAACATTCGCTAGGGTGAAAGCGGTTTTGTGACGTCCGCGTGTGAGCAAGTGTGTTGGTGTTGAATCTGTGCTCCGCCATCTAACCTAAGTGCGACATGTTATCTCTGCGTTGTCATTCTCTTTCATAATCTCGCCCTATATATTGCTGATACATGTTTGTGTTGTACTGGTGTCATCCACCTTTCGTCCTTCTCCTTCAGCGAATTTGTTAACGCTTGGAGCCTTACACTGGCGTAGGGCGATTTTCAAGCCAGAGAGTTGGGGGGGGGGGGGGGGGGGGGGTGGAGGGGGGGGGTCGTAAAGAGAGCAGGGAGGGCAAAATTAAGGTTTCAAAGAGAAAAAAGATGACTATTTAAAACCAGATTGTCAAACTTAGACAAAACTGTAATTGTTAAAGTAGCTTTGTTCATAAAGAGATGGCTTATGTAAATGGGGGAGGGAGTGAGGGTGTCCTCACTGAGGTATATGTGTCGCTCAGGCCCTGGTGGCGCAAAGCACCCCTCCTCCCCCCGCCCACCTCCTCCCCCTAGATGTTTAACATAATGTATGTGTGTTGTTGTTGTTGTTGTTGTTGTGTGTCTTCTTTTGTGTTTTTTTTCTAGGGCAATATCCTGGTCAGACGAGTCTGGTGGAGCAAAGCCCCCTCCCCCCCCCCAACCCCACCCCACCCACCGACGCTGAACTTAAGGGTTTTTCCCCCTTGAGGCTTCTCCCGGAAGACAATACTGTGTCTTTTCACTAAATATACAGAAGTAAATCTATCCCTGTTCAAACAGAGAGAGAGAGAGAGAGAGGGAGGAGAGAGAGAGAGAGAGAGAGAGAGAGAGAGAGAGAGAAAGAGAGAGAATACCAGAGAGAGGCGAAGAGGCGGGGTGGGGTGGGGGAGCCTGGGCACCTACGACCCACCAATCCCCCCCCCCTCTCGGCCTCTCCCTCCCTCCTCCCCTCACCTCTTTCTCACGGTGCACATGTGCACACATGGACAAAGACACAGATGCGATCTGCTTCATGTCAATGGTCTGTTTCCTCTTTGAAACAGATGGGGCAGCATGCAATGTCAGGCTGGGTTTCTCCCAGGGACCTGATGAACACATCTAAGTTTTAAATCTGTCCATGAGAGCACTAGTCAACAATATCAAGACAAAGGAGGGGCTGCTAAACTAGTCCTTGGCCGATCCTTCCTGTGGCTGCTGTTATCACAGGCACTGTCCAGTACGGCTTGATCAGTTTGTTCAGCGGTGCAAGGATTTGTATAGATTAGCACTTGACAAGACGGAGGAGGAGTGTGTATGTGTGTTTGTGGAGGGGAGGAGGAGGAGGGGGGGCAAAGAGACACTTTCGAACCCCGCCCCTACTACCCCCAGCCCACGGTTCCTGCGCTACTGCTTTATTTAGATTAAGCGTGGTTAATGTACGGGATGATGATGATGAAAAAGATTGCTGGTGTTGTCATCAAAATGGCATCGTCTATCTGCCACTAAACTTTCTACTATTCTAATTCGGCAGAAATATTGTAAGTTAATTTTTCTGTTTATTTATGATGAGCTTACATACACACAACAAAATCTCATATCAAGTTTGCCAAAGCAACACTTTCACGATCGATATGTTATTGTAAACAAGTTTCGGACCATTCCATTAAGTCAGCACTTTTTGATAGCAGAAGTGTCATTTTAATGTACAAAATCTCCAGCAACAATAATTCGTCCAGCAAAAATGGTTCGAAAATTTAATTTTGTCAACCTCTTCTTAAATGAACAAGGGGTAAGCTGAAATAATGAATTTGAAGAGTAAATCAGTTTACATATCTAAAAAATATTTCATGTCCTCCGGCCTTCCCTACGTCAGCGCACTCTGCTTTATTCAACTACCAACAGAGCACATACATAAAGCAAACATGTCAGAAATGTGTAACTACCATAGATCATATCAACAACTACCATAGATCACATTAATACACAGTACATTCACCAAAAGCTCATCAACATGTGAAAATTGCAGGTAGAAACGACGCCTACAAAACGCATTGATACTGTTCTTCGGTGTTCAGTCACTAGTGTGCCACAACCAAGGGCCGCTACTGTGATGTGGTACATTACAAAATAAAACAGTAGAATCCCCTGTGTGGGCAATTTCAGGATGTAAAACCACGCCTGGTTGTAACATAATTTACTCACATGTTTCTTCTGCTTTGAGCAGCAGGGTTGAAATACAATTGTTCACACTGATTTTTCTAACAGTACTTACTAAAAAGCAGTTTTTTTTAATCTTCTCCCCAAACCTCTCACTTCCTCTTCCCCTCCACTTTGGACCATCACCTTACCTGCACTGACTGTCGCGCCTTTTCCTTGTCCGCAAGTCTGGTCAAACATGGCAAACAGAATGTGTGGAAACAAGGCAATAACTTTGGTTGACGACCCCGGAAAGGTTCAAGGCACACACTGCAATTCACTCGGCTGTTCACGCCCCGTTTGCCCGTCGCCATTGCTGCTTTACTTCCGTTCACGAGAACGTCGCTACGAATGTCAGTCTACTTTCCGTTTCGGTTCGCGTCATGTGATTCGATAAAACCTCACCTTTGCTTTGACGGGCGTTCTTTCCTTTATCGACGGAGATAGGAGAAGACAACACTGCTTTCAGCTCAAGCATGAGTTATCACCGAAGATTAGGGACGGTGTCTTTGGTGTTGTTGTTGTTTGTTTTGAGGATTTATACAAAATAATGTCATGATTCGAACTAGAGTTATGGTTCTTGTTGTTATTTGTTTGTTTACTTGTTTGTTTATTTGTTTGTTTGATTTTAGGGTTTATACAGAGCAAAGTCACGATGCGGATTAGAATTATGGTTAGACTTGGTTTAGGTTAGGGTAAGAGTTTGGCTAGGGTTTGGGTCTTGCAGCTTGGAGTTCGACAATCTACCTGATCTGTCATGGAAGCTCCCATGCATCAAAGTTCCCAGCTGTGTAGCATGAACACGCCACTCGTTGCTTTCATTTCTATTCATGCGTTAAGCGTGGAATGCAATTGGGGAAAAAACACAAACCATACAAAACATTCAAACAAGGCAAATAGAAAGCTCTCCGAGCGGAAAGGAGGGAGGAAGGGAGAGGGTGAGAGAGAGAGAGGGAGTGGAGTGAGGGGGAGGGGAGTTGGAGCGAGAGAGAGAGAGAGTAGGGGAGATGAGGAGAGGGGGGGGGGCGTTGAGGGGAGGGGTGGGAGTGAGAGAGAGGCGGAGGGGGGGAGATGGAAAGAGAGAGAGAGAGAGAGAGAGGGGGGGGGGCAGGAAGGAGGGGGGAGAGGGAAAGGATGAGGGAGAAGAAAAAGTGGTGAAATAGAAATTCAAAATAAGTGATCACTGTGGGAATTGCACGCGCTCTGGTTGGAGCCCCACAAAAAAAAGAAAAGAAAAAAGAAAGCTCTCTCTCTCTCTCTCTTTATAGGACTTGAGGTTCAATGATCACCACTGGTTTGATTTTTGTGTATGTAGCTGCTCTTAAATTCTAGTTTGGGTAGTCACGTTGTGTCTTCAGGAATAATGTGTAAACAGAACAGTAGAACGCATGTGCTTTATTTTCGTGTCGTCTATCCCTGGCCACTAACATAAGTAGTCCTACTCTTCTACGAATGGTGAAATAGGTTATAACGTGCGTACTACATAAATTAAAGCTTTCGTTCACGCACATGACCTCCGAAGGACTAAGAAGGAAGGAAGTCTGCACAGGTGTGAACTCCGAAAAAAAAGCAACATCTCCAATCAGAGCCAACCAGCCTAATATATTAACTAGTCTAATATCACCATTGTTGTGAACAGACGTTAAATTAAATCAATCAAATCAATCAATCAGCCAACCAGCCACCAGCACAAGTGCCCACGGTCAAGCCCACAAACGTACGTTGAGCCCCAGCCAAGACAGCTCTAACCTTCGCGAAGTTCACTTCATAGCACAGCTTACAACGACCTTTTGCCCACTCTATCGGTTTCTCAAAGAGTGAGATTTCTTTACACTGTTTATTGGTGATCCAAAGCGTGAAAGCCGTATGATTGACTAGCTTCCAATGTCATTGCAGTCATAGGCACCTGAACCAGGACCACATGTTCCCAGCAACCACAGGCAACAATCATCATCGTGGCAGCGGTGTGGAACATGTGACAATTAAAACAAAAAGCCTGTAGGATCGAGAAGTGGAATGGGAATCTTGTGGACAGAGCTTTTACGCTCGGTGCCAAAGTGCACACAGCAACATCAATGAAAATCTAAACGAGGACGATTCTTATGACTGTGTGCTGTATGCAATGAACAAAACATTAAGCTTGTAACAGAATTCGAATAATCTCCAGACTACCCTCCCAAATCTACATGTTACAGACACTCAGTGACTCCTACGCATCGCCAGTTTGTGGTAGGTTCAGACCACGTCATGTTTCAACTCTAGTAACGGCCAATCAACAAGACAGAGGTTATGCAGGCTTCTGAGAGTCCTGAACATCACTTTACAGTTTGTTCGGCATGGGAGAGTGGAGATTTCTTACCTGTTTGACAGCATGAAGGTATCGTCACAGCATGAGCGAACGGTATCCTTGTGATCACAGTCTCTCAAAACATTGTTTGATTCCTCCATCAGAACGCAGAGTTTCTACCAGAGAGGCTCAGCTACAAAGTGTCAAGGAAGACAGGAAACGAAATGGTGGCAGCGTTTTACTGGCCACTAGGTCTGCCTTTGACAGCGTGCAGTTCCTGAACTCACAATACACTGTGAGACCATGTAGAACAGGATCAGTCTAAAGGGAGGACATCACTGTATGTGTGCTCATGTGACCCACCCAAAGTTTGTGAGAGAGAGAGCTTTCTGCAGTGCGAGTGGAGTCAAGACACCAGAGTTCCAATGGTATCCTGATTGGAGGGTGCTTGAACTCACCTGGTGGGAGCTTAATAAGAAATATCCGCTACACCGACTCCAAGCAGTAGAAGAATGCCATCAAGGGGATGGAGGTGGACAAAGACTTTACACCATTGTCAATGTCCTCGACAGCAAGGCTCGTGAAGGGGTCCGGTAGCAGCCATGACTTAACTCTACTGGCCACCTTACCAACATGAACATTAACGATCATTGGCGAGATTCATGCAAAGGAGCGACTTTAACTGCTTGAGACGAGTGTTGTGAATCAGACCTATCATCCTCAAACACACCAGAAAGTATGTGCTGTGCGGATTTCACACTGACACACAGTCACACGCTCTGAGTGGATGTCGAAGACCGAGGGCCTTTACACTAAAAGGCGTGACAGATGTGTTGACTTCATCAACAAAGAATTTCAGATATATATTGAAAATGATTTTGTGAAAATATTTATTTCAAAACACGCCTGTTTCTTTCCGCGGTGTGCAAAATTTGCGAAGAGTGAAACCCGGCTTGTGTATTGTCGATCTTAGAAATTCTGTCGCATTCATCATTGAGGTTTTTGATTCATTTGATGCGTTCCTCGAATCCTGTTATGAGATCGCACGCACACACACACACACACACACACACACACACACACACACACACACACACACACACACACACACACACAAACGCGCACACACACACACACACACACACACACACACACACACACTGAGACAGAGACACAGAGAGAGGGAACGGAAAGCATGGTCAGTGGAAAAGAGCAAGACAGAGAGAGAGAGAGAGAGAGAGAGAGAGAGAGGAGAGAGAGAGAGAGATAGTAAAAGGGGAAGAGAAGGGAGCCGGAGTGGTGTGTGTGTGTGTGTGTGTGTGTGTGTGTGTGTGTGTGTGTGTGTGTGTGTGTGTGTGTGTTTAAAGTTTATTTCGATTTCTATATTAGATTTATCCGTTGCAATCTGAACGCATTGTTGCAGATTGACAAATCATCCATTTAACCTTAGAGTACTTCCTGGGTCTTCCATGACCCAGTGACTCAATAAAAACATATCTTACGAACGGATGGTGCTATGCTCACGAAATCTTTGGAGTTTGTCAACGACCTTAGTAGCCGTTGGTCACCAAAATTTCATGTATGGGCACAATCAATTATCAGGGTAATATTCGCGGTTCCCCCAGGACCCATACATTTTAATGGGTCGCACATGACCCACGCCATCGGGTGAGGAATAAGCTGCTGAACCGCCCTTTGTCAGGTGTGGGTCTCACAAGACCCGCATGATCTGAACGGGGAAAAGCAATAGGGAAAAGCCTCTACAAAATGTGTGGGTCTTGGGCGACCCGCACGATCGGGTCTGTATAGTCAAAAACGTCATCCGGTAAAGGTTAAGTCATTGATATGTCTGTATGTATATTAAGTATGTATGTTATGTATATATATATATACAGACAGAGAGAGAGAGAGAGAGAGAGGGAGATATGCGTGTGTATTTACCTACGTGAGTGCACGTGTGCGTGTGTGTGTATGTGTGTGTATGTGTGTGTGTGTGCGCGCGCGCGCGCGGTGTGTGTGTGTGTGTTGTGTGTGTGTGTGTGTGTGTGTGTGTGTGAACGCACACGTGCGTATGCGTGTGTGTGTGTGTGTGTGTGTGTGTGTGTGTGTGTGTGTGTGTGTGTGCGAGCACGCGTGCGTATGTATGCGTGTGTGTGTGTGTGTGTGTGTGTGTGTGTGTGTGTGTGTGTGTGTGTGTGTGTGTGTGTGTGTTTGCATCCACGTGTTGTGTATTCACTATTTGGTATAAATATGCAAACTTCCAGGGCATACTATCCCATCTAAATCAAACCAATTGCGTCCAATATAAAGCACTTTATTTGTTTTCCAATATTCAATTTTATACCCACAAGGCAGCATATAACCCATTCTCATAATCAACAATACAAAAGTAAACACTGCAAAATCAATGAAAGAGGAATATCACAAATCACAAAAAAGATAAGTCTAATTTTCTAACTTCTAAAAATCAACAATATATAACAATTCACACTAAATTTCTTCATATTCCACAATCATCGTAATATTTTGTGGGTATTAAAAATGCACCAAAAAATGGCATCAAAATAAGCACCACTACCACCAACAAACTTGTGTGGCGTAAACCCGACCGCATTAACACAAATAACACCGTCGTGTTCCAACTCGATATGTGTAATTCTTGAACAAAGGACCTAGGAATCTCCTGTTTATCACAGAAGATCTGTGGCCCAGTGGCGAGTGCACTTGCCTCAGCAATCCATGTCCTAGCTGGTTCATGTAACAGAGAACAGTCCCCCCCCCCCCCCTCCCTCTCCTTCAAATCTCAAAATGCGGTCATTTTCGTAAGCTCTTTCTCCTTCATCACTCGCTCAGACATGAATACTAGCGGCTCAGATAAATGATGCATTCCACCAGAGCCCCTCCCCATGCCCAGAGATTTTGTTCCCGTCTGATGGATGTATCTCTCAGGTTCTGGTGGGTGGGTTAGTTCAGAGGAGGACTGCATAATGACTGAGAAAGTGTTACGTAAGTTCTGAGTCACCAACGTGGAACATGGATTGGTTGTCTCCCTGCTAGTCACTCAGAAGAGACAACCAAAAAAAGAAAAGAAAAAAAAAACGAGGTCCAAATGTGCACCTGAGCATCGGCAGAAGAATCCATGACTAGATAAAGAATTGCACGTGGCCAATTCTGAACAAAATCCACCATCATAAGTGAATAAAAACATATGAAGATCATACAAAAAAAGAAGTATGGCGACATACTCTGGTGAAACGCTCTCCCCATGAGAGTGGTCTGATTTCACATTCAGAAATCTATTGAAACAACGGTATACGTTTAAAACATCGACAATACATATATACTATTAACCAACAATCAAAGAACAAGCAAATACATGAATGAATTAATGTAAAACCTGAGAACCCGTGACAAAAGAATAGACCATCTAAGTCAAGCTACCTTCTTTTTTGACATAAGTTTCAAGTTAATGATGATCCCTCGTTGAATGACGTTACTCCAGGTGAAAAAAACCCGCGAGGTCCAAGTCATTCTACACTTAAATTTCAAAATAATCAACACGACTGAGCCTGTTTAAAACACACACACACACACACACACACACACACACACACACACACACACACACACACACACACACACACCTATCGTGTGATCATCAGTGGCATCAGTCAAAAGGTGCAAGTCAAGACACTCCCCTTCATAACACAATCAACAGCTGATATGCACACTGTAACCAAGTATTCTATACATCATGGACAACGCAAATCCAGCAGTGATCAATCGCACCAAGTGTCACTTCTTGAACGGCGAAAGTGAGGACAACATATACACAAGTCAAACTATTGTCAAAGAGGGATAGAGTCTCACCCTGACAGTCCGGTGTGTGTGTGTGTGTGTGTGTGTGTGTGTGTGTGTGTGTGTGTGTGTGTGTGTGTGTGTGTTTGTGCGTGTGTGTGTGTGTGTGTGTGTAGAGAGAGAGAGAGAGAGAGAGAGAGAGAGAGAGAGAGAGAGAGAGAGAGAGAGAGAGGGAGGGAGGGAGGGAGAGAGAGAGAGAGAAAGATACAATAAACGTAAGTCACTTGAGACAGAATCTCTCTACGAGTTTCAGTTTCAGTTTCAGTTTCATCAAGGAGGCGTCACTGCGTGCGGACTAGTCCATATACGCCACACCACATTCTCTACGAGAATCTACTTACACTGTGTAATTCTGTTCTTTAGTGTTAAGTAGCTTTACTATCTAATCATACTTAGAATTTTTTGTCAACTAACTCAGTGCCGGAGTATCTAACAGACTTCCTCTGGCTGGCTGCAAACATCTCCATATCCACAATAATGGCGATTAGAATGCAGGAGAGGGGACACAACTTCATCACTCATGACTGTAAAATCCGAGTATGGTGATAAATGTCGAAAAGAATCAGCTTTCCTACAAGTTATGTGTTCATCTGAAATTATCAGATTTTTACAGCTAATGTACAGGCATAAAAGAAAAAACAACGGGACAGGAGAACAATACTCAGAAGATGAACTCTGCTCGTTTGTGTGAAAAAGGGAATGCAAGTGGTACTGGGAATGTATCCAGTGTTCCAAGGTGGGGTTGCCACTCACTCCCTATCCATCCAACAACGTCCTTCACTTTCAGACTCACGGTTAATATGCAATATGTCAGCACACTTCATAATGGTAAGCTTACTTGCTAACCAGAATCATCACCACACTTGACTGTGTTACACTGCAAGAGAATACAGTACTACATTAACATAACATTCACATCAAAATAATCACAAAGAATGATCGTCGATATGAAATGACACACATACACATTCACCCAACGCATTATCACAGCACCAAAGCCGACAAAATCTCAAGAATAACAAAACTTAAAGAATAAACAACAGAACAAGACACTGATCAAAAACAAACAAAAAATAAATGGGAGTTGGAACAGAAGCCATGCAACATGCGCCATGTGCCGAAACTTCAGCTGCCAGAACACTTCTGCTCTGCCTTAGCAGATAACAAACACAGCACAGTCAACGGTTTACACTCATCACTTCTCACACATGAAAGTCACATGTGCCTCAAAATCTCTTATCTTTAGTCCGCTGCACGCCGTCCCAGTTTCAACTGTAGATCAGTTCCAGTACTTTTGTTGTTGTTGTTGTTGTTGCTATGACAGTCTCATTGATTTCACCACCGAACTCAAAAGAGAACGACACTCGAACAATCTTGCTTATCTGACACAAAATATTTGGCAGCATCGGTCATCACATAAGGGATCATTGAATGCTCGGATGAAATAGATATAATATATAATATTGTGGGAATCATAATTGGCAGTCATACCAGATCTAGGATAAAACCAAAGTTCCAAATTTGGTTCCAAAGTCAGATATTCACAGCATATCTTGAGACAGATCGAGGCCGTTTAATTTCGTGTGTCGTCAAGACATCAGCCATCAACTTCAATCACCATGAAGAAGAAATTCAAAAATCGTTTGAAACGCTACATTCTAACATCCCTCAATAAAACCGTCAAAGAAAGAGGTTTCGTTGATTGGTCCATTTCAAAATCTTGATTCATACCATTGTGATCGATAGGCCTACGTCATAAACTCTGTGTGAGAGGAAATCTTTACGTCACGGCATTCCGGGGAAGGCAATAAGTTTTGTGTATGGTCTACCATTCGGTTGAAAAGGACGCAAGATGCACCACACGAGCAGTCGACCTGCGTATGGTGAACAGTCATCCACTCACACTCTTGTTCATGTTGTTTCTAGCCCAGCCGACCACGATAGGTCATATCAAGGCTTTCATCTCGTCAAAAAGGCAAGTCCTTACTTACTACGAGATTATAAAGAATTCAAAACAAAACAAAACATGGTCCAAAACACATAAAATTTGCGTAAAATCTTTCTTCCTTAAAACCTTTGATCAGATGTTAAAATATTGTCATCTTTCAGGAACTGTTAAAACAAATCACATCGAGTGGAACACCTCTGTGGAAGAATGTTTTCTGGTGTAAAGTGTTTCTTTCCGACATCATGTGCGTCCCAGCAATCAATAAGAACGTGTTTTACAGCCGGTAGTACATCACATGAAATGCACGGCTGAGCTTCTTCACCTATGAAAACATACCAGTGGGTCTGACAGGAGTGGCCTGTGTCTAATCAGCACAAAACTTCTTCTATACAGCCACTGGTGGTGCTTGGTAAAATCTGTTTAAAAGTTTGGACATATTTGAAGCAGTTTGTTACACATTTTATGTGTGCTCTCGTACTGTTGCCAGAGGTTGTCCACGTCAGTCTGAGCTTTAGGTTCCAGATCGGTAAGCTCCATTCTTTATTTGTGGCACTCTTGGCAAGTTGAGCATCCACCTAATTGCTTTAAATGCCGACTTGATCAGGAACCCTAAACAAAAAGGATGCTGTAACCATTAGATTTCTGAGAAGTGTATAGCTAAAAAAGAAAATTCTGATGAGATGAGGGTGCTTAAGGTTACAGCTTGCAATCGACTCCAAAGCAATGGCTTCTTGTATTTCTCCTCTGCTAATAATCGCAACATGCACTTGACTCCCTGGTGTACAATATTCCACCTCTTTACATTTTTCAGTCATTGCAAAAGGATCAAGCTTCACTTCTTGCCCACTTTATCTAGGGCGCTGCCCACCTACCGTCACTTGAACTGTGTTTAATTGCTTGCTCTTAATAAAAAAAGAAAGGGGGAGGGGAGGGGGGGGGGCAAGAGATATTAAAAGCAACAAATAAAGCGAAATTGCGTTAATTGTGCCAAGTTTCATAAATTACACTCATACCTTAATTCATTGTTGGAAGCTCCGCTGCAGGGACACTTGAAAATCTCAGGATGAAATCAAGGATCAAAAAAAAAAAAAGAGGAAAAACGCCATACAAAGGACACACACTTCTAAAAAAAAACGTGAATTAAAAATACAGAAAATGGATATGCGAACTGCATTGAAACAGTGAACAAGAGCCCATCTGCTGTCGAGCACAGGCTCCTTAAGCCTGCAGATCCCAGAGGTCGTGCCTGGACCAATACTGCATCCGACCTGCATCTACTTCTCCTTGCCAGCAGCAGCAGCAGCAATAGCAGCAGTAGCGGCAGCGGCCAATTCTGCCTCGTGTCTCTCCAGCACGGCCACAGCTTCCTCCGCCTTTGACCGGACGCACTCCCGACACTCCAATATTTCCATCAGCTCTGAGATGTCCAATTCCACCAGCATCCCGGTCTTCTTCTTCTTCCTCGTTCGCCATCCCGTTAGATGAGCAGCCCGGTGTCCTCGATGAAGGCTGCCGTCCGTCGCAGCTCCTCCAGGGTGCCATACAGCTTGGCTTCCACTGCTGTCGGTGTTGGCCAGTACTTTCTCCTGGATGCTGCATACGTCGTACAGACTTGAAGGATGTGGTCAGTTGTCATTGGTCCCTCACTACAAGGGCACTCTCCACTCTGTCCAATGCCAAATTTTGTGTGCATGTGGTGGAGCAGGCGATTGTGTCCAGTCCTCAGGCGGAAGATCTTGACCTGTTCCCGTCGTCCCAGCAAATGGTATGTGTCTTCTGGGTTGTATTTGGGATGCAGGAGGCGCCATTTTATTCCTTGTTGTGCCTTGATGATTGTCTTAATTTCATCGTATGACACCAGGTTGTTGGCCTGCTCCTTCTGTGCACCATCTTTTGCCAGAATGTCCGCTTTTTCGTTGCCTCTGATGCCACAGTGTGCTGGTACCCATTGTATCACCACTTTCTCCACTCTGGCACTCAGGGCAACAAGGGCTGAAGTGATATGGTTCTGTTCTTTGCAGCGGGAGTTCTTGAGGGCTTGGAGCACGGAGAGAGCATCAGAGAAGACCACCACCTGCCCTGTTGTTCTTTTGGAGTTCTGCAAGACTGTTGTGGCTGCCTCACAGAGGGCTTCTCGCTCAGCTCGGAAGTTGGTGGAGTATTTTCCTGTTGGAATTGCAATTTCTTCATCTCCGTCTTTGTATCGAAGGAAGATTCCAGCTCCACCATCCCTCGTTGCCTCTGTGGCGGAGCCATCTGTGAAGACATGAGTCCAGTCTTCCTGGGGATATTGGTTGCAGATGTACTCCATGGCCAGGGCCTTCCTTTGGGTGTCTGACTGTATTCCTCTCTTCTCCACTCCGGGAATGCTGGTGACGACTGTTGGGAACACCTGCCTCTTCCAAGATGGGTGGGTGACATTTGCCGGGATAGGCTTTGCTTCGTGTTCCATCAAGACTGGGCTTTGTCTTTCAAGGCGTCTTGACTGGCAGATGAAGCTGCCTCTTTTCAACCGGCTCTTGGTGGGTCTGCTCATTCTGTTGTTCATTGGATGGTTTTCAAGGCGTTTGAATTTTGCTGCTTGGATGAGGATCTTTGTGTCCCTTCTGTCCTCTAATGACTGTAGCCCAGTGGTCTCTTCCATCTTCAGGATTGGGGTGGATCTCATGGCGCCAATTATGACACGCTGAGCTTGGTTCTGTATCTTATTGAGGTGGTTGAGGTTAGACTTTGCAGCTGATGCCCATGCTGACGTCCCGTACTCAACTACAGGTCGGACTCTCCCTGTATAGAGTCTCTTCAGGATACGTTCGTCAGCCCCCCAGTTCGTCCCCGCAAGTTTCCTCATGATCGCCAGTCTCAACTTGGCCTTGCTACAGCATCTGGTGATCTGCTGTTTCCAAGTGAGCCTGCGATCAAAGGTCACTCCCAGGTAGGTAGGTGTGGGTTCCTCTGCAAGCCTTTGGTTGTTCAGTGTCAGCTTCGCCTCTTGCTTCTTGCTGGATAGGCTGAAGACTGTGTAGGTTGTTTTGCTTGAGTTGACAGAGACAAGCCATTCCTTGGTCCAGTCGCTGATCTTGTTGAGCGCAGTCTGGAGGCGTACCTGTGCTGTGGTGGTGTACTCTTCAGAGCACCAAAGCACCAGGTCATCTGCGTAGATCGCTCCTCTGACCCCTTTTGGCAGTTCTCTGACGATGTCATCTATGAAGATGAGGAACAACGTTGGCGAAAGGACTCCTCCTTGTGGTACTCCCTGTCTCAGCACCTTCTTCTTGCTTTTCTGGCCCTGAATCTTGACTCGGGCTTGGCGATTGTGTAGGTACTGGCTGATCCAGGTGTACATCCCCCCAGACACACCACATCGCCGTAGTTTGAGCCTAAGTCCGTCCTTCCAGACTTTGTCGAACGCCTTCTCCATGTCAATCCAGACAGCAAGCGTGTTCTTCTTTTCTTGGAAAGCGTCCTCAATGCTTTGCGTGATGAATGTGATCTGGTCTTCTGTTGATCTGTGTTGGCGGAAGCCTGCCTGTTCAGGGCTCAGCAGCTGATGCTCCTCAAGGTGCCAGACAAGCCTTGTGTTGACAAGTCTCTCCATCAGCTTCCCTAAGCAGCTTGTAAGGCTGATGGGTCTGTAGCTGTCAGCCTTCGACTTGTCCTTTCCCTTTTTGTGAATGGGGATCATGTCTGCTTCCCTCCAACACTGTGGTACTGATCCTGTCTTCCAGCTGGAGTTAAAGATTTTTAGAAGGACTGCCTTGCTCTTCATCCCAAGATGCAGAATCATTTCATTTGTGATTCCGTCTGGTCCAGGTGACTTCTTCAGGTTGAGGCTCTGCAACGCTTCCTCCAGCTCTTTCTCTGTGAAAGCTGTGGTCATGACTTCCTCTTGGGGCTCTTCCTCATGAAGTTCACCTTGGGCCCTGTGCACTGCAGCTCTATGTTCAGGAGGGACTTCCAGATTGCTGATGTTTTCATAGACGTCTATGAAGTGGTCTGCTGCTTTCTTTCCAGAGAGGTAATTTCCATTCTCTTGTATTGTTATAGTGGTGTGACTTGTTGTTTCATTACAGAGGGTTCTAGCCAGTTTCCACAGCTTGCTGCCATCCCTGTCGAGATTTAGGCTTTCAGTTTTCTCTTGCCAGCTTTTTCTTGCAGCTTGTGCGCAGGACAGCTTGTATCTGGCAGTTACTTCCTTCAGCGCTATGTTATTCTCCAGTGATGGCTGCTTTTCTGCTCTGTCCCTGGCTTCCGTAACAGCATCTTCCAGATTCTGGAGTTCCTCCGTCCAGTAGGGCTAGTAATCTTTACGTACTCCTCTTGGGATGGATTCTGTAGCAGCTTTCAAGACGGCCTTTGTGAAGTCTCGAACCATCTTGTTTGAGTCCTTCTGCCTGATGTTGATTGGCTTTGTGTGTGTATCAGTGAGGGTCTCGAAGAGAGTCCAGTCCGCCTTTCTGTAATTCCAGCGGGAAAACACTTTGCTTGTGGACACTGTAAGTTGAGGTTGATAGAGAGTTTGACGGGCTTGTGGTCACTTCCTCCAAGCTGGTTGAGGACTGTTCTTGTGGTCCTGACGAACAGGTCGTTGGTGGCGAACGCTAGATCTGGTGTTGATGTGGTCATCCAGCGTCTAGAGTAAAAGGTGGGTTCATCATCTTCTTGATTGATGAGATGAAGATGTGTGTCAATCTCCCAATCCTCAACTTCTTCGCCTCTCTTGTCCGTCTCCTCATAGCCCCATCTCTCTGAGTGACTGTTAAAATCACCCACCACCACGCAGTTGTTGTCTGGGATGTTCATGTATGTGAGGGAAAGATCACGATCTTGAGGGCAATAGACATTGTAGATCCTGATGTTGCGTTCCTTAAGGACTATATCAATACCTTGGATCTCTGCCTGTTGATTGGTGTTGATCTTGAGTTCTTGTGCGGCGATGGAATTCCGCACCAAGATAAGCACCCCTCCTTTGTTTCTTTCCTCACGGTCCAACCTGATGGTCTCGTAACCCCTCACTTGAAAGCGATGGTTTACGGTCAAATGTGTCTCTTGGACACATGCGATATCAATATTTTCTTGATGCATCCTTTCTGCCAAGCCAAGTTTCTTTTATGCACCCCTTCTGCATTCCACTGGAGAATGTTGAGCATTCTGGGTGGTACCGTTTGCTTGGCATTAGCAGGAGGATGAGGTCTCCTTCTTCGTCGCATTGACATGCAGAATTTCTTTGTCTGACCACCGACCGCTTGGGGTGGGCCCCTTTGAGGCATAGGGCCCGGCTCCCGACCTCCCCGGCGGGTCTCCGAAGGTCGAGCGCCACATCGAAATTCTGTGGACTGCATCATCATGGAAGCGTATATGCGTGGTATCGTGGTTTAAGCTGCGCCAGTGGCCCGATACCTCCGTCTTCAGCTGGAGTTTTCTTTCGGGGTGCCTCACCCTTAGCTCATGGCCCGTGCGTCCTGCCCTGTGAGCACAGGGGGGATTGTTTCTCCGGGGATCCCACCCCGGGGCTAGAGGTTATACCGCGCCTCTTGACCGCATGATGAGCCCGTCATAGGACACACGGGGTATTTCAGTGAGGACAACAGTGCCACCTGTTGACCCACCCCGTCCTGATAGGAACATCGCCAGTTGGTCCGGGACTGCTTATTCTGCCAGGCAAGCCTGACTTATATCGCAGCTAACCCCCATATCTGAGGGCCATTCCCCTATCCGCCACCCGGGGACCCGCCGAGTTGGGGATGGTCGCCCCACTACTGAATTGGAAGCAGCCTGGTCCCGGCAGCATCCCGGTGATCTTGCCCGCCAGATCGGGGTACATGCGTTTTATCTGATAGTACAGACACTCGCCCAGCATCTGCTTCTGTTCCTGGGGTGGAACGTCGGCCAGCATGGAGGCCGTCAGAGGTCCTCCTGCAGGAAGCACCGTGCCATTGGGTGGAGCCTGTTGCTTCATGTCAGACTTCAGGGCAGAGCTCTCTGTCTGCACAGTAACCATCTCTCTCTGAAGCTTGGCCAGCTGAGCATGCATGTTGTCCTTTTCTGCTGTCTGCACAGCCAGGTCTTGATGCACGATGGCATTTTTATCTTTCAGACCAGTCACCTCTCTCTGCAGAGCAGCTAGGTCAGATGTCAGCTTGGAGTAATTGTTTTTCAAACCCGTCATTTCCCTTTGCAAGCCATTCTGTTCTGCAGACACACTGCTGTTGGCATTATTCAGCATTGTCACCTGCTGTGTAAGCTGGGTGTTGGCTGCCTGAAGTGAAGACACCTGACTCGCTAAATCGTTCACCTTCTGACAAAGTTCGTCACAGGCTGTCGCGTCTGGAACATGTGAGGATGATGTGGTTGCCTCCCCTGAGGACACCACTTCCTGGTGAGAGTGTAAGTCTGGAGGATTGGCAGCTTCCCTGCTCTGCACAGTGTCGGGATCCTGACTACACTCCACAACCTTCCCCATGAAGGACTCCAGACAGTCAGCCAGCAGTGGTGTGTTGTCGTTCATCTCATGTCTCAGCAATGAAGTAGTGGTACTGCTGGTGCGGTTGAGGATCGTCTGCAGGTCTCCTTGTACAAACAGGGCAGCTCTCTGCTGTGCCTGTGACAACGGAGCTGGTGGGGACCCTGACAGCTGTTGATGGAGTGTGTCCAGTGTCTGCTGTGCTTCTGTCATGTGGGTGTCAATTCGCTCAGCTTGGTCATCATACACCTGCCTCAGACCCGTCAAACAGGTGTTGAGGGCATCACCTACTCGCCGTAGCAGAGTGGCGTAACGAAGATGGATTCCATTCTCCATAGCTTCTCTGTCCTGGGTTAGTTTCTCCTTGTCCACTCTCAGTTTCTTCAGACAGTCTTCCACCATCTTCACTTGCTGTCGCACCTGGCTACTGGCTGGGCCCTGTGCTGTCGTACCTCTGTCTGAAGGGTTCTGCAGTTCAGTGACCTGGGCTCCCTGACATGTGGTGCTGTGGTAACGCTGACAGTGAATGCAGAAACTGTTCTGGCATTGGCTGCATCGATACAGAGCTTCTTCCTCTCCATTACACAGATCACAAAGCACAGGCCTGGAGACGTCAGCTGTATCACAGTCCTCAAGGTAGAAATTGGTCTGAAATACAAGAGGAACGGTTTTTGTTGTTGTTGTTGTTGTTGTTGTTGTTGTTGTTTGTGTTTTGTTTTTTTATTTTGTTCGGGAGCATGAAATCATATCAAAACAAAGTTGGTAATTAATGCGTTAGAAAAAAGTCACTTAGAAGCTATACATGAAAAAACATTTCCCTTTATCCAAAACAAGAGTTAAAATGCTTCTTCGTCCAGTTCCTGAAACGCTATTCAAAGTCTGTGATGCAAAGCATATATCTGAATCTTTAAAAAAAAAAATCACGAATACCGTATGAATGTGAAAATCAATTTTACATTGTTGCTGTTTTCATTTATTCACATCAAACGCTACCCACAATGTAACAGGATTCATCTGAGGGTTGTGCCACGCACAACCGACGCATCTCTTTGAGCTGTTATGAAAATGTGAAGAGAAGGGTCACCAAACATGCTGACTTATGTTGCATCGGTCTGTGCTTGTTGTACATTCAGAGTGTATGTTGTCTGTTTCTTCACGTCTCCCTTAACTTCATAGGAAGTCACTGGGGCGCATACTGAAGAACAGTGCACCGGATTTCTCTTGTCATCGGTTGTGTGCCAAGGCCTGAGTCTCTGCAAATGTTGTTTCTGTCCGCTATGCAATGATTTTTCTACCTTCTTCCCCGTCTCCCTCCTCAACAGCTCCTTGCTGGATTAGGACCACTGGATCTGATTACGTGCCTATACTAACGCAGCTTTCTTTTCTTAACTCATTTCAGCTGATCGTATTTCTTTTTTGTGTGTTACAGGAAAAAAGGCACCAACATGCACACAGTCACTTTGGTACTGGTGTTCTGATTGGTCATATCACCGCAGACATTGCTATTGCAGCCAGTGACGTTCAGCGGTTTTGTTGACACCAGCTACATTGTTTGAGGCATGGATCAGTTCCTAATCCAGTCAAAAAATGTTTCGATGTTTACACCATTTCTGCACACATGGAATTATATATTCGTATTTTATGTACTCATGCGCTGCAATGTGTAAGAGGCACACCTTATAGATAATGTATCTCTCGGAGGCCCAGTGTAGCAGATGACAAATCTTTCGGCCCAATTATCTTCCCACTTACTTCCCGTAATGAGAGTACCTTGTATAACCTAGGAGAATTTTAGTGTGAATATCTCAAAAATCGTTTTTCCAAAATGCAGTCTG
>CM065720.1:8237463-8257463 GCA_033310375.1 Conus canariensis
CCTGCACTGACTGTCGCGCCTTTTCCTTGTCCGCAAGTCTGGTCAAACATGGTAAACAGAATGTATGGAAACTAGGCAATAACTTTGGTTGACGACCCCGGAAAGGTTCAAGGCACACACTGCAATTCACTCGGCTGTTCACGCCCCCTTTGCCCGTCGCCATTGCTGCTTTACTTCCGTTCACGAGAACGTCGCTACGAATGTCAGTCTACTTTCCGTTTCGGTTCGCGTCATGTGATTCGATAAAACCTCACCTTTGCTTTGACGGGCGTTCTTTCCTTTATCGACATGAGTTATCACCGAAGATTAGGGACGGTGTCTTTGGTGTTGTTGTTGTTGTTTGTTTTGAGGATTTATACAAAATAATGTCATGATTCGGACTAGAGTTATGGTTCTTGTTGTTATTTGTTTGTTTACTTGTTTGTTTATTTGTTTGTTTGATTTTAGGGTTTATACAGAGCAAAGTCACGATGCGGATTAGAATTATAGTTAGACTTGGTTTAGGTTAGGGTAAGAGTTTGGCTAGGGTTTGGGTCTTGCAGCTTGGAGTTCGACAATCTACCTGATCTGTCATGGAAGCTCCCATGCATCAAAGTTCCCAGCTGTGTAGTATGAACACGCCACTCGTTGCTTTCATTTCTATTCATGCGTTAAGCGTGGAATGCAATTGGGGAAAAAACACAAACCATACAAAACATCCAAACAAGGCAAATAGAAAGCTCTCCGAGCGGAAAGGAGGGAGGAAGGGAGAGGGTGAGAGAGAGAGAGGGAGTGGAGTGAGGGGGAGGGGGAGTTGGAGTGAGAGAGAGAGAGAGAGAGTAGGGGAGATGAGGAGAGGGGGGGGGCGTTGAGGGGAGGGGTGGGAGTGAGAGAGAGGCGGAGGGGGGGGAGATGGAAAGAGAGAGAGAGAGGGGGGGCAGGAAGGGAGGGGGGAGAGGGAAAGGATGAGGGAGAAGAAAAAGTGATGAAATAGAAATTCAAAATAAGTGATCACTGTGGGAATTGCACGCGCTCTGGTTGGAGCCCCCCCCCCCCCCCCCCCCCCAAAAAAAAAAAAAAAAAGAAAAAAGAAAGCTCTCTCTCTCTCTCTGATAGGACTCGAGGTTCAATGATCACCACTGGTTTGATTTTTGTGTATGCAGCTGCTCTTAAATTCTAGTTTGGGTAGTCACGCTGTGTCTTCAGGAATAATGTGTAAACAGAACAGTAGAACGCATGTGCTTTATTTTCGTGTCGTCTATCCCTGGCCACTAACATGAATAGTCCTACTCTTCTACGAATGGTGAAATAGGATATAACGTGCGTACTACATAAATTAAAGCTTTCGTTCACGCACATGACCTCCGAAGGACTAAGAAGGAAGGAAGTCTGCACAGGTGTGAACTCCGAAAAAAAACCCATCTCCAATCAGAGCCAACCAGCCACCAGCACAAGTGCCCACGGTCAAGCCCACAAACGTACGTTGAGCCCCAGCCAAGACAGCTCTAACCTTCGCGAAGTTCACTTCATAGCACAGGCTTACAACGACCTTTTGCCTACTCTATCGGTTTCTCAAAGAGTGAGATTTCTTTACACTGTTTATTGGTGATCCAAAGCGTGAAAGCCGTATGATTGACTAGCTTCCAATGTCACTGCAGTCATAGGCACCTGAACCAGGACCACATGTTCCCAGCAACCACAGGCAACAATCATCATCGTGGCAGCGGTGTGGAACATGTGACAATTAAAACAAAAAGCCTGTAGGATCGAGAAGTGGAATGGGAATCTTGTGGACAGAGCTTTTACGCTCGGTGCCAAAGTGCACACAGCAACACCAATGAAAATCTAAACGAGGACGATTCTTATGACTGTGTGCTGTATGCAATGAACAAAACATTATGCTTGTAACAGAATTCGAATAATCTCCAGACTACCCTCCCAAATCTACATGTTACAGACACTCAGTGACTCCTACGCATCGCCAGTTGTTGGTAGGTTCAGACCACGTCATGTTTCAACTCTAGTAACGGCCAATCAACAAGACAGAGGTTATGCAGGCTTCTGAGAGTCCTGAACATCACTTTACAGTTTGTTCGGCATGGGAGAGTGGAGATTTCTTACCTGTTTGACAGCATGAAGGTATCGTCACAGCATGAGCGAACGGTATCCTTGTGATCACAGTCACTCAAAACATTGTTTGATTCCTCCATCAGAACGCAGAGTTTCTACCAGAGAGGCTCAGCTACAAAGTGTCAAGGAAGACAGGAAACGAAATGGTGGCAGCGTTTTACTGGCCACTAGGTCTGCCTTTGACAGCGTGCAGTTCCTGAACTCACAATACACTGTGAGACCATGTAGAACAGGATCAGTCTAAAGGGAGGACATCACTGTATGTGTGCTCATGTGACCCACCCAAAGTTTGTGACAGAGAGAGCTTTCTGCAGTGCGAGTGGAGTCAAGACACCAGAGTTCCAGTGGTATCCTGATTGGAGGGGCTTGAACTCACCTGGTGGGAGCTTAATAAGAAATATCCGCTACACCGACTCCAAGCAGTAGAAGAATGCCATCAAGGGGATGGAGGTGGACAAAGACTTTACACCATTGTCAATGTCCTCGACAGCAAGGCTCGTGAAGGGGTCCGGTAGCAGCCATGACTTAACTCTACTGGCCACCTTACCAACATGAACATTAACGATCATTGGCGAGATTCATGCAAAGGAGCGACTTTAACTGCTTGAGACGAGTGTTGTGAATCAGACCTATCATCCTCAAACACACCAGAAAGTATGTGCTGTGCGGATTTCACACTGACACACAGTCACACGCTCTGAGTGGATGTCGAAGACCGAGGGCCTTTACACTAAAAGGCGTGACAGATGTGTTGACTTCATCAACAAAGAATTTCAGATATATATTGAAAATGATTTTGTGAAAATATTTATTTCAAAACACGCCTGTTTCTTTCCGCGGTGTGCAAAATTTGCGAAGAGTGAAACCCGGCTTGTGTATTGTCGATCTTAGAAATTCTGTCGCATTCATCATTGAGGTTTTTGATTCATTTGATGCGTTCCTCGAATCCTGTTATGAGATCGCACGCGCGCGCGCACACACACACACACACACACACACACACACACACACACACACACACACACACACACAAACGCCACACACACACACACACACACACACACACACACACACACACACACACACACACACACACACACACACACTGAGACAGAGACACAGAGAGAGGGAACGGAAAGCATGGTCAGTGGAAAAGAGCAAGACAGAGAGAGAGAGAGAGATAGTAAAAGGGGAAGAGAAGGGAGCCGGAGTGGTGTGTGTGTGTGTGTGTGTGTGTGTGTGTGTGTGTGTGTGTGTGTGTGTGTGTGTGTGTGTGTGTTTAAAGTTTATTTCGATTTCTATATTAGATTTATCCGTTGCAATCTGAACGCATTGTTGCAGATTGACAAATCATCCATTTAACCTTAGAGTACTTCCTGGGTCTTCCATGACCCAGTGACTCAATAAAAACATATCTTACGAACGGATGGTGCTATGCTCACGAAATCTTTGGAGTTTGTCAACGACCTTAGTAGCCGTTGGTCACCAAAATTTCATGTATGGGCACAATCAATTATCAGGGTAATATTCGCGGTTCCCCCAGGACCCATACATTTTAATGGGTCGCACATGACCCACGCCATCGGGTGAGGAATAAGCTGCTGAACCGCCCTTTGTCAGGTGTGGGTCTCACAAGACCCGCATGATCTGAACGGGGAAAAGCAATAGGGAAAAGCCTCTACAAAATGTGTGGGTCTTGGGCGACCCGCACGATCGGGTCTGTATAGTCAAAAACGTCATCCGGTAAAGGTTAAGTCATTGATATGTCTGTATGTATATTAAGTATGTATGTTATGTATATATATACAGACAGAGAGAGAGAGAGAGAGGGAGATATGCGTGTGTATTTACCTACGTGAGTGCACGTGTGCGTGTGTGTGTATGTGTGTGTGTGGGGCGCGCACGGCGCGCGCGCGCGCGCGCGTGTGTGTGTGTGTGTGTGTGTGTGTGTGTGTGTGTGTGTTGTGAACGCACACGTGCGTATGCGTGTGTGTGTGTGTGTGTGTGTGTGTGTGTGTGTGTGTGTGTGTGTGTGTGTGTGTGTGTGTGTGTGCGAGCACGCGTGCGTATGTATGCGTGTGTGTGTGTGTGTGTGTGCGTGTGTGTGTGTGTGTGTGTGTGTGTGTGTGTGTGTGTGTGTGTGTGTGTGTGTGTGTGTGTGTGTTTGCATCCACGTGTTGTGTATTCACTATTTGGTATAAATATGCAAACTTCCAGGGCATACTATCCCATCTAAATCAAACCAATTGCGTCCAATATAAAGCACTTTATTTGTTGTTTTCCAATATTCAATTTTATACCCACAAGGCAGCATATAACCCATTATCATAATCAACAATACAAAAGTAAACACTGCAAAATCAATGAAAGAGGAATATCACAAATCACAAAAAAAAAAGATAAGTCTAATTTTCTAACTTCTAAAAATCAACAATGTATAACAATTCACACTAAATTTCTTCATATTCCACAATCATCGTAATATTTTGTGGGTATTAAAAATGCACCAAAAAATGGCATCAAAATAAGCACCACTACCACCAACAAACTTGTGTGGCGTAAACCCGACCGCTTTAACACAAGTAACACCATCGTGTTCCAACTCGATATGTGTAATTCTTGAACAAAGGACCTAGGAATCTCTTGTTTATCACAGAAGATCTGTGGCCCAGTGGCGAGTGCACTTGCCTCAGCAATCCATGTCCTAGCTGGTTCATGTAACAGAGAACAGTCCCCCCCCCCCCCCCCCCTCCCTCTCCTTCAGATCTCAAAATGCGGTCATTTTCGTAAGCACTTTCTCCTTCATCACTCGCTCAGACATGAATACTAGCGGCTCAGATAAATGCTGCATTCCACCAGAGCCCCTCCCCAAGCCCAGAGATTTTGTTCCCGTCTGATGGATGTATCTCTCAGGTTCTGGTGGGTGGGTTAGTTCAGAGGAGGACTGCATAATGACTGAGAAAGTGTTGCGTAAATTCTGAGTCACCAACGTGGAACATGGATTGGTTGTCTCCCTGCTAGTCACTCAGAAGAGACCAAAAAAAACGAGGTCCAAATGTGCACCTGAGCATCGGTAGAAGAATCCATGACTAGATAAAGAATTGCACGTGGCCAGTTCTGGAGAAAATCCACCATCACAAGTGAAGAATAACATGAAGATCATAACAAAAAAGAAGTATGGCGACATACTCTGGTGAAACGCTCTCCCCATGAGAGTGGTCTGATTTCACATTCAGAAATCTATTGAAACAACGGTATACGTTTAAAACATCGACAATACATATATACTATTAACCAACAATCAAAGAACAAGCAAATACATGAATGAATTAATGTAAAACCTGAGAACCCGTGACAAAAGAATAGACCATCTAAGTCAAGCTACCTTCTTTTTTGACATAAGTTTCAAGTTAATGATGATCCCTCGTTGAATGACGTTACTCCAGGTGAAAAAAAAAAACCCGCGAGGTCCAAGTCATTCTACACTTAAATTTCAAAATAATCAACACGACCGAGCCTGTTTAAAACACACACACACACACACACACACACACACACACACACACACACACACACACACACACACACACACACCTATCGTGTGATCATCAGTGGCATCAGTCAAAAGGTGCAAGTCAAGACACGCCCCATCATAACACAGTCAACAGCTGATGTGCACACTGTAACCAAGTATTCTCTTCGTCATGGATAACGCAAATCCAGCAGTGATCAATCGCACCAAGTGTCACTTCTTGAACGGCGAAAGTGAGGACAACAACAAGTCAAACTATTGTCAAAGAGGGATAGAGTCTCACCCTGACAGTCCGGGTGTGTGTGTGTGTGTGTGTGTGTGTGTGTGTGTGTGTGTGTGTGTGTGTGTGTGTGTGTGTGTGTGTGTGTGATTATTTTGCCTTAACTAGGCTGACCCTGGAGAAAGGTCCAGTGACGGTGAGGAAAGACCCATTGACCACAGGGAAAGTCCTGTTGACAGTGGGAAAAACTACAACTTTGGATTCTCTCTTGAGGGCACGTAAGACCGTATGGCGAAAGCTTAGCTGTGTCTGGAGTGGCACTGTCTTCATCTGTCCGTGGGCAGGGGTGGTTGGGTCTGTGGGGTGTGCTCGGCAGCTGGAGGGTGGTGTCTTTTGCCGGTGGGCTCTGCAGTCATGAAATACGGGCTGGTACACCCTTGGGGGATGCTATTTTAAGGCTGTTATGAGTTGCATCCTGTAGTCTGATTTACCTCTGTTCAGGAGCAGTTATGTCCCTTGATATCTTAATGGAGTGTCCTGCGCGTGCCTGTACCCATCGTCAACACAGCGGAGGCCTCCAAGGGTGGTACAGGACTGCTCAGAAGGCGGGCGAAGACAGTGCTTCTCTGGGTCTTCCCCAGCACCTTCGGGTGTTTCTTTTTCTTCTTCAAAGAGGGATAGAGCCTCACCCTGACAGTCCGGTGTGTGTGTGTGTGTATGTGTGTGTGTGTGTGTGTGTGTGTGTGTGTGTGTGTATGTATGTGTGTGTGTGTGGAGAGAGAGAGAGAGAGAGAGAGAGAGAGAGAGAGAGAGAGAGAGAGAGAGACAATAAATCTCTCTACGAGTTTCAGTTTCAGTTTCATCAAGGAGGCGTCACTGCGTGCGGACTAGTCCATATACGCCACACCACATTCTCTACGAGAATCTACTTACACTGTGTAATTCTGTTCTTTAGTGTTAAGTAGCTTTACTATCTAATCATACTTAGAGTTTTTTGTCAACTAACTCAGTGCCGGAGTATCTAACAGACTTCCTCTGGCTGGCTGCAAACATCTCCATATCCGCAATAATGGCGATTAGAATGCAGGAGAGGGGACACAACTTCATCACTCGTGACTGTAAAATCCGAGTATGGTGATAAATGTCGAAAAGAATCAGCTTTCCTACAAGTTATGTGTTCATCTGAAATTATCAGATTTTTACAGCTAATGTACAGGCATAAAAGAAAAAACAACGGGACAGGAGAACAATACTCAGAAGATGAACTCTGCTCGTTTGTGTGAAAACGGGAATGCAAGTGGTACTGGGAATGTATCCAGTGTTCCAAGGTGGGGTTGCCACTCACTCCCTATCCATCCAACAACGTCCTTCACTTTCAGACTCACAGTTAATATGCAATATGTCAGCACACTTCATAATGGTAAGCTTACCTGCTAACCAGAATCATCACCACACTTGACTGTAATACACTACATTAACATAGCATTCAAATCAAAATGATCACAACGAATGATCGTCGATATGAAATGACACACATACACATTCACCCAACGCATTATCACAGCACCAAAGCCGACAAGATCTCAAGAATAACAAAACTTAAAGAATAAACAACAGAACAAGACACTGATCAAAAACAAACAAAAAATAAAAGGGAGTTGGAACAGAAGCCATGCAACATGCGCCAAGTGCCGAAACTTCAGCTGCCAGAACACTTCTGCTCTGCCTTAGCAGACAACAAACGCAGCACAGTCAACGGTTTACACTCATCACTTCTCACACATGCGAAGTCACATGTGTCTAACATCACGAATAGTGGATAGACGTTAAATGAAAGACACACACAAACATGCAAAGTCACATGTGTCTAACATCACGAACAGTGGATAGACGTTAAATGAAAGACACACACAAACATGCAAAGTCACATGTGTCTAACATCACGAATAGTGGATAGACGTTAAATGAAAGACACACACAAACATGCAAAGTCACATGTGCCTCAGAATCTTTTATCTTTAATCCGCTGCACGCCGCCCCAGTTTCAACTACAGAGCAGTTTCTGTACTTTTCTTCTTTTTTTGTTGTTGCTATAACAGCTTCATTGATTTCACCACCGAACTCAAAAGAGAACGACACTCGGACAATCTTGCTTATCTGACACAAAATATTTAGCAGCATCGGTCATCACAGCAGGGGTCATTGAATGCTCGGATGAAATAGATATACAATACTTTGGGAATAATAATTGGCTGTCAACCACCACCTCGATCTATTTGAACAGCACTGTCCTTCAAAAAAAAAAATAAAATAAATAAATAAAACCAAAGTTCCAAAGTCAGATATTCACAGCATATCTTGAGACAGATCAAGGCCGTTTAAGTTTGTGTGTTGTGAAGACATCAGCCATCAAGTTCAATAACCATGAGGAAGAAACTTAAAAATCGTTTGAAACGCTACATTCTAACATCCCTCAATAAAACCATCAAAGAAAGAGGTTTCGTTGATTGGTCAATTTCAAAATCTTGATTCATACCATTGTGATCGATAGGCCTACGTCATAAACTCTGTGTATGTGTGAGAGGAAATCTTTACGTCACAGCATTCCGGCGAAGGCAATACGTTTTGTGTATGGTCTACCATTCGGTTGAAAAGGACGCAAGATGCACCACACGAGTAATCGACCTGCGTACGGTGAACAGTCATCCACTCACACTCTTGTTCATGTTGTTTCTAGCCCAGCCGACCACGATAGGTCATATCAAGGCTTTCATCTCGTCAAAAAGGCAAGTCCCTACTAAGATATTAAAAAGAATTCAAAACAAAACAAAACATGGTCCAAAACACATAAAAATTGCGTAAAATCTTTCTTCCTTAAAACCTTTGATCAGATGTTAAAATACTGTCATCTTTCAGGAACTGTTAAAACAAATCACATCGAGTGGAACACCTCTGAGGGAGCATGTTTTCTGGTGTAAAGTGTTTCTTTCCGACATCATGTGCGTCCCAACAATCAATACGAACGTGTTTTACAGCCGGTAGTACATCACATGTAATGCACGGCTGAGCTTCTTCACCTATGAAAACATACCAGTGGGTCTGACAGGAGTGGCCTGTGTCTAATCAGCACAAAACTTCTTCTATACAGCCACTAGTGGTGTTTGGTAAAATCTGTTTAAAAGTTTGGACATATTTGAAGCAGTTTGTTACGCATTTTATGTGTGCTCTCGTACTGTTGCCAGAGGTTTCCACGTAAGCATGAGCTTAAGGTTCCAGATCGGTAAGTTCCATTCTTTATTTGTGGCATTCTTGGCAAGTTGATCAGCCACCTAATTGCCTTGAATGCCGACTTGATCAGGAACCCTAAACAAAAAGAATGCTGTACCCATCAGATTTCAGAGAAGTGTATAGCTAAAAAAAAGAAGTCTGATGAGATGAGGGTGCTTAAGGTTACAGCTTGCAATCGACTCCAAAGCAATGGCTTCTTGCATTTCTCCTCTGCTAATAATCGCAACATGCACTTGACTCCCTGGTGTACAATATTCCACCTCTTTACATTTTTCAGTCATTGCAAAAGGATCAAGCTTCACTTCTTGCCCACCTTATCTAGGGCGGCTGCCACTTACGGTTACTTGAACTCTGTTTAATTGCTTGCTCTAAAAAAAAAAAAGGGCAAGAGATATTAAAAGCAACAAATAAAGCGCAATTGCAGTAGTTCTGCCAAGTTTCATAAATTACACTCATACCTTAATTCATTGTTGGAAGCTCCGCTGCAGACACACTTGAAAATCTCAGGATGAAATCAAGGATAAAAAAAAAAGAAGAAAAGCGCCATACAAAGGACACACACTTCTAAAAAAAAAAACGTGAATTAAAAATACAGAAAATGGATATGCGAACTGCATGGAAAAAGTGAACAAGAGCCCATCTGCTGTCGAGCACAGGCTCCTTAAGCCTGCAGATCCCAGAGGTCGTGCCTGGACCAATACTGCATCCGACCTGCATTTACTTCTCCTTGTCAGCAGCAGCAGCAGCAGCGGCAGCGGCCAATTCTGCCTCGTATCTCTCCAGCACGGCCACAGCTTCCTCCGCCTTTGACCGGACGCACTCCTGACTCTCCAATATTTCAAGCAGCTCTGGGATGTCCAATTCCACCAGCATCCCGGTGATCTTGCCCGCCAGATCGGGGTACATGCGTTGTATCTGATAGTACAGACACTCGCCCAGCATCTGCTTCTGTTCCTGGGGTGGAACGTCGGCCAGCATGGAGGCCGTCAGAGGTCCTCCTTCAGGGAGCACTGTGCCATTGGGTGGAGCCTCTTGCTCCACGCCTTGCCGAGTGCCGGTCGTGGAAGTGCGCACGTTGGACGTGTGCTGAGCGTGATGGTTCTGGGCGTGTCCAGTCTGCACGTTGGATGGAGGGCGATCCTTTCCTCCCTTCTTGCCGGCTCGTCGGAGGAGACGTTTTGCTGAACAGGGAGCATAGTAAGATCACCCAGTAATGCAGGAATATGATCAGATATAGAGGAATGAAGGGCAAAGCAGGAATGACTGGCACATACAGGTAGACAGACAGACAGATAGACAGACACACAGATAGACAGACACACAGAAAGAAAGACAGACAGACATATAGATAGATAGATAGATGGATTTGTGTGTGTGTGTGTGTGTGTGTGTGTGTGTGTGTGGTGTGTGTGTGTGTGTGTGTGGGAGGGAGAGAGACAGAGACAGGGAGAAAGACAGGCAGACAGAGAGAAGAGGAGAGAGAGAGAGAGGAGAGAGAGAGAGAGAGAGAGAGAGAGAGAATGTGTATGTGTGTGTGTCATGCATGAACTTTTTTTTAATTATTCACATGCCATTGAATAACTTGGTCAACTTTGCGACAGAATCAGTTCTCAGGTTGTGTGGCCAAGACTATCTCAAGGTAATATCTTAATCACAAATTTTCGGAGCGAAAGCATACAGTATGCCGAGTGAGAATGCGCATGAAAGAATATGCCCCCGTCACCCCCCCCCCCCCCCCCCCCCCCCCTCCCAACCCATCCCCTGCACGGAGTAGCTGCATGTATTTCCTCCTCACACGGCCTGCTTTGAGGTGGACTGTGACGTGTGCGCATACCACTCGCACATGATGACGTCAGAAGTTCTGGACGGAAGCAGCGCAACGTTTCAACCAGAACGTCCAGCCTGCAGCCTCGCACGAATTCTTCGTTCAAACCAAAGGTATGACCTCATCGGAGCATAACATTTCGGCGCTACAGAAATATCAGCAAGTTAGCGGCGGAAATGGAATCACACAGACAGACACACATCTGTATGTGATGGGGCAGAAGTCGGACAAGATTTGGTGGGGGAAAGGGGGGGTGGCTGACGTTGGCTGAAGGTGATGATGAAGACTTTCAGAGTTTAGTACAGAAGTTGGATGATTACTGTTCAGTAAAATGTAACATAATACATGAACGTACTTCCTCTCAGGAAAGCAAACAAGAAGCTGCAGAGACTGCTGAAAAGTATAACTGTTCCCTCCACTCTCGTGTAGCTCTTTACGAATATGGCGATACTGATGATCAAGTTTGTGACACATTTGTTGTTGGACTGGAAGATGAGGGGGGGGGGGGGGGGGGCAGAAAGAGAAGCTACAAACAGTGCACTTCTTGTCTTTCTTAAGCTATGGAAATTAGTTGGCAACATGAGCAGATAAATCAACGTATGAAGAGGCCAGGTACAAAAGTGGCAGTGGATGAAGCTAAATTAAGAAAACGTGGAGCTTGAGCAAGAGGAGGAGGAAGACTTAATGCTTAGATTCATTGTCGGAGATCCTCACAGTCATCTGCATCTGATGGAAGACCCTCGACTCCAAGCCGTGACAGACAGAGAAGAGATAGGCCCCTAGTGTGGTTTCCGATTGTTGAGGTTCACACAAATGTATTTGGTGCCACTGGACTTCACAAAACAAAAGCATTGAAAATCACAATGAAATAAGGCATCATTCCCTATTGTGTTTTAACAGCTCAACGCGTTACATTTCCATTGATAAAGTAAATGGCGGCAGAACGGGATCGGAGACACACAGGTGTGATCGTGAATGGCCTTGCGTCTTTTTGATGCAAATGGTACGACATATGAATCCTTGCCACTGCCTACCCCGATTGCTGTGACACATTTTCCACCACTACTCAGTTTGATCGATCGCACTGGCCAGCAACATTGACAACATACTCAGCCTTGACCAGGGGTGATAGGATAACCTTGCACCAGGATGATAGGAAACCGATTTCAAATTTTTTTTCTGCTCGCTCAAACCTGCCACCCGCTTTGACAATACCCACAGATTGAAGAGCTGTCTGTCTCTGGAAATCCTGTTTGTAAGACCGCGCACAGAGGGTTTGGGCCTCAACTGGTACCGTGAATATAGAACATGAACTGTAACAGACAAGAATCGTTTGTCGAACGTGGAGAGAGTGGTAATACCATCTGCAACGCCACACACATTCCCCTACTTTGCAGGCACCATCATCCCCCAACCCCGTCCAGAACATCATCGAAGAAGTGAAGACAGCCACAGACTGGGGCGCCACAGATGATTCCTGTGATCAAACCCACGGCAGTGTGAGGATCTGCATCGTTGATAGGAGGCTGAATCGAGGCGCAAGACCAGTTCTCTGCGCGGTGGCATCGCAGCGAACACCAAGGGAGAGGTGGCAGCTCTCCTCTGAGGGACACTGATGTGAGAGGTCGTGTCAGGTGGCGCAGCGAACCTTCCAGCTGTATGGGTGACGACAGCTTCAGCCTGCGGGCGCCAGGGGACGGCTCCTAGAAATGTGGGGCGACCGGCGATGAAGCGCTGCCTGACTGCGACCACTGTGGTCTGGGATACCATGCTTTTGAGGGCAGGGCATGGGGGTACCCCTCTCGGGGTGGGTCTGAAAAATTGCCCTTTCAGCTATAGTCTGGTGGACCATAGACAAGAGTGCTGCAGCGCTCCAGCGACTTTCGTCCTGCTCTCTCTTTCAGACGGCCTCACGCTGCACAGGACCATCGCCACCCGAGCATGAAGAAGGCCGCCTGGTGGCCTTGGAGACAAGCCTTTTGATGGGGAAAGAGGCAAAGAAAACCGACGCCCATCGTCGGCCGACCAGCATGACAAAGTAAACCAGAGTTCACACGGAACCAGAGCGACTGGCGACATCCGGAATCAGACACACTTCTGCCATGACAACTACTGCCACGACAAATGCTGACTTTGGTTTGCATGTATATTTCATCTTTAAGGGCAGGGTTTTCAGAAGGATCAACGAATATCTTTCTTTTCTTTCTTCCCATTTTTTTTTCTTCTCACTGTGTTGAGGAGACTAAGGGTACCAAATTTTGAATACGTGTTTTATGTGTTGATGGATTGGGTTCTTTTCAGTGTCAGTATCATTTCATGATTCAAACTTCAGATGATGAGAATCTGAGATTGTTTGACATCATTCCATAAAAGTTGACGTTCTTCATCTGGGGAGCATAAATGCGTTGGCCTCTCCAAATGATTTGCATTCATAGAACATTTATTGAATGAAAAACATTTTTCATTCTCAGGTGTGCATGCTTGTGTGTGTGCGAGAGAGAGAGAGAGAGAGAGAGAGAGAGAGAGAGAGAGAGAGAGACAGACAGACAGACAGACAGACAGACAGACAGACAGACAGGCAGACAGACAGGCAGACAGACAGACAGAGTGTGTGTGTGTGTGTGTGTGTGTGTGTGTGTGTGTGTGTGTGTGTGTGTGTGTGTGTGTGGTGTTTCATTCTCAGGTGTGCATGCTTGTGAGAGAGAGAGAGAGAGAGAGAGAGAGAGAGAGAGAGAGAGTGTGTGTGTGTGTGTGTGTGTGTGTGTGTGTGTGTGTGTGTGTGTGTGTGTGTGTGTTGTGTCCTTCAGTTTTATTTGAATTCTATGGATTTTCTACTCCTCTTGTTTAAGTTTAGCTTTAACCAACCTTTCATAGATTCGCAACTGTTATTTTGTTCATGTCAGTTGCTATGAATGAGATTATTTCATGTTACATGATCTTGTTATTGTCTTCATTCACTGCTTAATAATAAAGGTTGTATTTTTCATATATGTTTTGTTTTCAGGTGATCGTACAAATAAAACAAAACAATAAGAAATTAACATGGCCTCCATATGTCATCTTGTGTCTGTTACACACACACACACACACACACACACACACACACACACACACACACACACACACACACACACACGTGACGAAATTGACAATGACACCATGCCCCACACACACACACACACACACACACACACACACACACACACACACACACACACACACACACACACACCCTCCCTTCCTCTCTCCCCTTGTCTCGCAAACGGCAATCGTGAATATTAACCTACGTCAACTCTGTCTCTCTCCCGCATCCCTCTCCTTAGCCCCCTCCACCTCACTCACCCTCCCCGCCATCTATCAGGTTTGCTTTCAAGAAAGCCACCCACACCACGCTCCCTCTTCCCCGCCCCCCCCCCCCCCCCCCCCCCCCTCTTTCCTCACTTACCTGATAGCAGCGCAACGAAAAGGGAAGGTTTCCACTTAGTACAAAGTCACCAGGCCCTTTCTCCCCTCTCTTCGCCCCCCTCCCACCCGACCTATCTTGCATTTATATCTACTACTCGCTCCGCGATCGGCAAGGAGTCAGTATACTTCAGAACAAAGATGGGATGTGTGAAGACTCATCTGAATGAGCAGCAGCGCACTGCATCAGCAGATAAGACGTCGGAAGACCAAGGCCAGGATTTAAACCACAGTGCCAAGGACATGTTGGTTCGGATGAGGAATTTGCACAGGCCCTCGATGCCAGGCGCCTGAAACTCAACCTGCCACGAGCAAACGAAACTGAAGATTGGGAGAAACTGGATGCAAAAATCGTCCAAAGACTCGATGCACTGATAGGGAAAAGCACCCTGGAACACAAACTAGCCACATATGGGGACATTGTGTATGCCACATGTAGAGACGCCTATGGAGCAAAACTACCCAAAGAGAAAACACCTCCAAAGAAATCCAGACGCCAAGAAAAGATGGACAAGATCAGGGTCCAAAAGAAAAACCTCAAGATGCAAATGAAGACCGCACTGCCAGCTGAAAAACAAGGCTTGGAAAAACTGTGGAAAGACCTGAAAGAAAAACACAGCGCCCTCAGCAAAGCGGAATCTGCGAGGAAGAGGAAGAGCAAAAAGAAGAAGACACAAGAGCGCTTCTTCAGAGACCCCTTCCAGTTTGCCAGAACACTGTTTGAGCAGCCAAAATCTGGGACCCTAAGCGTGGACAAAGGAGTTCTTGAGCAGCATCTGAGGAAAACATACTCTGACCCACAGAGCAAAGCACCACTCGACATTCAAGGTCTGGTGTGGCCAACCAACCCTGAGGAACAGTTCAATGGCAAGCCTCCAACGTTGGCGGAAATCAAGAAGGTGGTCGACAAAGCCAGAGCCAAATCATCACCAGGGCCAAACGGAATACCTTACCAGCTTTACAAGAAATGTCCCAAGGTGCTGGAGTGGCTCCACAGGCTGCTGCGATCGGCTTGGAGAAACCAGAAGATCAGCGGCCAGTGGATGACGGCAGATGGTGTGTACATCCCCAAAGAGCAAAACTCAAGTGACATCAGCCAGTTCAGGCCAATATCACTACTGAACGTCGAAGGGAAAATCTTCTTCTCTGTCATGGCAGCAAGGTTGACCAAGTACCTGATGGAAAACAAGTACTTGGATGTGTCAGTCCAGAAAGGTGGCATCCCAGGCTTGGCTGGCTGTGTAGAACACGCCACAATAATCTGGGACGCAATCCAAAAAGCAAAAACAAAAAAGAGAGACCTGGACGTAGTGTGGCTTGATCTGGCAAACGCATATGGATCTGTGCCCCATGAGATGATACAGTTGGCTCTTGAGATGTACCATGTGCCAAAGAACATCCGCGACATGCTCAAGAAGTACTTCAATGGCTTCTCAATGCGGTTCTCTACCAAGGAGTACACAACAGACTGGATCAACTTGGAAGTGGGTATTGCAATGGGCTGTGCAATTTCCCCAATACTGTTCGTGCTGGCAATGGAACTCATCTTGAAAGCAGCAACAAACAACGCGAGACAAACAGACCTTGGCGATGGATACAAGATGCCTCCTCTCAAGGCCTTCATGGATGACACTACAGTGATTTCATCCAGAGAAGACGAGACACGTCATGTGCTGGAGAGGCTGGACGACATAGTTGCCTCATCCAGAATGAAGTTCAAGCCAAAGAATTCACGGAGTCTCTCACTGAGGAAAGGAAAAGTGGCCGGATCTGTGGTCTTCAGTGTTGCCAACCAGGCCATTCCAACAGTCACAGAAGAACCAGTCAAGAGCCTTGGAAGATGGTATGATGATACGCTGAAAGACACACCCAAGAGGGAAGAAAAAAAAAGGGGGCAGCAGAGGGACATCCGGAGTCATGAACCGGGTGTGAACCAACCCCCCTAGAGTGTCAGGAGATAAGGGCCGAAACACTTGCTTGAAGGGGGCTTCTCTTCTGAGGACTCTCTGCTGCCACGCTCTCCACGAGTTTCTTTCTACAGAGAAACTGTCAACCTCCCTCCCTCTCTGCCCCCATCCCCCACCCACCCCCACCCCTACACACCTGGCTGTCATGCGTTCCACCTGCGCATGACGTAATTATCTTCAACCGCTCTTTGTCAATTACCATGGAGGCGCACTAAAAACAAACCCCAATGGCTAAGAAAAGCATTCTCCAGTCTTTTCTGCCTTCCTCCCACTGCGAGTGGTGGTGGATGACCAACCCCTCCTCCCCCAAACAGATCTAACATACTATCAATGATGTAATAAGTTTCATACTCTCTCTCTCTCTCTCTCTCTCTCTCTCTCTCTCTCTCTCTCTCTCTCTTACACATATACACACAAATGCACACATGCCCAACTGTGTGCGCGTGCACACACACACACACACACACACACACACACACACACACACACACACACACACACACACACACATAGGATAGGTAACAGGTGTGGGGAGTAAGGAGTAAGATTCCCCACCCCACCCCCAAACTCCCAAACACCACCCCATTCGTCTTTTCTGGCTCCATTCCAAAATGTATATGAAAAAGTTTTAAACGGATCCCATGGTTGCATTCCTGGGAAAAAGCTGGACTGTTGTTGAGACATGGGTGCATCACTTCATATGCAACTGCCTTACAAAGCATTTGAAGCATTTTGATTCCTCACGTCACTAGAAAGCAAGATTTACCCACTTCTGTGATGGCTTCAGTCTTTGGGGATGTATGTAGATTGTGTATGTGTTGTTTGTGTTTGTGTGTGTCTGTGTGTGTGTACCTGAGCATGTGTATGACTCTCAGTTCGTGTGTTTGTATCACAGAGTGACTATGTTTGTGTAACAGTGTAAGTGTTACAGTGTGTGTGTGCGTGTGTGTGTGTGTGCGTGTGTGTGTGTGTGTGTGTGTGTGTGTGTGTGTGTGTGTGTGTGTGTGTGTGTGTGTGTGTGTGTGTGTGCACGCTCATGCATATTTGACTGCCAGTTTATAATGTCGGTACTATATCAGAATAGCTACAATTCTCACAAAGAGTGTAAAGCATGCTTTTGGAAATATGAAGAACAGAAAATGAGGGGGAGGTGTGTGTTAGGGGTCGGGGGGGGGGGGGGAGAACTGATGGGAAGGGAAGTAATAAAAGCAGCAGAACTAAATCCATGTGATTAGCAAAGGTAAAAGCATCCAACAAAATCTTGTGTGGGAGGAAGGGCTTTGGACTGGGGAAGGAGACGATTACTAGTAAGAAACTCCCAGCTCACAAATCACTTTATCAATCCATAGGAGTAATCATGCACTGTTAACAATATGTCTCAGTCCAGCTTTTCTTTTTATTGAATGGGGTCAGAGGGATAGTATGTGTGGGGAGAGAGAGCAATCCCTCCTCCCCCACCTCCACCCCCTCCCCACCCCACACACACATTTCCCTACACAGTGTGTGTGTGTGTGTGTGTGTGTGTGTGTGTGTGTGTGTGTGTGGAGAGAGAGAGAGAGAGAGAGAGAGAGAGAGAGAGAGAGAGAGACTCATTGACGCATTGATATTTTAATGTCAATAGCAGTACAGCCATCATGACATGGGGGCGTATTCACCCATGAAAAGATCTAAGACATGTATAGCGACTAACTCTACAACAACTATAAACATTGTATATATGTAGGTATACTTTCACGTCAATTTCAAACCTGCCCATCTTGACAAATACAAAGAATAACGATACATACACATACATATCTACACACACACACACACACACACACATATATATATATATATATATATATATATATACATACATACATATATACACACACACACATATATACACACGCACGCGCGCGCACACACACACACACACACACACACACACACACACACACACACACACACACACATATATATATATATACATACATACATACACACATGTATATACGTGCATACGCACATATTCATATGCATACATATACACACATACATATACACCCACACACGCATGTACATTCAAGTAAGTTACATTCATAATCTCATAACCAATGACCGCTGGGCACTGAATAAGGAAAGCGTTTACTAAACAGAAAATCAAGTCAACGTGTTTTTCCTAACTTTACATGCTTCGGCAATGTATTTTGCTACAGATTTGATTGACAGTTCATTTTCCAGTGTCAACACACGGGCTAGATTGTGGCTTTTTACAGCAGGCAACTGAAACAAGCTACATTTTTCGCGGATTTGTCTGTAAGCTTCGCAGTGGAATAAGTGACACTCGTCTTCATTGTCATTTAACTTACATACTGGACAAGTATTAATTGCTGTTGTGCCAGGCATGAACCACATTTTGTTTGCATGTAGACCCAAGGTTCTGGTTCGAAAACGTGCAAGTACAGTTCTATGCCATCTGTCTGTTACTACTGATAGGTACTTTTCAGCTTGCAGGTTACCGTTAAATGAAAGGAACATTTCATATTTATCATTTCCTTCCATATTAGAATGCCAATTTTGTTGAAACATACACACCAGTCTATCTTTCAATCCAGAAATGAACAGCTTATCGTTCCCTACTTCTTGACTTAACCAAACAACACCAAACCCGTTTTCTGTCAAGAATTTCTTTACTTTGGACACCCAGTTAAACTTTCCATTCTCATGTTGTTGTAATAACATTTTGTATGCCTGCTTACACAGTCTTGTTTGTGGTAATTTCAAAAGTTTTAGCCAATATTTAATACATTTAACATAAGTGTGTATATATAAGGGATATCTCCCCGACTCTGCATAAACCATTTTGTTAGAAGAATGTAATGGGACATTTATGAAACGCTTAATTGCAAGTGTGTGTACCTTTTCAATTTGGTTGATGTCAAGAGTACCCCACACTTCCGCTGCATACGTTAATATGGGTGTAATTTGAGTGTCAAAAAGTTTCCAAAATATTGATGGTTCAATGGAATTCAACTTCCTTAATGACTTAAGAATTTCAATCACACCTGTTTTCCCTTTTCTACACACTTCTGTCAGTCCTGCATTAAGACTTAGCTTAGTTGTGAATGTTAGTCCAAGATATTTGTAACTATTTGTCACTCTTACTTCTGCACTACCGTACCACCATTTTTCATGTCTGGAAAGATGACCCCCCCACCCCCCCCCCCACCCCCATTCTAAAGACCATAATGTTTGTTTTATCTAGGTTAACAGTTAAATTGTAATCGGTCTGCTTCCTCTTTGAGAGTGGTCAACTGATTCTGTAAACCAACAGTGGTATCAGAAAGTAAAATGACATCATCTGCAAACAGCATCAGGAAGACTTCAACTGTACCTGGTATCATTTGAATACCGTGCCTGCCGTTTTTGTTGATTTCTATCGCTAATTCGTTTATAAAGAATGAGAACAGCTGAGGGCTTAGTAGGCATCCCTGCTTAACACCACGAGGGCAATTGAAATTATCTGAATATTCACCTTTATCGCGCACAAAAGCCACTACTGAGACATACACTCCTCTAAGAGCCTTATACATTTTCCCTTTAATGCCAATT
>CM065720.1:8259963-8389963 GCA_033310375.1 Conus canariensis
TCACCTGCCGTCTCACCTGGCTTCTGGCCTCTTCCATTCTGTCTCTGTGTGAGGGACTCTGTCGTTTTGTGTGACATGTGATGCTGTGGTGAAGATGACAGCGAAAGCAGATACCTATCTGGCATCGGCTGCACTGAAAGTATATCACTCCATTACACAGATCACAAAGCACCCGCGTGGAGACATCAGGTGTGTGACAGTCAAAGTGGACACTGGCCTGAAAAACAAAACAGGGACAATCTGTCTTTTCTTTTTTGTAGGTTTGAAGCTTACAGACTATACAGAATACACAAAATATCATGATCATGCAGTTCTAATGCATAAGATGGAGAATTTACATATGCTCATAAGAAACCACTTCAATTAACTGCAACAAGAATCTGAAATCATTTTTCTTTGTCCGATTCTGAGAATCATGTTAGAATATACCGCTCAATGCACATAATTGAAAAACAAGTTTACATAAACTACCTACAATAATGAATGACAATTTAACCGCCTACATTCCTTTTTTATGTAAAATCCTTATTCGTGTTGAAACCTTTGTAATATTTCTTGATTATGCTACAATGTAGTAGGGCACGTTACAGATCTATACCAACCTAAAATAAACGCGCACTCTGAAAATAACCATTAAAAAATATGAAGGGAGGCATCACCAGCCACACTGTTCACTTCAAATCTGCATCAGTCTGTATTTTTGGTTTGAATCCAAAGTGTATTTTATCCATTTATGCAGCAAGTTACCAACCCCAGCAAAGGATCATCTTGATACTGGTATTCTGATTGGTCATCTCACTGTAGACACTGTTACTATAGCCGATGAATTTTGGATATTTATCTTGACACCCATTGCATTATTTCAGGCGCTAATTATTTCCTAATCGGGTATTCCTTTCAAAAATGTTCTAGTGTTTACAGATACCATTTCTGGGCCTGCTTCTGCATCGATGGAATCATGTGTTCATGTTCCTTACTGTCTTGAATTTTGTCACAAGCTGTTAAACTGCCCTAACCCTAGACACTGGCATCACAGAACACTTCAACGTCAGTGAAGAAAGGGGTGAGGCAAGACGCTGCAATCGCAGAATACTTCAAAGTCTGTGAATACAATAGTCAAACAAACTGCCCCCACCCAAGGAACTGGAACTGCAGAACACACCAAGGTCAGTGAATTCAGAATCAGGCAAACTGCACTAGTCCCGGACACTGGAATTACGGAACACTTCAACGCCAATGAATACAGACAGAGCAGGACAAACTGGCCTGACCCTAGCATCACAATACTTCAACATCAGTAAATACAGGGGTCAGCCAAACTGTCTTAACACTAAACATATAAAATTCCAGAATATTTCAATATCAGTGTTTTCAATGTCAATAAATCGGGATTAGACAAACTATACTCGAACCCAGACCCAGGAATCACAGACCACTTCAATGTCAGTACACAGAGTGGCCTGACAAACTGGTCACCCTGAATATCGGTAAACAGTGGTCAGATAAACTGCCCTATCCCTGGTCACTGGAAGCACAGAACATTCAATCTTAAAAAAATACAGTGATCAGACCAACTGCCATAACCCTTGACACCGGAATCCCAACACATCACTCTCAGTGAAAAGAGCAATCAAACTATCCTAAGGCACTGCCATTACAGAACGCTTGCATTGCAGAAAAAAAATGAAGCAGACAAGTTGGGGATCATTCATCATATTCACGGAACAACCAAATGTCCAGGGAAACAAACCATGGCAGCATGCTGAACATTGCGCAGCACAGAGAACAGCCAGGCAAGTCACAGTCACAATGAAAAAAATTACCATCTGTCAACTGAAACAATGGATCAGAAGAACTGCCAACCACATTATTCAGAAGAAGAAAGAAAAAAATGATATCTATAGTGATTCTAAAAGGTAAATATCCATAATGTCGCTGCAGTAAGGGAAAAGACGGTAAATTCCGGCGTACCGGATAGTTGCTCACACCGCCAGCTGGCAATGGTATCATGCGATGTCAGAAGGGGAAGGAAATGACGATAGTTAGCACATCTCCCTCTCCTGTGTCTGTCCACCACACGCAATGTCAAACATGTGCACGCACATGCACGCGCGCGCGCGCGCGCACACACACACACACACACACACACACACACACACACACACACACACACACACACACACACACCATACAGTCACATACATTTTATACATGCATGTCCACCCCTTCACACATATGACAAACACACCATGCCGTCACATGCACTGTACACAAGCGTACACCTCTTCACACACACACACACACACACACACACACACACACACACACACACACACACACACACACACACACACCATACAATCACATGCATTTTATGCATGCATATACACCTCTTCACACATACAACACACACCATACAGTCACTTGTATTTCATACATGCATATATAAACCTCGTCTCTCTCTCTCTCTCACACACACACACACACACACACACACACACACACACACACACACACACACACACACACTGCATGTCAAAAATAGACCACTGTACTGTTGAAAGAGAGAGAGAGAGAGAGAGAGAGAGAGAGAGAGAGAGAGAGAGAGAGGAGCAGGACAGGCGGAAGAGAGACATGGAGATAGTGGGCAGTATGACTCGTGGTGCAGCTTGATTAGAACAAATAATCATGCTTACATGCTCTTCATCAGAATATGTCTCCCCTTCTTCCTGCAGATGTTAAACCTCTTTATGAGGATGATCATGTCAATCTTGCTGAAGAGGTTGCTAGATTCAAGCCCAGTTAGAAGATACACGAGGGAAAATAAAAGGGAGAAACATGCATTAGACATCATTCACAAATCCCCCACTTACTTTTCATCCACATATTCAGAAACCAATTCAAAATTTTCTTCTTTTAAAAAAAAAAAATTCAAATAAGTAACAATAATTTGAAACAAATAAACCCTGGAGGAGTATGAATGTTACCAAATCATATTTTCAGTTTGAACGGGGCAACTTCGTACCATCTAATGATATCCTACCTAAGACAGACAAGGTCATGCTCACCAACACCCTGTCTCATTCTCTTTTTTCTTTCTTTCTTTTCATGCAGATTTGGGGACATTGAGAGTTTCATGAAAGACAGACTGGGGAGTCAGCTGTCTCAACCACCAAAACCACAGGACATTCCAAAGCAAGATCATTCTTTGGTAAAATGCCTAAGTCCTGTGTTGCATTCTGCAGGCAAGGATGTCTGGTAGTAGCCCATCCTGTTCTCTGACTGTACTGGTATATATCTCAGGGAGATCATTTACTGGGGGCATTCATCTAACATGGTTCATCTGGGTGTTAGATACTTATCCGATTTTTCTCAAAAACAAAAAAAAGTGAGCACAACATTTTCAATACAATCTTTCTCTTACCAGGCACCTGTTCTGTGGAATAGTCTCCCTTCTTCTTTTAAAACCTCCCTAAAGACATCTTTTCCCTCGAACTGATTAACGGTAGAAAGAAACTCGTGGACAGCGTGGCAGCAGAGAGTCCTCAGAAGAGAAGCCCCCTTCAGGCAAGTGTTTCGGCCCTTATCTCATGACACTCTAGGGGGGTTGGGCCACACCCGGTTCATGACTCCGGATGTCCCTCTGCTGCCCCTTTTTTTCCCATCTTGGGACGAGCCATGGCTGGGATTCGAACCCATGACCCTCTGGACATGCTCATTTTCCACTTAATGACTCGCGCTTTAACCACTGAGCCACAGGGACACCTGATATTTGTAGGGAAATTAAGCCTTATGAAGTTCACTTTTGTTCCTCCTTGACCAGATCCAGCTTGAACACCTCTCTGCCGCTTCTGCCATTGCTTTCAGGGCTCTGGTTTTTTCCCTCCCTGCAACTGAGAGCTGTTTCATGAGGCTGTATGCAGACGTTCCTACAAACCCTCTAGCTCCAATTTCTGCAGTGAGGACTTTGACCTGATAGCCTTCTCTCCTCAGGCTGTTTGCCAGATCAGCATACTTTTCAGTCTTGTAGATTTGAGCTGCCTCCATTCTGTTCTCATATGGCACCGTGAGCTCGATCATGATCAGCTGCTTGGTTGACTTAGAGTGGACTACTATGTCTGGTCTCATGCCACTCTTGCTGATGATCTCTGGGTGACTCTTCCATTCTGGGAGGTCTGCAGTGCACTCCCAGTCATCTGCCCCGTCCAGCAGACTCTGCCTGCATGTTTCGAGTGGCACTGTTGTTCTTGGCCATGATTTGCTGCCTCCTGCCGTGAAGAATGTTGCGGGTGCTTTTGGAGTCCTGATTTTCCCTTTTGTGGTGTTGGTACTAGCCCAGACTACTTGTACAATCTCTTTGAGCACTTGGTTGTGCCTCCATGTGTACCTTCCTTGAGCCAGGGCTACTTTACATGAGCTTAGGACATGCTCCACTGTTTGTTTTTCATGGCAGAGGGGGCATGCAGGATCGTCTGTTTTCCCCCACTTCACCAGGTTTGCATTTGAGGGCAGAAGGTCATATGCAGATCTGAGAATGAAGCTGATCCTGAGAGGGGCCATGCGCCAAATGTCATTCCAAGTGAGACTTCTTTGGAGTGCATTCTCCCACGTTGTCCATTGCCCTTGCTGGCTCTGCTGGACTGCTTTTTGGAGTCTTTTTTGGTCTTCTTCTTTTCTCATCTCCTGAATCATCGTCTCTTTTGGCTTTTCCTTTGGCCTTTGACCACCATTCAGTTTTGGTCACCCCCAATCCTTGTCTGTTGGTCTGTGTGTGTCCTGTTATTTCTCTGATCTTGAGACTTTCTTTTGCAGAATCCATCGCCTCTTGAACTTTCCATTTTCTGCCTGTCTTCAGCTGGGCCTTGATTGCTTCTACCACCTTGTCTCCTGAGTCCTCCAGCATGCTTTGAAGTCTGATCTTCCCTGCTTTGTATTCCTCCAGGATGGATTTCAGTGGTAGTTTCAGCTTTGCTTGGCGACAGTACAGCGCTATGTCAGTCAGACAGGGTGGGACACCAAGCCATTTCCTTGTGAACTTGTTGATTTTGGCTTCCATTGCCTCCACTATGCTGGTGCAGATGTCGTATATCATCAGAGGCCACAGGAGCTTTGGTATCAGCATGAACTGCAGACACCAGACCTTGTACTTGCCAGGGAGCCCACACTGGTCAATGGTCTCCAAGCCTTCCTCCGCCATCTGCTTGGTTTCTTTTGCTCTTTGTGTGTCTTTCAGCGTATCATCATACCATCTTCCAAGGCTCTTGACTGGTTCTTCTGTGACTGTTGGAATAGCCTGGTTGGCAACACTGAAGACCACAGATCCGGCCACTTTTCCTTTCCTCAGTGAGAGACTCCGTGATTTCTTTGGCTTGAACTTCATTCTGGATGAGGCAACTATGTCGTCCAGCCTCTCCAGCACATGACGTGTCTCGTCTTCTCTGGATGAAATCACTGTAGTGTCATCCATGAAGGCCTTGAGAAGAGGCATCTTGTATCCATCGCCAAGGTCTGTTTGTCTCGCGTTGTTTGTTGCTGCTTTCAAGATGAGTTCCATTGCCAGCACGAACAGTATTGGGGAAATTGCACAGCCCATTGCAATACCCACTTCCAAGTTGATCCAGTCTGTTGTGTACTCCTTGGTAGAGAACCGCATTGAGAAGCCATTGAAGTACTTCTTGAGCATGTCGCGGATGTTCTTTGGCACATGGTACATCTCAAGAGCCAACTGTATCATCTCATGGGGCACAGATCCATATGCGTTTGCCAGATCAAGCCACACTACGTCCAGGTCTCTCTTTTCTGTTTTTGCTTTTTGGATTGCGTCCCAGATCATTGTGGCGTGTTCTACACAGCCAGCCACGCCTGGGATGCCACCTTTCTGGACTGACACATCCAAATACTTGTTTTCCATCAGGTACTTGGTCAGCCTTGCTGCCATGACAGAGAAGAAGATTTTCCCTTCGACGTTCAGTAGTGATATTGGCCTGAACTGGCTGATGTCACTTGAGTTTTGCTCTTTGGGGATGTACACACCATCTGCCGTCATCCACTGGCCGCTGATCTTCTGGTTTCTCCAAAACCGATCGCAGCAGCCTGTGGAGCCACTCCAGCACCTTGGGACATTTCTTGTAAGCTGGTAAGGTATTCCGTTTGGCCCTGGTGATGATTTGGCTCTGGCTTTGTCGACCACCTTCTTGATTTCCGCCAACGTTGGAGGCTTGCCATTGAACTGTTCCTCAGGGTTGGTTGGCCACACCAGACCTTGAATGTCGAGTGGTGCTTTGCTCTGTGGGTCAGAGTATGTTTTCCTCAGATGCTGCTCAAGAACTCCTTTGTCCACACTTAGGGTCCCAGATTTTGGCTGCTCAAACAGTGTTCTGGCAAACTGGAAGGGGTCTCTGAAGAAGCGCTCTTGTGTCTTCTTCTTTTTGCTCTTCCTCTTCCTCGCAGATTCCGCTTTGCTGAGGGCGCTGTGTTTTTCTTTCAGGTCTTTCCACAGTTTTTCCAAGCCTTGTTTTTCAGCTGGCAATGCGGTCTTCATTTGCATCTTGAGGTTTTTCTTTTGGACCCTGATCTTGTCCATCTTTTCTTGGCGTCTGGATTTCTTTGGAGGTGTTTTCTCTTTGGGTAGTTTTGCTCCATAGGCGTCTCTACATGTGGCATACACAATGTCCCCATATGTGGCTAGTTTGTGTTCCAGGGTGCTTTTCCCTATCAGTGCATCGAGTCTTTGGACGATTTTTGCATCCAGTTTCTCCCAATCTTCAGTTTCGTTTGCTCGTGGCAGGTTGAGTTTCAGGCGCCTGGCATCGAGGGCCTGTGCAAATTCCTCATCCGAACCAACAGCGTGGATGTCCTTGGCACTGTGGTTTAAATCCTGGCCTTGGTCTTCCAAACGTCTTATCTGCTGATGCAGTGCGCTGCTGCTCATTCAGATGAGTCTTCACACATCCCATCTTTGTTCTGTGGATCTTCATGCCACGGATGGTAGCGAAACGCTTTCCACAGACACATGGATATTCCATTTGGTCCATGTTCATAGTCCGTTTGGGATTTGCAGTCATGATTGGTTGAGCACCGATGGATTCATCATTCTCTCCCCCTTTCGGTGAATCCTGGGAGCATCTTTTCCTTTTATTCTTAGTAGCCACATGTTTAAGGCAAAGTGGGGAGCCAGCCCACAGAGCCCTTGGTTCTGGTCTTTCCCAGTGTCCTCCGGTCTTTCCCGGACGTCCTCCGGCCTATTCCCGGAAGTCAATGGTTTACCCATGCATCAGTAGAAAGAAACTCGTGGACAGCGTGGCAGCAGAGAGTCCTCAGAAGAGAAGCCCCCTTCAGGCAAGTGTTTCGGCCCTTATCTCCTGACACTCTAGGGGGGTTGGGCCACACCCGGTTCATGACTCCGGATGTCCCTCTGCTGCCCCTTTTTTTTTCCCATCTTGGGACGAGCCATTAACGATATCCACTTCCCACTGTGCGCGTGTTTGCTGGTGTTGAACGCGCTCGTGTGTCTGTCTGCGTGTGTGAGTTTTTCGGCGGTGTGTGTGTGTGTGTGTGTGTGTGTGTGTGTGTGTGTGTGTGTGTGTGTGTGTGTGTGGTGTGTGTGCGCGCGCGCGCGCGCGCGCGTGCGTGTGTGTGTGTGTGTGTGTGTGTGTGTGTGTGTGTGTGTGTGTGTGCTTTGAATTAGAATTAGAATTTTATCATGTTTTTCTGTAATATGCGCTTTGGGCTCTTGCGAGGTACAGCGCTCTATAAATATCCTTTTACATTACATTACATTACATTACAATCAGCACCTCATCCTACCAATTTTTCACCAGGTTACCAATTGTCGTGGCAAAGCTAATAGCATCACGGACTCCAGCCTGGGAGATCATGGGTTCAATTCCCATCAGAGCCATTTATTTGTTGGAGTTTTCTGCCCAGACTAGCTCTTGCCCAGAGCTGAGTTTGCTACAGGCTCAAATGGGAAATACAGGATTACACAGTTCAGCTTCATCCACTTCATGGATGTGAATCGGAGAGTGTTGCAGATTTCCTGAGGTGTTATCCCTCTGGCCTATTCAGTGCTTGGATATCTTACGAAAGTAAGAATAGAGTACAGCCCTGTCATGTAGTGTCAGACCTGACCGGAAAATCACCTTCACTATCCTCGCCCTTATCAATCAGCATTAAAAAAAAAAAAAGTGTCCCAAATTCTGTGGCTCTTCATGCCCTGCTCTCATGGTGACCTCAGTTTCAATTATCTCTCCACGTCTGTGCCCTTGGTTTGCTTCTGTCGGGGTCACTGGTATCAGCAAATTCATGGGGGCTGTCTTTGAAAAGACATGGAGGGAGGCCTCAATCACACCGACTCCACAACTAAGCATTATAAAAATCAGCAGGGGGGGGGGGGGGGGGGTAGTAGGTGGTGTCCTGTGTATGGTGGTTCAAAGCAGACAACACTGAACACAGCTGAAGTGACTCGGCAGTATTGCAGCGTCTCTTCTGGAGAGCTGCCTCATGATGACTTGACGTCGACTGCTTACTGTGGACTGCTGGGGCTGTGGCAGAATGGGCCAGGCTGGGGCTGTGGCAGAATGGGCCAGGCTGGGGCTGGGGACAGAGGGCTGGAATGAGTGATGTGGGTGCAAGGCTACCAAGATGGCACAGATGAGACAGCAAAAAAAAAAAAAGGCCAAATTGGACATGGCAGTCAATATACTGGACAAAGGTGTGTTCAATTATCTACCTTTATGGGCTCACAAACACTGCCAACATGATTTTAACCACGCAAGTATGCAGCTTATCACTCATTCAAAGTTTACTCTGGCACTGTGTGTAAAAGCGACTTCCTGGCCGTCGACATCTTACCCACGCAAGGAGACCAAAAAAAAAAAATAATAATAAAAAAATAAAGAAAAAAGAAAAAAACCCTGCAATGTGATCAAACCCTAAATGCACGTGTAACAAAGTTGCACATGGATGGGGGTTCCCCTATGTGTCGACATCCTTGATTCACGCTCCCAGTCCCGTGGACAGACTGGCATCTCTTTGTGCTGGCGCAAATTGATGTAATCGACAAACAGATCTCTCAACGAGAACATTGCCATGGATTATTGGGCACGTATGCACCGTAGGAATGTGGATGTGAAAGAAGTGGGCTGACAATGACACCGTTCACTTCAACTGTTATGCAGGTTCAAGTACGTCAGACTTTCGTCTATGGGACACCCACAATTACTGATGACACTGCCGCTACTTCTTCTTTCTTAGAACATCCACCATCATCATTCTGATGGTTCTGATGTGTATAGAACTGGGGGGTTCCACTAACTAGGTTGTTGGTATGTAGAACTGGCCGTAGGGCGACTTGTGGGGTGGGGTGGTGGTGGTATAGGAGGGGGGAGGGGTGGGGTGGGGGCGCTGGCTGGTCAGATTCGGGGCTTGAAGCACTCCACCGAGATTGAGGAGATAAACGCGGGAGGCAGGCTGTTCCAGTCCCTGACAGTCCTCTTCTTCTTCTTCTTTCTTTGAGTGTCCACCTTCATCGAATTGAAGATTCTGATACTATAGGAGGGGGTTTCCGGATCTGACAGTAGATCAAATGCTGCCTGGATCATCAGCTTATGAAAGGGAAAAAAATGGGGAGGGGGGTCTGGGGCCACCCACGATTTTCAGGTCTCAAAGGGGAGAGGAGTGAGGGGGGGGGGGCATTAGTGGGCCTTACACTGGAGTGGGTGGGACGGACTAAGGTGAGGAAGAGGGATAGGTGGGGGAGGGGGGGGGGGCAGGAGAGGGAGCAGGAGCAGGGGGGGGGGAGAGGGGGAGGAGGTTAAATCAAGGATTTGAAGTCCACCACCTCCTCCTCGGGTAGAATCTTCAGAATGCCACGAACCGGAAAGAAAAAGACGTAGGACAGTGACGATGAAAATGTCAGCCCACTCTGCTGTGCGCGTGTGGATGACTTTCATCACCGTCAGCTTACCTGTGCTGATGCTCGATGTTGCGATGTTGCCGATCCTGGTCCGCTAGTCTGGTCAAACATGGTTGACAGAGTGTGTGTGGCCACAAAGTACTAACTTTGGTTGGCTACCTCGGAAAGGTTCACGGCACGCACGGCAATACACTCGCATACCTTCACATGTCGGCATTGTTTGAGTGCACGTGGTTCACCAGGGCCATACGATCAGTCTTGAAACTTCCTTGAACAGTGATGCCAACGCGCTGTTTACGGTTGAGTTCTCGTCATGTAATGTGATCAGCACTCACTTCGCTTTCAGTTTCAGTTGTATAAAACAGTGATTAAAAAAAAAAAAAAAAAAAAAAAAAAGGGAAAGAAATTCGGGAGAGCAAGTATCTTCACAAAGGTCTAACGTATCGTGGATCCCGTGTGAAAACGAAAGTAAAATAAAATTGCTCCCAAGGGAAGTAATTGAGTTTACAGACTGATCGAAAGAGTTATTCTCTCTCTCTCTCTTTTTTTTTAAAAATAAAATTAGTGCGCTCGCGCGCGTATACGTACATACATATAGGATAGATAGACATATAGATAGACAGGTGTGCGTGTGTGTGTGTGTGTGTGTGTGTGTGTGTGTGTGTGTGTGTGTGTGTGTGTGAATTAAATGGCTTGAGAGCATGTTTTTACGAGCAGTTCTTGCACCATTTTTCTCTTCATTCTTCATTACTGTTTACATAGCTCTTGTAACCTACCCCACCTCCTGCGTTTCATTCAGTCTTCCTATTCAGATTTATACCCCCATTCTTAGCTGCATCATGTCTTTCTTCCTTTAATGTTTTTTTTTTTTTTTACCTTTTTTTTATTTTTTTTATTTTTTTTTTTTACGGCTCCCAGCTTCAATTTTTGCACTGTTTTCTGCCTTCTTCTTATATTGCTATTTGCTTCTATTCCTATATGGCTGCCCCCCTCCCCGCTCCCCCCCCCCCCCCCCCCCCCCCCCCCTTCACTGTATTGGTCCCTGCTGCGTTTCCTATATTGCTGTCCTCTCTCTTCCTATATTGCTGTCCTCTCTCTTCCTATATTGCCGTTTGCTTCTATTCCTATATGGATGCCCTCGCCTTCTCTCCCTGTGTTGGTCCCTGCTGCCTTTCCTAAATTGCTGTCCTCTCTTTTCCTATTATTGCTGTTTGTCTCTCATTCCTGTATTATTGCCTTCTTATCTTCTAGTACTGGTGCCTTCTTCTGTTCCTGTGTTGCAGCCTGCCTCTCTTCTTGCTCTACTGTCTGCTTCTCTTCTTGTATCGCTGTGTACGTGTCTTCTTGTACTGTTTCCTGCCTCTCTATCTGTGTTGTCTCTCTTCATTTGTATTGCTGCCTGCCTCGCGGCTTGTATTGCTGACTGCCTCTCTGCTTGTATCGCTGTGTACGTGTCTTCTTGTACTGTTTCCTGCCTCTCTATCTGTGTTGTCTCTCTTTATTTGTATTGCTGCCTGCCTCGCTGCTTGTATCGCTGTGTACGTGTCTTCTTGTACTGTTTCCTACCTCTCTATCTGTGTTGTCTCTCTTTATTTGTATTGCTGCCTGCCTCTCTGCTTGTATTCCTGACTGCCTCTTTTACTGTATTGCTGTCTGCCATTCTTCCTACAATGCTGTCTCTCATTCTTCCAACAATGCTGTCTGCCATTCTTCCTACAATGCTGCCTGCCATTCTTCCTACAATGCTGTCTGCCACTCTTCCTACAATGCTGCCTGCCACTCTTTCTACAATGCTGCCTGCCACTCTTTCTACAATGCTGCCTGCCACTCTTTCTACAATGCTGCCTGCCACTCTTCCTACAATGCTGCCTGCCACTCTTTCTACAATGCTGCCTGCCACTCTTTCTACAATGCTGCCTGCCACTCTTTCTACAATGCTGTCTGCTACTCTTTCTACAATGCTGTCTGCTACTCTTTCTACAATGCTGCCTGCCACTCTTCCTACAATGCTGCCTGCCACTCTTCCAACAATGCTGTCTGCTACTCTTTCTACAATGCTGCCTGCCACTCTTCTACAATGCTGCCTGCCACTCTTCCTACAATGCTGCCTGCTACTCTTCCTACAATGCTGCCTGTCACTCTTCCAACAATGCTGCCTGCCATTCTTCCAACAATGCTGTCTGCTACTCTTCCAACAATGCTGCCTGCCACTCTTCCAACAATGCTGTCTGCTACTCTTCCAACAATGCTGCCTGTCACTCTTCCTACAATGCTGCCTGCCACTCTTCCAACAATGCTGTCTGCTACTCTTCCAACAATGTTGCCTGTCACTCTTCCTACAATGCTGCCTGTCACTCTTCCAACAATGCTGTCTGCTACTCTTCCAACAATGTTGCCTGTCACTCTTCCTACAATGCTGTCTGCTACTCTTCCAACAATGCTGCCTGCCACTCTTTCTACAATGCTGTCTGCTACTCTTTCTACAATGCTGCCTGTCACTCTTCCAACAATGCTGCCTGCCACTCTTCCAACAATGCTGCCTGCCATTCTTCCTACAATGCTGCCTGCCACTCTTCCTACAATGCTGTCTGCCACTCCTCCAACAATGCTGTCTGCCACTCCTCCAACAATGCTGCCTGCCACTCCTCCAACAATGCTGCCTGCTACTCTTCCAACAATGCTGTCTGCTACTCTTCCTACAATGCTGCCTGCCACTCTTTCTACAATGCTGCCTGCTACTCTTCCTACAATGCTGTCTGCTACTCTTCCTACAATGCTGTCTGCCATTCTTCCTACAATGCTGCCTGCCATTCTTCCTACAATGCTGTCTGCCTCTCTTTCTACAATGCTGCCTGCCATTCTTCCTACAATGCTGTCTGCCTCTCTTTCTACAATGCTGCCTGCCATTCTTCCTACAATGCTGTCTGCCTCTCTTTCTACAATACTGCCTACCATTCTTCCTACAATGCTGCCTGCCACTCTTTCTACAATGCTGTCTGCTACTCTTTCTACAATGCTGCCTGCCACTCTTTCTACAATGCTGTCTGCTACTCTTTCTACAATGCTGCCTATTGCTCTTCCTACAATGCTGCCTGCCACTCTTTCTACAATGCTGCCTGCCACTCTTTCTACAATGCTGCCTGCCACTCCTCCAACAATGCTGCCTGCTACTCTTCCAACAATGCTGTCTGCCACTCTTCCAACAATGCTGCCTGCCATTCTTTCTACAATGCTGCCTGCCATTCTTTCTACAATGCTGCCTGCCATTCTTCCTACAATGCTGCCTGCTACTCTTTCTACAATGCTGTCTGCTACTCTTTCTACAATGCTGCCTGCCACTCTTTCTACAATGCTGCCTGCCATTCTTCCTACAATGCTGCCTGCCACTCTTTCTACAATGCTGCCTGCCACTCTTCCAACAATGCTGTCTGCCACTCTTTCTACAATGCTGCCTGCCACTCTTTCTACAATGCTGCCTGCCACTCTTTCTACAATGCTGCCTGCCACTCTTCCTACAATGCTGCCTGTCACTCTTCCAACAATGCTGTCTGCTACTCTTTCTACAATGCTGCCTGCCACTCTTTCTACAATGCTGCCTGCCACTCTTCCTACAATGCTGCCTGTCACTCTTCCAACAATGCTGCCTGCCACTCTTCCTACAATGCTGTCTGCCACTCTTCCTACAATGCTGCCTGCCACTCTTCCTACAATGCTGTCTGCCACTCCTCCAACAATGCTGCCTGCTACTCTTCCAACAATGCTGCCTGCTACTCTTCCAACAATGCTGTCTGCTACTCTTTCTACAATGCTGCCTGCCACTCTTCCTACAATGCTGCCTGCCACTCTTCCTACAATGCTGTCTGCCACTCTTCCAACAATGCTGCCTGCCACTCTTTCTACAATGCTGCCTGCCACTCCTCCAACAATGCTGCCTGCTACTCTTCCAACAATGCTGCCTGCTACTCTTCCAACAATGCTGCCTGCCACTCTTCCAACAATGCTGTCTGCCACTCTTCCTACAATGGTGCCTGCCACTCTTCCAACAATGCTGCCTGCCACTCTTCCTACAATGCTGCCTGCCACTCTTCCAACAATGCTGTCTGCCACTCTTCCAACAATGCTGTCTGCCACTCTTCCAACAATGCTGCCTGCCACTCTTCCTACAATGCTGCCTGCCACTCTTCCTACAATGCTGTCTGCTACTCTTTCTACAATGCTGCCTGCCACTCTTCCTACAATGCTGCCTGCCACTCTTTCTACAATGCTGCCTGCCACTCTTCCTACAATGCTGCCTGTCACTCTTCCTACAATGCTGCCTGCCACTCTTTCTACAATGCTGCCTGCCACTCTTCCTACAATGCTGCCTGCCACTCTTCCTACAATGCTGTCTGCTACTCTTTCTACAATGCTGCCTGCCACTCTTCCTACAATGCTGCCTGCCACTCTTCCTACAATGCTGTCTGCTACTCTTTCTACAATGCTGCCTGCCACTCTTTCTACAATGCTGCCTGCCACTCTTCCAACAATGCTGCCTGCCACTCTTACTGACTGGGCAATCATTATCCCTTTTATCTCTCTCCATTTGTGCTTTATTTTCATTCTTTTTCCTGGTTTGATTGTCTTGCATGTTCTTGCTATGTTTTGTTTGTTAGATTGTTCTAAAAAGGCTCTTTCCTGTACCCACCTCTCGTCTCTCTCTTCCTCCCTCCCTTCCTCCCTCTCTCTCACCTTTCCCTGCACTCCTTTCACTCCTCTCTCTCTCTCTCTCTCTCTCCTTTCACTCCTGCGTCTCTCTGTGTTTAATTTTAATTTTTCTATTTCAATTCCGTGTCTTGTTTTAGTTCTAGTCACTTTTCGCGTGCTTCTTTTGTTGCCTTGTCTTATTTTGCATTGTTGACCCTACTCAGGGCGAGGACTGGATGTAATTATTTTACATTGTTGACCCTACTCAGGGCGAGGACTGGATGTAATTATTTTGCATTGTTGACCCTACTCAGGGCGAGGACTGGATGTAATTATTTTACATTGTTGACCCTACTCAGGGCCAGGACTGGATGTAAAAAAAAAGCACATCAGTGCTATTATCCTCGTGAATAAAGAATTTTGTCTTGTCTTGTCTTGTCTTGTCTTGTCTTCCTGCAATGCTGCCTGCCTGTCTTTTCATTGTTACATTGCTGGCTGTCTTTCTTCTTGATCAGTCTAAAATTCAGACCCAGGTCTGATATCATCTTCAGCATGGTAGGCAGCTTGAGGCTGTGTGAAAACTACCATTACATCTTTGTGAAGCAACTCTTGATTTTGCTGGCAGTAGACTTATTCTTCCTTGCCATTGTCAGTTGTTGCTTGTACTCCTGAACAATTTCAGAGATATTCTTTACTTGTCTTTCAAGTTCCTTAGGATGAAATGACACATTAATGAATAATGTTTCTTAGACAAACACACAAGTACATCTGCTCTACAACATGTCATTCTCTTACCATTCCTACACACATATGCACTGTGTGTGTGTTATGTGTGTGTGTGTGTGTGTGTGTGTGTGTGTGTGTGTATGTGTGTGTGTGTGTGTGTGTGTGTGTGTGTGTGTGTGTGTGCGCAAGCTTTATTATGAAGTACTAGTTGAGGTATATCCAACATTTCAAGTCACTTAGATGAAAACTTGATTTTTTGGTGTGAATTTTCAAAGCAGAAAATTAGTGTCAGGTCTGCTGGATCAGTTTTGTGTGTGTGTGTGGGTGTGTGTGTGTGTGTGTGTGTGTGGTGTGTATGTATGTGCATATGTGTGCGAGTTTGTCTGCATGCATGGGTATGCATATGCGTTTTGAGTGCATGTATTAGTGTGTGTGCGTGTGTATGTGTGTGTATCCATGAGTTTGAACTCATTTGTGTGAACATGTGTGTGTGTGGTTTGTGTATGCATCTGACCTTAATTGTAAAGTACCCGCTACTCTACATTTTAAAGGACGGGTGCTGTAGAAACTGTCCTCCTCCTTATTATTACATTATTATCATCATCATCTATTTTTCTATTACTATTATCTCTCTTAGAATCTTCAGTCTGGTGGCTTTGATTGGCAATGTGGAGGTTCTCTACTGCGCATTCCTGTAGTGAGAGCTGCACAAGCAATGTGATGTAGGCATGAATCTACCTTTGGTTTTCTGATTGGTAGGTTTCATGTTCCTCTTCAGGAGGACAAATGTTCTGTTCACACTGTTTGAAACTTGGTCCATATGCAACTTCCAGATGATATTGGTGTGATCACTGTAAGATACTTTGAAATGGTGAAACACTCTAGTGTGCATCTTTTGTGATGTGAATGAAATTGGACTGGTCTATGTGATTTACCATGGAGTCAAACACAACATTTTAGCAGATGAAATCCTGATCCTGCTTTAGCTCTCACCCCCAAACTTTCTTTCTTTCCACATGGATGAGTCTCTGTTTATTGAATGGAGATTCCTCTTGACAGAGTGAAAGAAAAATAGGGCAAAGAAGTGGGGGGGGGGGGGGGGGGGGGGCGGCTCTAAAATAGAACTTTGCTTCCATGCTGTTCACTTCAAACTCAGTTTCCCACTGTACAGAGAAGATACAACTACTCTGCAGGAGACTGCAACCCCTTGAGTAGATTATCTCTCTTTAATGATTCAGATGGTTAACAAAAAAAAAACTGCATCTTGGAGCAAATTACCTCTTGAAAGATCATACGCAACAGAACCCAAGACAGCTTGTGGAACAGTGTTTTTGGTGGCTGCCTTATCAAAATCATACACCGTCCAGCACAACGATCACAGCCCATCAAGGTGGTCTCATTCCACCTATGAACGGGTCACTGAATGCTACAGTGGTCCAGTCCCAGACAGAGTTTTCAGTGAAGTTCACGATCGAAGGTGTTAGAGAAGTCCACAATACAATCACTGACTGAGGTTCCCTTGCTATGGGGCTCATGTGCATTGTTCTGTGAGGCTGCTCGTGAAAAAAATATGGTTTTAACTGATTGTTCAGTAACTTATGGCTGTTTCCACCTAGATTTTTTTCCCTTCTGTTTTGCTGTTTTGTGTAAAAATTATGTGATGTGCAAGAATGCGTGCTGCTTATTTTAATTATTGAGCACTATAATTCCTCCAATCTTCACATCCAAAGAATCTCTGTGTGCCATACATTATACTAGATAGATAGACAGACAGACGGACTGATAATAGACATACAGATAGACAGACAGACAGATGGACAGACAGACAGATTCTAAAAAAATCTTTGCCAAGTCTTTTAATATAATGACAGATGAATCATTAGCTATATACTATGTAGTGCCATGAAGACTATGATAATTCAAGAACTGTGCACACCACTATAAAAAACACTTCAAACTTGTAACTTTGGCATTGGCTTTGACAATGTATTAACCACGACCAGAACCAGAAAGCGCAGTTTTGAAATCCCTCCCTCTCTGTCTGTGCATATAAACCAACAAAGGACCAGTGAAGCTGACACAAAGATTTCAGGGACCATCATTCTTGCCAAGGGATCCACCAGAAACACAAAAAAACTTCCTGGACAGAAGTCTTTTACGCAAAGCCCTTTCCTCTAGCAGTTCGCCACTGGAACTCCAAATCCAGCAGATGTTCTCATTGCCAGTCAGTTCCCTGAAGGCCTTTAGACCATGGATCACGATTAGGCTAAACATACTGAGCTTCCATCCTCCTCCTACCTACTCGAGTAGGTGTTGGGATGATTTTGCTCAGATGGGCCAATGAAAGGGGGATTGAGCTGTGCCAGTCTGGGTTTACCACCCAGGATGATTACTGCTGCTAGATGGGTTCTCTGGAAACCTGATCATACACTCACTCAGATTATCTAAGATTTGGGGTTTTTTTTTTTCTTTCTTTTTTTGTGGTGGCATGAGTTATCCAATCAGTGCAGCACCGAAGACGGTAACTTCCCCCCCTAAGGCCAAAATCCACCTCTTCATTTTTTTTATGCTTCACACTATCCTCTTCATCTGGAAAAAAAAAAAAAAAGCGAAAAAATTTTTTTTTCACTACTAGCTTTTTTTCCCTCCTTTTCTCTTTTTTCCAACCAGTCTCTTACACACGCTGCATAGTCTGTATGTTCTCTTACATATGGACATATTCTTGCTGATTTTAGTGTTTTGGCGTTTGATACAAAGTGTCTGGGTGTGTTCATGATCTAATGTGTGGTGTACTGGCACTTTCACTCTGATAATGTGCTACTTGTACCAAAAGAACAAAACAGAAAAAAAAACAAAAAAAAAATTTTTGCCCTCTTCATGCACACCTCCCACTGATGATTTTTCCCCAGCACAAGGATTACCACATGAAAACAAAGGAGAAGAAACAGTCAAACTGATTTTCCCCAGCACAAGGATTACCACATGAAAACAAAGAAGAAGAAACAGTCAAATTGATTTTCCCCAGCACAAGGATTACCACATGAAAACAAAGGAGAAGAAACAGTCAAATTGATTTTCCCCAGCACAAGGATTACCACATGAAAACAAAGGAGAAGAAACAGTCAAATTGATTTTCCCCAGCACAAGGATTACCACATGAAAACAAAGGAGAAGAAACAAATTGATTTTCCCCAGCACAAGGATTACCACATGAAAACAAAGAGAGAAGAAACAGTCAAACTGATTTTCCCCAGCACAAGGATTACCACATGAAAACAAAGAAGAAGAAACAGTCAAACTGACTTTCCCCAGCACAGGGATTACCACATGAAAACAAAGGAGAAGAAACAGTCAAATTGATTTTCCCCAGCACAGGGATTACCACATGAAAACAAAGAAGAAGAAACAGTCAAACTGACTTTCCCCAGCACAAGGATTACCACATGAAAACAAAGGAGAAGAAACAGTCAAATTGATTTTCCCCAGCACAAGGATTACCACATGAAAACAAAGAAGAAGAAACAGTCAAATTGATTTTCCCCAGCACAAGGATTACCACATGAAAACAAAGAAGAAGAAACAGTCAAATTGATTTTCCCCAGCACAAGGATTACCACATGAAAACAAAGGAGAAGAAACAGTCAAATTGATTTTCCCCAGCACAAGGATTACCACATGAAAACAAAGAAGAAGAAACAGTCAAATTGATTTTCCCCAGCACAAGGATTACCACATGAAAACAAAGGAGAAGAAACAGTCAAATTGATTTTCCCCAGCACAAGGATTACCACATGAAAACAAAGAAGAAGAAACAGTCAAATTGATTTTCCCCAGCACAAGGATTACCACATGAAAACAAGAGGAGAAGAAACAGTCAAATTGATTTTCCCCAGCACAAGGATTACCACATGAAAACAAGAGAAGAAGAAACAGTCAAATTGATTTTCCCCAGCACAAGGATTACCACATGAAAACAAAGAAGAAGAAACAGTCAAATTGATTTTCCCCAGCACAAGGATTACCACATGAAAACAAAGGAGAAGAAACAGTCAAATTGATTTTCCCCAGCACAAGGATTACCACATGAAAACAAAGAAGAAGAAACAGTCAAATTGATTTTCCCCAGCACAAGGATTACCACATGAACACAAAGAAGAAGAAACAGTCAAATTGATTTTCCCCAGCACAAGGATTACCACATGAAAACAAAGAAGAAGAAACAGTCAAACTGATTTTCCCCAGCACAAGGATTACCACATGAAAACAAAGGAGAAGAAACAGTCAAACTGATTTTCCCCAGCACAAGGATTACCACATGAAAACAAAGGAGAAGAAACAGTCAAATTGATTTTCCCCAGCACAAGGATTACCACATGAAAACAAAGGAGAAGAAACAGTCAAACTGATTTTCCCCAGCACAAGGATTACCACATGAAAACAAAGAAGAAGAAACAGTCAAATTGATTTTCCCCAGCACAAGGATTACCACATGAAAACAAAGAAGAAGAAACAGTCAAATTGATTTTCCCCAGCACAAGGATTACCACATGAAAACAAAGGAGAAGAAACAGTCAAATTGATTTTCCCCAGCACAAGGATTACCACATGAAAACAAAGGAGAAGAAACAGTCAAACTGATTTTCCCCAGCACAAGGATTACCACATGAAAACAAAGGAGAAGAAACAGTCAAACTGATTTTCCCCAGCACAAGGATTACCACATGAAACAAAGAAGAAGAAACAGTCAAATTGATTTTCCCCAGCACAAGGATTACCACATGAAAACAAAGAAGAAGAAACAGTCAAATTGATTTTCCCCAGCACAAGGATTACCACATGAAAACAAAGAAGAAGAAACAGTCAAATTGATTTTCCCCAGCACAAGGATTACCACATGAAAACAAAGAAGAAGAAACAGTCAAACTGATTTTCCCCAGCACAAGGATTACCACATGAAAACAAAGAAGAAGAAACAGTCAAATTGATTTTCCCCAGCACAAGGATTACCACATGAAAACAAAGGAGAAGAAACAGTCAAATTGATTTTCCCCAGCACAAGGATTACCACATGAAAACAAAGAAGAAGAAACAGTCAAATTGATTTTCCCCAGCACAAGGATTACCACATGAAAACAAAGGAGAAGAAACAGTCAAACTGATTTTCCCCAGCACAGGGATTACCACATGAAAACAAAGGAGAAGAAACAGTCAAACTGATTTTCCCCAGCACAAGGATTACCACATGAAAACAAAGGAGAAGAAACAGTCAAACTGATTTTCCCCAGCACAAGGATTACCACATGAAAACAAAGGAGAAGAAACAGTCAAACTGATTTTCCCCAGCACAAGGATTACCACATGAAAACAAAGGAGAAGAAACAGTCAAACTGATTTTCCCCAGCACAAGGATTACCACATGAAAACAAAGGAGAAGAAACAGTCAAACTGATTTTCCCCAGCACAGGGATTACCACATGAAAACAAAGGAGAAGAAACAGTCAAACTGATTTTCCCCAGCACAAGGATTACCACATGAAAACAAAGGAGAAGAAACAGTCAAACTGATTTTCCCCAGCACAAGGATTACCACATGAAAACAAAGGAGAAGAAACAGTCAAACTGATTTTCCCCAGCACAAGGATTACCACATGAAAACAAAGGAGAAGAAACAAATTGATTTTCCCCAGCACAAGGATTACCACATGAAAACAAAGGAGAAGAAACAAATTGATTTTTCCCCAGCACAGGGATTACTACACGAAAACAAAGAAGAAGAAACAGTGAAATTGCACTGCTTATGCTACACTAAAAAAATAATGACGTGATCACACAAAATAATGTTGGAGGTCCAGACAGGGATGATAATGAAAGGGTGAATTGTCAAGTATCTGAAGAGCCACAATAGACATGTGCTGTACCCATGTGAAGAGGTCTGAACTGTACCTTTAACCCTTTGCATGTGAAGAGGTCTGAACTGTACCTTCAACCCTTTGCATGTGAAGAGGTCTGAACTGTACCTTTAACCCTTTGCATGTGAAGAGGTCTGAACTGTACCTTCAACCCTTTGCATGTGAAGAGGTCTGAACTGTACTTTTAACCCTTTGCATGTGAAGAGGTCTGAACTGTACCTTCAACCCTTTGCATGTGAAGAGGTCTGAACTGTACCTTTAACCCTTTGCATGTGAAGAGGTCTGAACTGTACCTTTAACCCTTTGCATGTGAAGAGGTCTGAACTGTACCTTCAACCCTTTGCATGCAAGCAGTTCTGAAATACAGCAGGTTCCCGTTTCACTCAGTTTGCCATCATTGTCATTAAATACTAGTCAATTCATTACTTCTTAAATAATTCTTTTGTTGCTTTTTTTTTAAATGGTGGGGAATAATCAACACTTTCACTTTTTTGCACCATACTGTGTGGATTCTTGCAACCACGGCAACGTATTGCAAAAATGCTATAAGTGGGCAAACGGTCAGACAGGACCGTTGCTATAATAATGATGGTCACTCTAAAAAACAAATGTGACCAAATTTTCTAAAGGATTCTCAATCAACAATTTCAAAGTTTCACTCAGTCCTTCCTTTGTCCTATGAGGAGAGCAAATCAGTAACAGTCGATTACATTGGTTGATATAAGTATATGTTATCACTTTTTTTCCTGACGAAAATTTTATGATAAAAAACATGCAAACAAAGAAACCAAGCCAGTCTAATCCTAAACAACGCACCTTTATTAGCCTGTATTGGAAATACCATTTCATTGCCACACCGCACAATTCAGTCTGACAATCAACATATGTAATGAAACACAGAACTGATAATTATTATTTTTCTATTTTCTTTTAATTCTAGTTCGTATGCACTCATTATCATACACTGTGTAAGAAGTGAAAACACACACACACACACACACACACACACACACACACACACACACACACACACACACACACACACACACACACACTATCAGAACAAACATTAACAACAGCAACACATTTTTGTCACATAAACTTGGCCTTTCTTGCACAAAAGCCAGTGCTGTAATCCAAAGGAACATAAGTGAGAATCAAACCATGGCAGTCAGATTTTCTTACTTAGCGGAGAAGTGTTACAGTGGATAAAGCGCTCGCCTCAGCTATCATGGTCCTTGATTCAAGTCTCCCAAAGAATATGTTTCCCTCTATCTCCATAAAATGTCAAGCTGTGGTTGTCACCTCTCTTTCTCCTTTATTATTCATTCAGACAGGATAATCAGGGACCTGCATGAATACTGCAGCACGCCATGAACTATCTATAGTTTCAAAGATTTTGTCCTTCACTGGTGTGTCAGTAGATTACGTTTCTGCTCACAGGGTCTGGTGGTCTGAAGTCTGTTGGAGTAGGGTTCTAACATCATTAGAGAAGGGCTGCAGAGGTGCATTGCATAGTCATTGATGTGGTGCGAGGTAAACTGCAGATTCACTGATGTCGTGCAGAAGTACACTGCAAAGTCACCGATGTGGTGCAGAGGTAAACTGCAAAGTCACCGATGTGGTGCACAGGTAAGATAAGATAAGATAATGTTGCTTATAGCCCAGCCGACCGCAAGGGGCCACATCAGGGCTGTCACCACGTTAAAATCAACTCACAAGTGGGTGCACAGGTAAACTGCAAAGTCACTGATGTGGTGCACAGGTAAACTGCAGACTCACTGATGTGGTGCAGAGATACACATCTGAGTCACTGATGTGGTGCAGAGGTACACATCTGAGTCACTGATGTGGTGCAGAGGTAGACATCTGAGTCACTGATGTGGTGCAGAGGTACACATCTGAGTCACTGATGTGGTGCAGAGGTACACATCTGAGTCACTGATGTGGTACAGATACACATCTGAGTCACTGATGTGGTGCAGAAGTACACATCTGAGTCACCGATGTGGTATAGAGTTAAGCTGCAAATTCACCAATGTGGTGTAATGGTGTACTGCCAAGTCACCAAAGTGGTGCAGATGTACATTGCTGACTCAATGATATGGAACTTGGAGTGGTTGTCTGACTGAAAGTGTTTCAGATGAGATGATATACTGATGTTCAGTGTGCCGTTAGTACTTGGCATACATAGCAAAAACCAACTGGAACACAGACCTGTCCATGACAAAATCATGCTGTTCAACAATCCACTTTGATAGGTCAACTTAGAAATACAACAAAGATGCGTGGCAATGTACTACTACATAACAAAGTGCACTCTGAAAAGAGCAACCTGACTTTCACACTTGACTTTCACACCTTTCTTGTCAAAACTGTTACGCAGTAAAGTACAAAACTGACAATATAATTGAATACAAAGTCAAATATTATCAATAAATGAACAAACAAGTAAATACCTAAACAAACAAATGCACAGCCTGTGTATCAGTGAGAATACAAACCGACTGGCAGAGTAAAAGCAACTTCGTCTGTACAGATATTTCAATTTGATGTGACCTTACACTTGATTCTCTGGTTCCAAGGAAGAAATAGAAACCAAGGTTTTCAGTCATTATGTGCTTTGAAAAATTATCAGTGAAAGCACAAGCATATTTTCAAGCTGGGATGGCACTTCAGATTGAACAAAACAACAAAACGATACCAGTAACATGGTCATTGAAACTTGTCAAAAGTTCTTGGTCATGTGATGCTTTATCACAATACAACAAATTGCTAATATGTAGTTGTAACCAAGTTTTCTAGAGAACATACACTTTGGACAACACCAGTCCACCCAAAATGTATCAAGCTAAGTGTCACATCCTTATCAGCTACAGCTGAGGCAACATTATACAAAACATCATCATCTCAAATTGTTGTCAGTGAGTACATAGTGTCTCACTCTTATAATCAGGAATGGAATTAAAAACTCTTAACACAGGACCCAATCAATCAAAATACCACACTGAGTTATAAATCACCAACTGACAATATTATAATCATGCAGAAGTTCATCCACAAATATTATGTAAGATCTTTTTTTTATTCTTTTTTTTATGCTGATTGATGAGAATGAGGATGATGAAGATGATGCTACAGATTTCCATTCTGGTCTGAGACTGCATGACAGAGCTGTACTCTATGCTTCCTTTCATAATATATTCTGGCATCAACTAGGCCTGAGAGATACAGACACCTGCAGTGTTGGTCAGGAAATTTGAGCAACACTCTCAGAGATGCATCCATTAAGTGGATGAAACTCGACAGTGTGGTCCAAGTCTTCCCAACTGAGCCCGTAGCAAACTCAACTCTGGATAGGACCTGATCAAGTCGGAAAAATCCCACATCACTCTGATGGGAATCAAACCCATGACCTCCCAGCTGGGAATCCATGACGCTAACCACTTTGCCATGGTGCCTAGTATGTAACATCTCAATAGTCACAGTAGACAATGTACAGGTAATTTGAATCTGGAAGGACTCAAAGAAAAACACAGACAGGAGTCATGACCAACAACAAAGACGCAAAAGAGTTTTGATAAAGGTCCATAATTCAAAGGACAACACAAAGAAGAGTCATGACCAGCAACCAGGACACTAAAATAAACACAAAGGACACCGCAAACGAGAGTCAAACAACATACATATAACATACATATAATGATCAATAATCATCCTGATAATCTAAACCACAGTCATGTGCAACAATCCAAAGTTAAAGAACAAAACAAACAAGTCATGATCAACTGTCAACATTCAATGATCAACAATTAGCATTCAGAGGACAACTTGAACGAGAGTAAATAATCAACAATATGGTCATTTTCTTGCTAAAATCTTATCACCAGTCAATATTAACCATTAAATCAAAATGTCAAGCATGAGATAATAGCCAGTGGTATCACTTCTAGTGTCCAGGTACCCAGTTTTAGTTTGTTTTTAATCGTATGGGAAAAGTCCTGTCTTAACAACAAAAACAAAACAAACAAAAAAGCCAACTCACCCATCCACAGATTTCTATTCATAAATCTTACAAAATAAACTCTAAATCTACAGCATGATAATTAGTTTAATCAAAACCTTATGGCAGATAAATAAGTCCTAGAACAAGTCTGCGCTGAGAGTGCCATGCATTCCACTAATTTTTCACTGTCTGATTACTAAAATCAGTAAAAATAAATCAAAACAATATTCAATCTAAAAGAAAAAGCATCACACACACACACACACACACACACACACACACACACACACACACACACACACACACCCCACACACACACAATTTGAAACTTCATGATGGACAACTGATGTTCACCCTGACAGGATATACAATCTCTCTACCCGACCACTAGATTATGACCAAAATGCTGTCATGTTTAAATCATGATAAGAAATAAAGTGTAAACATTTTCAGAAGCAAAACTTGGAGAATGAACAAGCTACTGTGGCGAAGTGGTGTGCACTGTGGACTGCCGGCTGGGAGGTTGTGGGTTCGATTCACATCAGAGCTATCTATTTGTGGGATTTTTCTGACCCAACTGACTTCCATCCAGAGCTGAATATGCTATGGGCTGAATTGGGCAAACTGGCACCACACAGTCGACCTTCATCCACTCAATGGATGCATCTCTGAGAGCGTTGCTAAAACTTCCTGACCAACACTGCAGGTGCCTGTGTCTCCCAGGTTTGGTTGATGCCAGGATATGTTATGAAAGTAAGTGTAAAGAACAGCCCTGTCATGCACTCGCAGACCAGACTGGCAATCTATAGCGTCATCTTCATCATTCTCATTCTAATCAATTGGCTTTAAAAAAAAAAAAGTTTTAAGTTCTGTTGCCCTTCATGCCTTCCTCTCATGGGGACCTCAGTGTCGACTGCCTCTCCATGTTTATGGCCTTCGTTTGATTCTGTCAGGGTTACCGGTGTTGGAAAATTCATGGGGACTGTCACTGGACAGACGTAATGATGCCCTCTAAAGGGAGACCTCACTCGCGCCGGCTCTCCAACTAAGCAATTATTGTTGTCAGTAGGGGGCTCAGTAGATCTCTTGCATATGTTGGATTAGAACAGGCACCACTAAACATCACCCAAATGACTCAGCAGCAGTGCTGTGTCTCCTCTGGTGGGTTGCCTCTTAATGATTTGACACTGACTGCTCCATGTGGATTGCCAGTGCCAGGGCTGTGGCAGGACGGGCTAGGCTGTGGCCAAGTTGTCGGATTGAGCAGTGTGGGTGGCACAGAAGGTGGGACAGAAACAAAACAAAAAACAAAAAGAAAAACAAAACAAAAAATCTAAAGAATGAGCCCAAAACATCAGAGGTCTGTGGCGTATATATCCAGCAACCAAGGGGGCCCGTACGGAACTTCTAGTGAAAGGTCTGGTTTTACGCGACACCTCACTCCAGGTATCCAACACCAACCCTTACATTCTTCGAGATACAGGTGAGGAAAAACCAACCACAAAAGTGTGGATAGACGACCTCCCTATCTCAGTTGCGGACTCTGAGATTGAACATGCCCTTGCGCAGGCTGGCTGTGAACTGCGTTCGCAGATAAAAATGGAGCGAGCCAGAGACAAAGACAATAAGCTAACAAGATTCTTAACGGGGCGAAGATTTCTTTTTATTACCGTCCCGCAGTCTCCACTTGAAAAAATCATGAAGATAAATATTTTTTCAGCAAAGATATATCACAGAGAACAAAAGTCTCTGCAAAAGACTGTTGTTTGTTCTCGCTGTTTTCAGTCTGGTCATCATGTGTCAGGGTGCAAGAATGATGTAGTTTGCAGAGAATGTAATCAGACTGGCCATAAAAGGGGTGACCAGTCATGCCAACTCTCTGACAGTTGCACTGACAAACAAAACAATGACCAACCGACACAGACGAAAAGCAAAGTAAAGACAGACAGCAAACAAAAAGCCACAAACGATGCTACAAAGCCTAGTAAGCGTGTTGACAGGAGCCGATCATCGACCCGCAGTCTACCCTCCTGTCTTCTCTCGAACAGGGTCGTCGTGTACGGTCAGACACCCCAAGCGTGGCCGTTCCAGAGAGCGACACAGCCCGAGGGAAGGGGCGGGAAAGGTGCCCAGACGGGAGGAGTCGGGTTCAGTCAGCCCTGTGCGTTCCGACTCTGAGAGGGCGACGGTTGAACGGTGGCAGTAGTCGCTGTGTGTGACCCATCGACCCTTTGACGACGGATTGGATATTGTTCAACGGACTGTGAGTTTGAATACTGCTTGAAATGTGTCATTGATGATTATGGTTGATATTATGATATACATGTCAATTTTGTTTTTATGGATGTCCATGAAAACAAAAAGGGTACGAAAGGAAATTGAAAGAAAACAAAAAATGTTACGATGGATAGTATACGTATTACCTCTTTGAATGTAAGAGGGTTACGAAACAAAATGAAAAGAAGATCGGTGTTTAATTTCTTTAAAAAAGAAAAGATGGATATTATTTGTTTACAAGAATCTCATGTAACAAAAAATGAAATTGAAACATGGAACAAAGAATGGGGTGGTAATATCTTTTATAATGAAGGTACAACGCGAAGTCGGGGGGAAGTGATTTTAATTTCAAGAAACTTTCATGGTGAAGTAAAATTAATAAGGTCACAAAAAAGAATGCTTGTTGTTTCTGTTGCATACCTTGAACGCAATATTGTAATAGCAAATGTGTACGCGCCTAATGAACCAAATGATAAGATTTCCTTTTTTCAAAGCATGAATGACATTTTTGGTGAATTTAATGAAGAAGATCTCATTATCCTAGGAGATTTAAATTGTGTTTTGAACAATGAACTTGATATTATATCTGGTAGACCACATGATATCAGAGAAGTTAAGGTATTAAATGAGATCATCGACAGTTTAAGTTTAACAGATGTATGGAGAAATCACCACCCATTTGACAAAGACTACACGTGGTGTCGATATAAGCCATTTATTGCGCGCCGTTTAGACTACTGTCTTGCTTCCGAAAGCATTCTGAGTTTATGTGTATCATGCCAACATGTGCTTTCTCCCAATTCGGATCACAAGGCAATTGTACTGGATATTAATGAAGGAAATTTTATCCGTGGTCCTGGTTACTGGCGCTTCAACAATAGTTATTTGAGGAATGAAGAGTTTATACAGAAGATAAACAATATGTTAGATTCCTTTTGGTTAGAGAATGATCATGTTAACAGTGTAGAGAAATGGGAGTTATGTAAATTAGAAATACGGAACCTGTGCGTTGAATTTGGTAAAAATTTGTCTTGTAAGAAAAAAAACGAACTTCTGCAACTACAGAGTCGCCTTCAGCAAACAGAGAGAAGAATAATAGATGACCCCCAAAATGAACAGCTTCAGACAGATCTCTTGAATGTAAAACAAAAACTAGAATTAATACAGATTGAAAAAACAAAAGGCGCACAAGTAAGAGCTAGAATTAAATGGATTGAAGAAGGTGAAAAGAATTCAAAATACTTTTTAGGCATAGAAAAATCCAGAGGCAGAAAAAATTTAATCACTCGGCTTGTTACGGACTCAGGAGAAATTATCACTGGCCAGAAAGAATTACTACGGGAACAAGTGTCATATTATAAAACGTTATATAATCAGAAAACAAATGTTGCAGATGTAAAGGCAGCTACTGATAGTTTCTTAGAGGAAGAGACCATGGTGAGATTAGAAGAAGAAGATGCTGCATTATGTGAAGGTGCAGTAACACTCAAAGAAACGACTGATGCTCTCAAGATGATGAAAAATGGTTCCGCTCCGGGAAGCGATGGAATAACCACCGAATTTTATAAATTCTTCTGGAGCAAAGTAGGTCGTCTAGTAACTGATTCGTTTAATGATTCATTTAATAGAGAAGAGCTGTCTTTTACACAAAAGCAAGGAGTCATAACATTACTTCACAAAGGTAATGATTTAGATAGAGATAAGTTAAACAACTGGCGACCTATTACGTTAACAAACACTGATTACAAAATACTGGCAAAAACCTTAGCGGTGAGATTAGGAAGGGTGATACCGAAATTGGTTAACGAGGATCAGGTAGGGTACATAAAGGGTAGAAACATAGCAACTGTTGTAAGAACGATAGATGATGCGATAAATTATTTAAATATAACGGGTAAATCAGGATACCTTGTGGCTTTAGATTATTCCAAAGCTTTCGATTCCATATGTAAAAAATTCATCTTGCATGCTTTTAAAGTGTTTGGTTTGGGCAATTGCTTTCAGACATGGATATCGGTTTTAACCAGCAATTGCCAGAGTAGCATTAACCATGGTGGATGGATCTCTGAGGCTTTTGATGTTAACTGTGGAATTAGGCAAGGCTGCCCATTCTCTCCCCTTGCCTTTATTTTAGCGGTAGAGATTTTGGCAATAAAGATAAGAAACAGTCCTATCTCAGGTATTATGACACCAAAAAATAATGTTAACGCTGTATTGAAAATAAAGCAATTAGCTGACGACACGACACTATTTCTTGAAAATAGAGAGGATATGATAATGTCTTTAAACATACTCAATTCGTTTGAAAACTTTTCAGGACTTAAACTGAATTTACACAAAACCAAAGCAATACGACTAGGTAAATGAGGAGAAGAACGGAATTTACCGTTTCCCATCGTTGATAAAATAAAAATCCTGGGAATTTATTTCCAAACAGAAACAATGGCTAGAAATATTGAAGATAATTGGAAAAGTCGAGTTAAAAGAATCCATAATTTGATAAAACAGTGGAGTAGAAGGGATCTCAGTATACATGGCAAAATTGTTATAGTTAAATCCTATATTGTCAGCCAGTTGACATTCGTTATGCAATGTATAGGTATCCCGGAAGTAATTCTTAGGCAGGTGAACACATTGTTGTATAGGTTTATTTGGCAAAGAAAATCTAGCAACCGTAAAGCTTTCGAAAAGGTGAAAAGAAAAACAATGGAAAGTGACTATAGTGAAGGAGGACTTAAAATGATTAATATGTTAGAATTTCAAAAATGTTTGTATTTACAATGGGCTGGAAAGCTGCTTTGTGCTACTAACGAGAACTGGACCTTTATACCCAAATGGCATTTGGGTAAACTTGCTACAGAACAAAATATTTTCAGGATAAACTGCAGATCAAAGCAGCTACAAAACGTGAGTGAAATAGAAAACGACTTTTGGAAAGAAGTCATTATTACATATCTAGATAATAAGAAAGAAATTAAATTAGAGGATGTAGACAGCAAGAACGTTCATAGTCAAATGCTATTTCATAACACTTTAGTACAATATAAGAGCAAGGTTTTGTATTTTCAAAATTGGTTCGAAAATGGATTTGAATGTGTTCAAAACATAGTGCATGCACATGAAAACCGACTCTTGAGTTTAGAAGAAGTTTCAACTGTAATAGATAAAAATAAAGCAAATGTAATTTTTGAATACAACGCTCTTTGCAACGCAATTCCAAGACAATGGATGAACTGGATTCAACGTGGCGAAATGAGTCGTGAAAACATCCATGTGGAGTCCTGCATTGCAAGTGAGTTTAATGTAAAACCAAAGAAAATAAAGACCTTATTATTAAAAGCGGGAGATGAAATCAATCTAAAACCTCACGCTTATGAAGTCTGGCAAAGAAAATTCAATTTTGTTCTCAACGACAGTTTATGGATCTTGCCGAGAAAAGTTTCAAAAGAAGTTCGGTTACACGAACTACAATGGAAAATAAACCATAATATCTATCCTACAAATATCATTCTTGAAAAAATGAAAGTAACAGACTCTAACAAATGCGATTACTGTAGTGATAAGATTGACTTCATTGAGCATTTCTTTTTTGAATGCCCAAATGTGAGTCTATTTTGGAAAAAAATTGAAGTACTTTTATGGCTTGAAATTGGAAAACCAGTAAAATTATTGGTTTTGGATGTCTTATTTGGTGTTTGTAAAAAGGAACTGAACCAAAAAGAGTCTGTGTTAGTTAATCATATCATTTTGCTGGGCAAAATGTGTATAAGTATAGCGCGGAAAACAAAAGCACTGTCTTCGCTTCAAATCATTTTTGATCAACAATTAAATATGAGAAGAAAATACATATTCAGAAGCAACCATTCTAATGTAACTAACACCTAAATTCATTTAAAAGACGCCGTCTCTGTCCATCTGTCTGCCTGACGGCCGATCAGTCTGGCTGTCTGTCTCTCTTCCTTCCTCTGTCCCTCTCTCTTTCTCTCTCTCCCTCTGTCTCTCGCTTTCTCTCTCTCTCTCTCTCTCTCTCTCTCTCTGTGGGTGTGTGTGTGTAAAACAAAATGAAAAACCGAAAATGATTATATTTTTTGTTTAATATATGCTGTTTCCTTTGTATGTACAAAACATGATCAGAGTGAGTGTGCCAGTTCACCACACATTAGAACATCAACAAACCCAGACACTTTGTATCAAACGCCAAAATACTAAAATCTGCAACACTGTGTCCATTTGTAAGAGAACATACAGACTATGCATGGTGTGTAAGAGACTGTTGGAAAAAAAAAAAAAAAAAAAAAAAAAAAAAAACCTTAGAAAAAAAAAAAAAAAAAAAAAAAGAATGAGCCACAAAGGCAGAAAAACAGTGGACAACCGTTTCATGTACCCAAATAAAAGGTTCTAGGAAACTGCTGATAATCAGGCAACAATTACAGCACATAATATACTTTTTTCATATTTACCAAAAAGAGGAAAAAGAATAACACAAACGGGAACAAAACAACTCACAACATACATTTACGCAAGTCAGGAGCACTAGTGCATCAAAATCAAATAGAGGGAGAACATTTCATTTTCTTTTTCTTTTTCAAGACCATAAATAACTAAATTTGCACATCACAAAAAGAACAATATCAATTTCAACAAAAAATTTTAAAGCAAATTCAAATGATCAAATTCAAATTCTTTCCTGACCAAAACAAAAAATCTGATAAATTTGTGTACGATTTGTCTGTTCTACACATCAGGCTGCAACAGCATGCCACTGAAACACGTCCACCATCCACCGCAAAAGGTGTATTGATCATCACTGTAGGTTCTAAGCCATACCCGTTGACCAGCATTCAATCTTACTGTCGTGTGACCTGTGGACATAGTGGTGCCTGTTGATGCTACATAACCTATAGCATTGTTCTCCAAGACAACACTTAGTCTAGCCATGATGGAATTTTCAGCTTTATTTGGACCTGTGTTGACCATGAAGCAGTATGTACCAGACAGGGGAGCCGTGAACATCCCTGTCTGTGCGTTGTATCCGTTCCCTTCATTGCTAGCAACATCTTCACAGATCAGAGTCCGCTGCTTGCGGCTGATGGTCACATTTTTCACAAGGACTGCATGGAATGACACTTGGCGATTGGCTGTCACTGTGGAGAGAACAAAAAGAGAATAAATTCTTTGAAGTCATCAAGGGTATCTCTGTTTGGATGTAAATTCTGTCAATGCCAAAGATGACTGCATCCTATCTGTCTTGCATGGTCACAACAGTGATATTGTGATGGTGAACAAAAAAAATAAGTGGAATTATGTTTAAGTAGGAAGTATTAAAGAGAAGCCAACATATTCAATTTAAATTTCTGGTCAAACTCTGACCTAAGACTTGAGCAACTAGAACATGAAAGTTAAAACAAACAAATAAATAAATAAAATAAACAAATAAATAAATAAAAATAAGCTATGTAAAAATGTTACAACTGAAATGGACTCATAGTGTAGTTTGTTTGATAATGAAATCACTGACTGCAAGGTGAACTTTGTGTGTTCATGCTAGAGACAGACAAAGAGAGATTTTAACTGAAGGTGCGTCATCCACAAAGGTCTTGTTTTCACACACACACACACACACACACACACACACACACACACAGGGAGAGAGAGCGAGAGACAGAGAGAGAGAAAGAGGGGGGAGAGAGATTTACTCACGAAATCTACTTTCCAAAGCAGTTATCTTTTGTGATTTATCCTGCAATGAGTCCTGGGCTGTCCGTACTTTCTGGGCAATGGAAACTAACTGGTTCTCTGATGCTTTCAGGTCAGTATGCAGGGAGCAGTGGTCTCTCTTCAGATCACAGACATTGCTCTGGACTGCAGACAAATCAGACTCAATTTGACAACATCATTCTTGATGTCAGCAGAAAGGGCAGAGGGTTCTGTCTTCAGCTGGTCAATGTCTTTCTTCACATCAGACTTCAAAGTTGAGTATTCTGTCTTCAGGGTACAGCACTCTGCCTTCAGTTGGTCAACATCTTGCTTCATGTCAGACTTCAGGGCAGAGCTCTCTGTCTGCACAGTAACCATCTCTCTCTGAAGCTTGGCCAGCTGAGCATGCATGTTGTCCTTTTCTGCTGTCTGCACAGCCAGGTCTTGATGCACGATGGCATTTTTATCTTTCAGACCAGTCACCTCTCTCTGCAGAGCAGCTAGGTCAGATGTCAGCTTGGAGTTATTGTTTTTCAAACCTGTCATTTCCCTCTGCAAGCCATTCTGTTCTGCAGACACATTGCTGTTGGCATCATTCAGCTCAGTCACCTGCGTGTAATCTGGGTGTTGGCTGCCTTAAGTGAAGACACCTGACTCGCTAAATCGTTCACCTTCTGACAAAGTTCATCCCAGGCTGTGTGTCTGGAACATGTGGGATGACGTGGTTGCCTTCCCTGAGAACACCACTCCCTGGTCAGAGTGCAAGTCTGGAGGATTGGCCGCTTCCCTGCTCTGCATAGTGTCAGGATCCTGACTGTCTCACAACCTTCCCCATGAAGGACTCCAGACAGTCAGCCAGCAGTGGTGTGTTGTCGTTCACCTCATGTCTCAGCAATGAAGTAGTGGTACTGCTGGTGTGGTTGAGGATTGTCTGCAGGTCTCCTTGTACAAACAGGGCAGCTCTCTGCTGTGCCTGTGACAAAGGAGCTAGTGGGGACCCTGACAGCTGTTGCTGGAGTGTGTCCAGTGTCTGCTGTGCTTCTGTCATGTGGGTGTCGATTCGCTCAGCTTGTCATCACACACCTGCCTCAGACCCGTCAAACAGGTGTTGAGGGCATCACCAACTCGCCGTAGCAGAGTGACGTAACGAAAATGGATACCATTCTCCATAGGTTTCTCTCTCCTGGGTTAGTTTCTCCTTGTCCTCTCTCAGTTTCTTCAGACAGTCTTCCACCATCTTCACCTGTTGTCTGACCTGGCTGGCTGGGCCCTGTGCTGTCCTACCTCTGTCTGAGGGGTTCTGCAGTTCAGTGACCTGGGCTCCCTGACATGTGGTGCTGTGGTAACGCTGACAGTGAATGCAGAAACTGTTCTGGCATTGGCTGCATCGATACTGAGATTCTTCCTCTCCATTACACAGATCACAAAGTACAGGTAGGGTATCACCTTTATAATCTTCCTCAATGTAGAAATTGGTCTGGAAAAAAAAAATCAGGGGGCTCTTTATTCTTCTCAGCAGACATGAAATTTGCAGAACCAACAAAATTTCATCTTTCAAATATTCATACAGATGAGAATTCTCATGTAAGTATACATAAGGAATCATTTCCTTAGAACAAAACAATATTTGAACTTCTCCTTTGCCCAGTTTGGGGAACAATTGCAGAATCTGCAACTAAAAGAAAAAGCTTTCTTAAATAACATAAATTGTGAAAAATCAGTTTGCCGTGTGACTTCATTCATCTATTCCTATAAAATGTTTTTCAACATACAACTGATGCATTAAAAAAAAAAAAAGCGTGAAGACAGTGGTCACTAAATAAACTGTTGACTTAACATCAATGTGTATTTGCTTTGTATCCAGTGTGTATCTCATCTATTTACACTCATTTAAAACAGCAGCCACCAACTAGTCCAGCACGGAATCATTTTGCCACTGCTGTTCTGTTTGGTCATATCATGAGACACTACACTACAACCAGTGAAGCTGAGCTGTTTTTGTTGACACCAGCTGTTTTGTTTTACACACTGACCACTTCCTTATCTAGTAAAATAACAAAACTGCTTGTGTCCACCTTTCTGGGCTTGCTTCTGCATACATGGAATGATGTACTGGATTTATTTTTCATGTACCCTAGTGAATGGTTCACTAAAGAAGAAACCTTAATCATTGTTTCATCTACATCTTCCCTGCCTGGCGGCAGTCTTCTCACCCCAGTCTCTCACATCATCCCACAATCCCAGAACACTTCAATGTCGGTGAGAGCAGGGGTCAGATAAGCTGCCCTAACCCTAGACACTGGAATCATAGAACACTTCAATGCTTTCAATATTATCATCATTATAGTATTTATATAGCAACTATCCTAGTTAGAGACCAAGCTCTAAGCGCTGTATAAACCATCTTTTCAGTTACATAGCAGTCTGCCTACCCAGGTAGCGCAGACTGAATAGGTGGTGCTGAGCTATCTTCAGTTGTTTCCCATTTCATCAGTCTAAAATCACTCACTCCTTCATTTTTCATCCAAGCAGAATGCATACTATGTGCATATGTGTCATCCATACCAGCAGCCAAACTCGCCTTTTCTTCCAGAAGTTTTGAATGGGATTTTACGTGTGTTCAAGATGTTATGCATGCATTTTCCTACATGGACTCTCAGCTTATAGTCTAATTCATAGGACTTTTGAGAAATGGACTCAGACTCAATGTTAAGTCCAAAGGAAAACTACCCCTGTATTGAAACAGCTTGGTGGAGGTTCGAAATGCATAACCCCAGGATCATGAGTCAGGTGCTTTACCAAGTAAGCTATTCCAGCCCCTAACAATATCAGTGAAAACAGAGTCAGAACAACTGCCCAAACCCAAGGCAATGGAATCTTGGAACACTTCAACAGAAGTGAAATACAGGCATCAACATAACTGCCCAGATATGATACAAAAGAATCAAGAGCACTTCAACATCAGTGAATACAGAATTAGATAAACTGTCCTAACCCTAGATGCTGACACCGCAGAACGTTTCAATGTCAATTAATTCAAGGGTCAGACAAACGTCCCTGACCCCAGACACTGAAATCCCAGAATACTTCAATATCAGTCAAACACAGTGGTCAGACGACTTGCCCTAATCCTTGACAAACTGCTTTAACACTGGAAACTGGACTCAACGAACACTTCAACGTCAGTGAATACATGGGTCAGTCAAACTGCCCTAACCCCAGACACTGAAATCCCACAACACTTCAATGTCAGTGAATACAGTGATTATACAACCTCTGCTTACCCCAGGCTATCAAAGTTTCATTACAGAATTCAGCGGACAGCAGTAACCAGACAATGGTCACTGGCACAGATCAACCAAACTTCCTGGGGAAAGACTCATGACGGGCTGCTGAGGATGGTGTAGCACACGGAACAACCAGCCAGTTACAGAGGCTGAGGAATGATGACAATGGAACACTAAATCAGCACTGCAAAACCCAGGCTACCCCCAGAGAAAAAAAAGGAACTCTACAAACAATTGAAGTTACACTATTAATAGGAAGAAACATAAAACAGGTGTACCTGAAAGTCTGTCACACCTCCAGGTGGCACTGGTATAACATGACGGCAGGTGGGGCAGGTAATGTTGATGGTTGACTTATCTCCTTCCCTTGCACGAGTCAGACCACCACTGGCACTCGTCTGAAATACACACACATGTATGTATGCACATCCACCCATCATACTGTCACATGTATCATAAACATGCACATGCCCCTCCTTCCTCCCACCTCTCTTCCATACATACAGCCTTCCACACCACATGCCAGAAGTGGATCACTGCAGAGAGGAAAGAGACAGGAAGGACAGAAACAGAGTTGGAGAAGTGAAAAGTGGCTCTGAGTGATGCTTGCTCCCAACACAAGTGCTCATGTTTCCACCATTGGGCAAACTTTATTTCTTTTTCTACCAGCAAATGGCTAACATCACTGTGCTAATGATCATGTCTTTAGATGAAGAGGATGTTAGATCTAGCACTGCAAAAAGACCCAGGTGAGAAGGAAAAAGACGAGAGAATTACACATCAAAGATCATTCACAAACCACAGTGTCCTTCCCCACTTCTTCATATCCACTTATGACTTCTAAATTTTTTTTTTTTTTTTAAACAAAACACCACAAAAAAGCCAAAGTGTGAAAGTGTACGAATGATCCATCATCTTTTCAGCTTCATCAGAATAACCCTGTACACCCCCAAAACACAAGAAATATGACTAAGCAGAAGAAAGGTTGGGCCCACTGACAATCTCATACATTGTTCTCATGCACATGATGGGCATGTTCAGAGTTACTTTATGCCAGAAATTTCAGGAAGAGACTGCTTGAACTTCTGGAGGCTACCCATTCCAATAGATGATTGTTCTTAGTTAAGACAGTGTCTTCCTTATAGCATTCTGCTGGCTGACATGTCATAGGTGCATTTCTTTGTTAGTTTGTTGGGTTTTGTTGTTATTGTAGTTTTTTATGGCAGTGGGGGTGAGGTTGCAGTAACACACTATTCTATGACGATGATAGTACATGCCTAGATTAACAGAAATCATGCTATGGTTGCATTTATCTAACATCTTGGTCATATTTTTCTCCTTATTTCTTCAAAACATGAAACATTGTTCCCAAAGCACATACTAGTGTTTCTTCATCTTCTTCTTCTGCGGTTGATTTTAATTGGCTGCGTCAGATTTCATTTTTTTTTCCTGTTGTATTTCCTGTGCCACTTTATGGCACTATCCCCATGCTGCTCTTCCGTTCCTCCATCCACAATCACATCCTGGCTTGTCCATCACAGCCCTGGCGTAGGAAGCAGTCAATGTCAAGTCGTCATGAGGCGACCCACCAGAGAGGACACTGCACTGCTATTGAGTCACTATGATGTGTTTCAGGACACCACCTACCATGGGCCTTACTGACAATGATAATTGCTCGGTCACAGGTGCCAGTGTCAGTGAGCCCTCCCACTACCATGTCCATCCACACGATCCCTGGTAACTCACCAATACTGGCCACCTTGGCACAATCTCACCAATGGCGTGCAAAGGACATCAACAATGAGGTCACCATGAGTGGGGATCATGGAGGCCCATTGAACTTGAGACTTTTTTTTTCATTTCCTATGCTGATCAGTGAGGCTGAGGATGTTAATGATGATGCCATGGAGTGTCCATTTTGGTCTAAGACTGCATGACAGGGCTGTATCCTATGGTGAATTTAATCATATACCCCTGCATCAAATGATCCAGATAGATGCAGACACCTGCAGTGCTGGTCAGACATTTTGAGCAACGCTCTCAGAGATTCATCCAGTAAGTGGATGAAACTCAAATCTTTGGTTCCTGTCTTCCCAGTGAGCCCAGAGGAAACTCAACTCTTGACAGGAATTGGTCAGGGCTGAAAAATCCCACAAATGAATTAATGGCTATAAATTACTGTTGCAGGAAAGGCGGCCTAGTAGAAGGCATCATGTGTATGTTGAATCAGAACAGGCACCACTGAGCACAACTGAAGTGAATGGACTGCAGTTCAGTGTCTCCCCTGGTGGGTTGCCTCATGACAACCTGACAATGACAACTCCCTAGGGACTGCTGGGGCTGGGGCTGCAATAGTACAAGCCAGGGTGTTGCTGTGGATGAGAAGCCAGAAAGAGCAGCGTGGGGGTAGTGCCACAACAGTGGCACTGAAGACGAGACAGCAAGATTCTGATGGGAACTGACCCCCATGACCTCCTGGCCTTGAATATGCCTCACTAACCACAGTGTCACAACAGTGCTTCAATAGCAGCTTGTTCATTCCCCTATCACGAGTGTATATTTCTGAATACAATTTTGATTTCAAAGGCGGTCTGCCCTTTCCCATAACATAATAATCAAATCGTTGATTCTGGTTAACTTGCGGAAGATCTCCACAATTTGATCTCACCAAATAAATATGTTATATAATGTGAGCGTTATTACGTTATTCATAACTGTGCCTGTGAAAGAAGTACGATGGGTAACCATAATTATGATGAAACTTGAGGATTCTTCACTTCGATTTTGACTGTGCTGATTCAGAGTTTACCCTCCTCCACCCCAATACTTCAGAACGTTTGACTTTTTTTTTTAACTTTAGTTATGTCAATTTTAAAGTATGACAGCATGGTCTGGTCTCCAGTTCTGAAGAAGAATGTAACATATATAGAAAATATGCGAAGAAGGATTCACTTTACAAATAACTGAACTGAGTACTTCAATCAAGCAAAGAGGTTGAAATTCTTTCAGTTACCAAGGATAGAACATCTAGGAGCTTGAGGTGAAATGATAAATTCTTTAAACCTTTACCTATCTGCTGCAAAAACCCAAACTACAAATAGTTTTATTTTTAAAAGTAATACTAGAAGTCATCCCATTAATTCTTCTTCTTCCTAAAAAACTGGTTCACTCAAAAGTGAGTAAGTCACCAGCACGCATGTTAAAAAAAAGAAAGTGCGACTCAGCCTGTTGGCCCCTGAAGCAAAATTTGGCAACAAGGGGTCGCACATGGTATTTAAAAAGTTAAAAGCAATGGCCAGGTTAAGACCTAGGTAACCATAAAATATCTGGGGAAGTTAAAATAGAAAAATCAGTCAATATGCAGATCTCAAGACTGTCGTATCAATTTGATTTTTAAATGAGACTGCATTTATGGCAATCTTGATGGCACCCAGCAGTGAGTTCCACAGCCTTACAGAACTAGGATAAAATGAATATAAATGGCTGTCAATATTTGATGCAGGTATGCCATAAGATTGACCGCCACTCCTGGTGTTACTATTATTCAATACTAGTTGTTCCATTGGGATATCAATTAGTTTAGCTCTGCTTTTGAAGAAGGTATTAAGTTTAATAAAAGCTCTTCTCTCTTCTAAGGGTTTCCATTCTAATTTCCTCATGTTCTTCCTAGTATTCCGTTTCTCTCTGATATGGTTCCCTGTTGCGAACCGTGCTGCTCTCTTCTGAATCTTTTCGAGGTTATCAATGTCCTTTAGATTGTAATGATCCCAGACTGAGCAACCATATTCCAGTACTGGTCTAACCAGTGTTTTATAGCAGTCATCTATAACCTTCTGGGGGCAGTTGTTGATATTCCTGAATAAGAAAGCTAAGATATTGTTTGCTTTCTTACATACTAAATTGTAATGTTCTTTCCATTTGAGACGACTATCTATAATCATGCCTAAATATTTTGCAGCATTGATTTCTTTAAGAATAGTATTGTGAACAGAGTATTCTGATCTAGTTGGTGAGCGTTTATTACATATAGTGATATATGCAACACTTGGCACTTCTGGGGATGAAATTCCATTTTCCAAGTTCTTTCCCACTCTTGTAAAGCGTTTAGATCTTCTTGTAGAATGCGTGTATCATTCTTGCTTCTGATTGTTCTATATACTAAGCTGTCATCTGCAAAAAGCCTTATAGTAGGTCCAGGAGAGAGATTACTACTTATGTCATTTATATAAATTAAAAAAAAACAAGGGCCCCAGAACAGTTCCCTGTGTTACACCTGACAAGACTGGTTTACAATGGGATGACGACCCTTCCACAATAACTTTCTGCGTTCTCCCAACGAGGAATGATCTAGACCATTTTAGCAAAGAACCGCCAATGCCAATGTGTTCTAATTTAAGTAGCAGGCCCTCATGGTCAACCTTATCGAAGGCTTTAGAAAAGTCTAATAAAACTGCATCTATTTGCTGTCTGTTGTTAAGACAGTTATCAAAATCATTGAGAGTTATTATAAGTTGGGTCTCACAACTCTTTCGCTGTCTAAAACCATGCTGGACGTTATTTAAGAAGTCATATTTGTCAAGATGGTCCATTATGCTACTATATATTATATGTTCAAGTAATTTTGCTGATATGGATGTAAGAGATACAGGTCTATAGTTCTCTGCTTTTGTTTTGTCACCCTTTTTTAATAAAAGGACAATGCTAGCATCTCGCCACTCATCAGGTATTACTCCCTGGTCCAGTGAAGCTTGGAAAAGTAGTTGGTATACCTCAGTCAATTCATCGGCACATAATTTTAAGAGCTTGCCAGGAATGCCATCAGCAATAGTAGTAGTAGTAGTAGTAGTAGTAGTAGTAGCAGTAGTGTAGGGACGTAATCAATACATAGGCCGTTAAGCCTTTCAATGTCCCCTCGTGTTATTTTACTTTTATGACAGGGTTGAAATGCATGCAATATACATTTTCCTACTTATTCATCAAAGCTTCTAAACTGTACTTTAAATTTCAAGTCTTTATCCAGCAAATTCTTAAAAACATTAGTATTATTAGCAAATTAAAGTGCAGTTGGCAAATTGTTCCAGTTAGCAATAACTCTGTTACTGAACGTGAATCTCCCCATATTAGTATGAAACTGCTTAACAAATATCTTGCCTTCCGAATTTCTTGTTCTATCTGTTTTAGCAGCCTCAAAAAAATAGTCCCACTGTATGTCCGTTTGCTGGTGAAATATTTTGAACACTTCAATCAAATCCCCTCTAATACGTCTACCTTTTAATAAGATCAAACCAAATGTAATACACTTTCTGAAAAATTTGAAACACAATTATACAGTTGAAAAATACATCTTTTCAAAAGAAATGAAGCTTGCAGATTTCTTTAAAAAGTGGTACCCTTATCAGTGTATTCTTGATGATGTACAGTGATAGATGTAAGGATGTATGTTTGTATACAAATATGTCACTCCGAGCGTGCTTTTTTTTTTTTTTTTTTTTTTTATGAGTGTAATTATGGTAATACCTGGTTAGTTCAGTTTGTTTCATGATGCATTGTTCAAGGCTCAGTCTCACTCTGTACAATAATTTAATGTGTGTGTGTGTGTGTGTGTGTGTGCGTGTGTGCGTGTGTGTATGTGTGTGAGTGTATGTTTATATATGAATATGAGTACATGTATAGATAGATATGTTCATATGTGTCTATGTGTAAATGTACTTTACAATTATCCTTTGTTCCACTTTTCACAGTAGTAAGAAATATTCGTGTATCATCAGTTTAATGTACTTATGAAAATCTCTGCGCACTGTCCTCTTTCTGCGCGTATGTATCTCTTCTGTTACTTGAATGAAATGTATGAGAAAGTGGGGGGAAAAAATGCCCTAGCTAAAGTAGATCGTACTACGACCGCACCAAAAAGAAAGAAAGAAAAAAAAAAAAGGAATGCCATCAGGACCAGTAGCTTTGTTTTCATTGATGTTTGTCAGTAACTTAAATACTCCTGCTTTGCTTATTTTGATATTTTGCGTTTTGGGGAGCTTATCATCATCCTTTAGTCTAACATTAATTTGAGGCTTGGGATTTGAGAAAACCGAACAAAACTGATTGTTTAGTAAATTTGCTTTTCCTTTTGTTTAGTAAATTTGCTTTTCCTTTCAATAAACCATTAGTTAACACTACATGCTACACTATTTTCAAACAGTCTGAATAATCAGTACATTTGAAACTCTTTATCTTGCACTTCTGTAACAGCAGGCACACTCAACAGTTTTAAAAACAAACTTAATGACCAACGAGAAGAACGTTGCTTCCAAATTGACCAACGAGAAGAATGCTGCTTCCAAATTTTAACAATACGTAAAGTGTGAAGTTTGCCATTCCATGATGCAATGCACCTTCTTGTCAAGGAATTTGCTTTCTATCAGTAACCAGATGAAACTGGCAAATGGCTCTTCAGTTAATACTGGCTGTAAGTATTATAACAGCGATAGCTATGAAGCCATATTATGGTACAAAAATACTTGACCATACCTGCACTTCCACTTGCTTCTTTTCCTTGTCCGCTAGTCTGGTCAAACACGGCAGGCAGAATGTATGGAAGCAAGGCAATAACTTCGGTTGCCGACCTCGGAATGGTTCAAGGCACACACTGCAACTGATACGGCTATTTGTGTTCTCTTTAGCTGTCGCCATTGCTACCCGAGTTGTTCAATACTTCCTTGAATATGGACGCGGAGACGCGCTTGATGCTACTTTCGGTTTCAGTTCTCCGCACGATTTGTTGCCTCCTACCCCCTCTCTCCCCCACCCCCATACTATAATTCTTTTCTGTTTTATCGCTGTTTTTATCTGTATGATATCTAGAATGACACTCTGGAGAGTAAATATCTGCACCTATTAAAGACTTAAAGTAAGAGGTACAAATGGGAGTGAAAGAAGGATGGAAAGTGATCTGCTGAATGCAACACTGCAGAATATTAAATGAAAAGGCAAAGATTGAAACTGTAAGAGCATAAACTCTAAGGCAAACTAGCACCATCCATATTAAGGATGTTGATGTTCTTTTGAAATATCTGTCCGCATGCCCACCTACCTAGCTAATGACAATGGTATACACTTGACTTGTGTATGTGTGTGCGAGTGTGTGTGGATGTTGCCTTCTTGTTAGTTTTTTTTTGTGATTGTTTACTTGTGGCTCTATACACCCTTTAAGAATTGCTTAACTATTGAAATATTTCCTCTAAAATTTAATGTATTTGTTGTCTTCTTCTATTGTTTGTCCTTTTTGTGCACAAAAAAAACCTTCATAGATGGAACATTGGAAACATATATTTACAATACTGAAACTGCACTTTCATTCGCTCACAGACCACTAGATTGTGATTCATGAAACTCATTCAGTCTCAGACAAATAAGAGGTTTATAATATTATTATCACCACAAATTTTTGGATACAACTTTGAATTCATATGTACATCACAAGCTTAAAACAAGTGTATGTTGTACTTCTATACAATGACTGAGAGTGAGAGGAATGTTTGGTTGTTATATCATATATATGTTGTAACATGTGTTCATATGTTCATGATCTTGCTGAAGGAGTTAAAAAGATTTATTAATAAAAAAAAAATATCTGCACCTGGGCCGAATGAATCCTGGATTCGCCCTTTGAACCGACTAAACGAATTACTTCCCTTGTATTTCTCTTGGGGTTGCATAGACCTTTTTCAGTATGTTGCCACTATTTAGACGTATTTCGCGCCACAACTTACTCTTCATTTTTTCACTCCCCTATCCATAAACAAATTTACAACAAAACTTGTATTAAAAAAAAAAAAAATTGCATGGCGAATGATTATCATATCTATGTTATGCACAATTTGTTACTTTGAAATGTATTGGGAGTTTAACTGCGAGCTAGTAGACCATATCTTAATCGAACTTCCGGAACGTGAACCCACATCCGAGATTGGTTTCATTCGGTCGAATTCTTCAACGTTAGGAAGGAATTTGTCGATTCATAAGCGCTTGGGATATCTCTACTTTAAGGTACGTCTTACATGATTATTGCATATAGCTGTATGTTCAGATGTTTGTTTAGATTTGCAGATAATGCATTACCGCTTAGTGTGTTTTCCTGCCGTGTAACTAACTATATTTTTTAACATATCGGTAACTAAGTCGGAAGAAAGGGGAAAAATACACAGTTTCTTAATTCGGCAAAACATAGTTTTATCACCTTGCCATGAGAATCTTATCGTGAGGAATTGCGATAATTTACAAAGTTAGTCTTCTTTAAATATGACCTCGTAGAAGCACTAAAACTCAAAACCATTACATGTCAATGAATATGCAGAGTTAGACATAGGGTATTCACAGTAACCTCATAAGCGAAGGTTACTGACGGAAAAAAGCTTTCCAAACTAAACCCACTAGACATAGAGATGGACAGCAATCCACCATGCCTGATCTCATACTGGTTAATGAGGACAGCCTCATTTCTGACATAGACCATAAAGCACCGCTTGGTCTGAGCGACCACCAGGTCCTTATCTTCCATATATATGCTAATTCTAAGTTTCACCAAGATGACTGTTCTAAATATAATTTACAGAAAGGCAATTACAGCACTTGATTTCAGACATGAAGGAAGTGAAGTAGACTGGCGCACTCTTGATGAAATGGATGTTAATACATGCTGGACCCATGTAAGTGACTGGATTCAGTCAGGATTGGACAGGCATATACCAAAGGTGAAAATTAAAAAGTCAGCAACTACTAAAGTCAAACCAAAATGGATGGTTAGAAAGAACTTGAGGCAAATCAAGAAAAAGTATAATGCTTTTAAAAGATATCTTGCGACTAAATCTGGAATAGACTACCAGAGATACATTATTGAGAGAAACCTCACGAAGAGGATGATTAAAAAGGCAAAGAAAAGGTATGAGAAAAAAATAGCTGGCCAAGCAAAGAGTAACCCAAAAAAACTTTTGGAAATATGTGCAAGAAAAATTGAAGATAAGCACTAGTGTTATGCTTTAAAAAGGGATTCAGGTGAAATGGCAGTCACTGACTCCGAGAAAGCAGAAACGCTCAATGATTTCTTTTCAAGTGTATTCACCCGAGAGAAAGTAGACAATCTACCTAATATGACTAAGTCTCAAAATTTAGAAGGTATAACTCTTTCAGAAATAAGAGTCACCCCAGCAGTGGTGGAGGCCAAACTGAAAAAACTTGACCCCTCTAAGGCTCAGGGACCTGATAGAATTCCGGCCAAAGTCCTAAAAGAATTAAGTAAGGAGCTCTCAGTTCCCTTCAGCATACTGTTTAATAAATCCTTAAAGATGGGAAGTATCCCAGACGACTGGAAAACTGCTGATGTTGTTGCCATATTTAAAAAGGGCTCGAAACAGGACCCGGGTAACTATAGGCTAGTCAGCCTAACTTGTGTTACATGTAAACTAAAGTACTGGAGTCAGTTGTGAGGGATGTTATTGTGACATATTTTAATGATTTCAAACTTTTTGCTGACTGTCAACATGGCTTTCGAAATAAAAGATCTTCCATGACCCAATTGATCCAAGTCATGGATGATTTAACTACACTTGCTGATGACAAAAAATCAATAGATATTGTGTATTTAGATTTCCGCAAAGCTTTTGACTCGGTACCGCATAAAAGACTATTGATCAAGTTGAAACATTATGGAACTGACACCCCCCTCCTAGACTGGATCGAGGACTTTCTGACTGACCGAAGACAGAGGGTGAGGGTAGGGTCGGCGTACTCTCCGGACAAACCAGTTTTAAGTGGCATCCCACAGGGAAGCATTCTGGGCCCAGTCCTTTTTACTATACTACGGTGACACTGTCAATTATCCGGATATACAAAAGGACCTTGACAACGTGCAGGAGTGGTCACATAAGTGGAACTTATATTTCAATGTCCAAAAGTGCAAGGTTATGCACATAGGTAAAAAGAATCCAAAAACTGACTACTCAATGAAATTAGGAGATTCAAATGAAATGATCCAAAAATGCTCAGAGGAAAAAGACCTTGGCGTTACTTTTGACTGTGATCTTAGTTTTGACCCACACATACAAAAAGCGATCAGTAAAGCCAACCAAATGATTGGGTTGATTAGACGATCTTTCTCCTTTATTGATATAGACATATTTCTGAAATTGTACAAAGCACTTATCAGACCACATGTAGAGTACGGAAATGTTATCTGGTACCCACTGCTTAAGAGACAATCGGTGTCAGTAGAAAAGGTCCAGAGAAGAGCGACTAAATTATTACCAGAATGCAGAGACATGACTTATGCAGATAGGCTAAGATATCTTGAGTTACCATCTCTAAAAGCCAGAAGGGTAAGACGGGACCTGATCCAAGTATATAAAATATTTCACCAAGTGGACGATACTGATTTTAATTCTTTATTCCAAGTGAGAAAGTCTGATATTACAAGAGGCAATGAAGGCAAATTGTTTGTTCGTTTTTCTAACACTAATCTAAGGAGAAATTCGTTTGCTATCAGAGTAGTTAGCAGATGGAATTCTCTTCCAACTAACATTAAACTCACTGACACACTTAACAACTTTAAAAGCCTCCTTGATGCAGATGTAAGTTTTAAAGGCATAGAATTTGATTTTGATGACTGAGACTTTTCTCATACCAATATATGTATGTAACCGTAACATGCTGTGATTTACACCCCTTGAGCAATACTGACATAATAAATTGATGGAGCACAAGAAAGCCGCGAGGCCATACAAGCTCCTACCTACCTACCTAACTACCTACCAAAGTATTACTTCAGTTTCTTTCCATCAAGGGATTACCTTCTCTTTTAGGGATATATGTGGATATCGCCCAGATATGATTATTATTGGGACCCTCATCATAATGACTAACAAATCAAGTGCTTGGAGGGTGTCCAGCCACAATGTGGGTGTGCCAGAGATACAGACCTTCCAGTGTGGATCTCATGTTGTCCAGCTTTGAGTGCCTTTTCTGCCGTCTAGGAGATGAAAGGCACGCCATGCAGACTTTGACAAGTTTCTTGAACTTGAATTTGAACTTGAACTTGAGGTGTTTGAGGCCTCGTTGGAGGCCTGTTCACCTTCGAGATTAGTAGACGTAAGTCTACGCCTATGAACTTGCATGCATGGGGTTTCTAATAGTACTGGCACTACCACCACCTATTCGTAGCATACTGGATTGAACTTTGAGGGAAGGCTATTCCAGTGGGCATCCAGTCAGGACTTGAAGGTGTTCAATGTTGGAGCTGTAACTATGTGAGCTTGGAGGCTATTCCAAGAGTTTATGACTCTCTCAGCAAAAAAGTTACTTCTGACTTGTAGCCTACAGTGTCCTTTGACTAACTTCAGACTGTTGCCCCTTGTTTCTCTGCTGTCAAACAACTGAAACTGAGGGTTCTTCACCCTGTACATGCCATGAACATATTTGTACAAATCTATCATGTCACCTCGAGCCCGTCGATGTTCAAGACTGGGAAGCTGTAGTATGGCCAAGCGTTCTGGGTAGAGTTTATCCTTAAGCGATGAAAGAAGCTTTGTTGCTCTGCGTTGGACATCCTCCACCTCAGCACACAAAGTCTTGTGGTGAGGTTGCCAAGCCGAGTGTCCATACTCCAGGACTGGTCTTACAAGTGACTTGTACAGCTGGATAAAGGTCTCTTTTGTCAAGTGGTCGAAAGTTTCATTCTAAATTGATCTAAACAGATTGCCAGTATGCTGTGTTCCCAGATCCAGGCAGACAGCAAGCCTGCTAAACTCTCAGTCCTACCATTTTCAGTCATGCAGAACACACTTCTGGAAATTCTCCTTCTTTTCTTGCACAGTTGTGAAGTGGAGTGTGTTCACAGAAGAAGCAGTATCTGCATCTCCTGTAGAGCCTTTCGAACATCAAATCTAAAACAAGTTCATACTGGTGGTATCATTACCTCCTTGTCTTGTAGAAAAGGATATGAATGCATCTTGGTCTGAAAAGGATCTGAAATACTGATTATGGAAAGCATCTTCCTCTGCATTTGATCTGGAACTCTGGTTATGGCCTCCATAGTTTTCAAGAAGGCCATGCTCATATCTATTCAGATGCATTAGATTTTTGTCATACAGACAAATTCTGCATGCCTCTCTTTCCCCATTTATTTTTCCTAACCTTCCCCTTCAGCCATTCTTGTCCATAATTACAGTTATGTCGATTATTCTTTATCAAATGTGAGTCAAAACAGGCAAACTGTCTTTCTGTTGAGAACTAGTAACAGGAGAATGTATGTGTGTAGTCTTAAACAAAGCGTTGGACTTTTTCCTGTTGGGTAAACTTGAAGAGCAATTATTACACATGATTTTGAGCAAGAACTTGACAGCTAAGATGCGACCATTTTTCACTAAGCGATTTATTTGCACTACTGATGTTGATTCCTATGCTTCTGTGCTTTTTAGCTGTATCATGTTTGATCATAATGGTAATAGAAATAATATTCATATAGTGCAGTACCTCATAATATAGGCTCAGAGTGCATGAGGAACACGTGCATACAAATGTTAGACAGTCTTACATACAACTGGAATCAACCAAAGAAAAGTCCAGTGCATTCTGCTCTAAGGTTGGTGTATTGCCACAGAAACATGTTACTTGGATGTTAATACTTATCTAATTAGAGAAGGTGATGGTCATGAGTTCAAACTAGTCCGCGGGGGTTGGGGGGGGGGGGGGGGACTGGGTTTTTTCAGCTTGAAAACCTTCTCTTCCACCCAGCAGTAAAGTAGTACCTGATTCATTTTAGGGAAATTTGAAAAGTAATTGAATGACTCGGTTGAACAATTAAAAGAAGGTTTAAAATCCAGTTAAGAGAAGGTTAAAGGTGGTGGAAGCAGAGGGATGAACTGTACCTTTCATCAGGCCGTGCACCACACACAATGAAGCTCTGACAGGTGGCTGCCATTTTGGCCATTAGGGAAGAGGACTTGAAACTTCCAACACCCCGTCCACAGCCGCAGCCCAGTCAGCACAGCAGCCCTGGCACCAGCAATCCACAGGGAGCAGTCAGTGTCAAGTCATCAAGAGGCAAGCCACCGGAGGAGACACAGCACTGCTGCCGAGTCACTTGAGTGGTGTTCAGTGGCGCCTGTTCTGATCGAACATACGCAGGACACCGCCTACTAAGCCCCCTACTGACAACAATAATTGCTTAGTTGCAGCCAGCGTGAGTGAGCTCTTCCTCTAGAGGGCACCACCATGTCCGTTCAACGACAGCTCCCATAGACTCGCCAGTGTGGAAAGGACATCAAAACTGAGGTCACCATGAGAGCAGGGCATGAAGGGCCACAGGATTTGAGACTCTTTTTATGCTGATTCAGTGATTGATGAAAATGAGGATGATGAAGATGATGCTACGGATTTCCATTCTGGTCTGAGACTGCATGACAGGGCTGTACTCTACACTTCCTTTCATAATATATCCCGGCATCAACCAGGCCCAAGAGATACAGACGCTTGCAGTGTCGGTCAGGAAATTTGAGCAACACTCTCACTACGGTCTCAGAGATACATCCATTAAGTGGAGAAAACTCACGGTGTGGTTCCTGTCTTCCCAGCTGAGCCCGTAGCAAACTCAAGTCTGGGTAGGAGCCGGTCGGGGCAGAAAAATCCCACATGAAGAAAGGCATCACAGGTCAATTATGAATCAGTTAATTATCATTACTTTTATTTTGAGCTGTACTTAGATTTGCTTGTTTGTTTGTTTGTTATGAAACAAGAATGGTTTGTAACAGGATAGATAAGCGTGTCTGCATTTTGAGGGATTTTAGTTTCTTTGACCAAAGGGAAAGGTGTTTAGGTTTCATACAAGATAAATCACAATAAGGTAAGTTTTAAAACACATACATATGTACGTAGAGATAAATAATGTTAGAGAGTGAGTCTTGAAAGGCGGCCATGAATGTATTAAACTATTGTGAAGAATACATGCTCATGCTTGTGCCTGTGTGATGTTTTATGCAGACTGCAGATCAGCATGATGGCTGATCCACGCTTGCCCCCAATGGCTCCTGGAGGCAGCGGACAGAGTCTACGTATGGAGCGATGCATTTTGAACAAAGAGCTGGTGATGCTTCCAGAGGCCTTCAGCAGTCAGGTCAGTTGCTCCCTCAGATCGTGACATTGGTCAGCCTGAGTTGCCTGTTGCCTTGTCGGATTTATTTGCTGCATGGACAGTTTTGAAAATGTGTCTGTATATATCATTTAGAAAAAAAGAAATGAATTAATATTTCATCTGGAAGTTGGACAAAATAACACCATTGCGCCACCTTTTTGTTGTAAAGACTAGCACTGTCTCAAACAAAATAAGAGTTCGAAAAAAAATTGCTGTCTGTTTTAGCCTATAAAGTCTCTTTTTTTTTTTTTTTTTTTTTTTTTTTTTTGCTGTCTGATTTAACTGCAACTTTAAAGAAAGACTTAATGAATTACAGTGCTTCCAAATGCAGGTCACTTCATGATGACTAGTAGTAGTACCTTATGAACTGCTAGTGCTAGGACAGTGAATGGACACTCCATGGTAGTTCTGTGTATGGTTATGCAGGCTGAGTTGCAGGGGACAGTGCCAATCAGAGGGAACTGAAATCAAGTATTAAAAAAAGAAAGAAAGAAAAATCCAAAAAGCGCAACATAACAGCGAGAGAGAGAGGGGGATTCATTCTTAATTTTATATCGCCAAAGATAGAGTGCACAAAGGCCTTCACATGATGCACAGCTGCTGCCAATGAGCAAACTTTATCAATTTCTGTGATTGCTTCATATTTAGCAGATGATCAACAATTTTTTGTTTGGTACCATTTGATGGGGAAAGCTTTTAGCCACTTAAAGCACATTGGGACTGATGACGTTTAAAAAGCTGTACACTTTTTGTTTTCAAAACACAGACAAGAGCTTGGAAAGCAAAGCTTGATTTTTTTTACATGAAAATGCGACAGTATGCCTGGCAAAATAAGCTTTAAGTATTATGCTCATTTTAAATCATAGTATTACATAATATTGTGGTCGATTTTTAAAATGACAGCACAAATCAGCTCCACATCTGACCATAATTTCTCCAGCACAGGAAATAAAAACCATGCAGAGTGGAAAATTCAGCACTTAGGTGTATTAACTCATTGCCGCCTAGTCGATCACCTGGCGGGCGACGGGTTGAGTGCTTCGCACTGACGCATCGCCCACCAGGTGATCGATGATTTACTCGAATTTTCACATGCAGCTGTGCGGTCTAAGGGAAACAATCTTGGTATCTACAGAAAGCTGAGGATCTCCTCTATTAGGTGGTACTCTCCCTTGGTGTATATCTCGCGTTTATTCTGCTTTTTCGCTCATATTATGGGATAGCTGGAGATAACTCTGGCTGCCCGTGTTCATCATGTTGTCAGCTCCAAAGCGTCAGCGAGTGGTAGCGAACAGAAACATCTTATTTCAATAAGTAATTGAAAGAATAATGGAAGAACAATCAAATGAAGAACTAGAACTGTTTTCTGAACTTGTCGAACTTTTCCAAACTGTTCTCCGAACTTGCCGAATTGGACAGAGAAGATATGACTGACGATGGTGAGTTGCACATACCAGTGATGATGAAATTTTTGCATTTTTTCTTTAAATATGTGACAGCAGCTCTCTGTTTGAGGTTTAGACCATGCACACAGCTGTGCGTGTGAAAGATACATTGTTTTTATGTGTTTGCTACACATTGTGTTGACTACAGTTATGATCATATTGATTTTTCATCCATACTTACGTGGAGAAAAAGTTTTTGCTGATAACTGTTTGCCTACACTTTCCAAACCAGTGGCGAGTGAAGTGTGTACTGAGCACAGGACTGTAGTATTTTTTGTTTCTAAAAGAACATGATTTGAAGTTTTCAAAAACATAACATTTTTTGTTGTATTCGGTTTGGTTCTGTCTGTATATTTTTTGTAAAAATACCGAAAATAGTGCGTCTCAGCGTGTCACGGTTGTGGCAGAAAGTTGCGTCGGCATTGAGTTAAACACATTTTATGTTGAAATTTCCTGAAAAGCTAACGATATAAGTTATAGTCCTTAGACTGTAATTAGTATAAAATGTGAATTTGAGCATGCTATTTTCGTTTCAGTGCCTGCCGTAGATGACACTGACAGAGAGAAGGGTTCCATTTGTGCTGTGGGCAAGCGTTTAGAGAAGAGAAATATTTACTTGCGTCCTACAGCTGGCTTAGCTCATGAACATAAATCCAGGATATTCATTCAGATGTGTTGCTCTTTCTTGAATTTTTGCAAAACAAATATCTTTGAGCATGTGATGTCTGGATGACAAGCATTTAACTGTAGGAGAAGCATTCCATTTGTGCTATGGGTAGGCAGATGTTTGAGGATGAGAAACCTTTACCAGCATCCCACGGCTGGCTTAGCTGATATAACATAAATCCAAAATATTAATTCACATCTGTTACTCTTTCTTGAATTTTGCAGACAAATATCTTTGAGCATGTGATGTCGATGGATACTTGGAATACCGTCTTGACTGATGAAGAAAGAAAACGTTTACAGGTAACTCTGTCAATTCATCAAACCACATTTTGTTGACTGTCTGATGTTATTGTTAGAGTTCATATGTTTGTGTGTGTTCTGTGTGCATGTGTGTGTGTGTGTATGTTAAGCAATACACCATAGATAACACAAGAGTTTGTTTTCAGCATTCTAAACAGGTGGTTTGAAATCCTTTTGAAATAGATTATAATGATGAAATGTATAGAATGTGTATGACATCCAGTTCCTCCTCATCATCATCGCCTATTACCCCTCCAGGGGTACAGGCCATCAACCAAGGACCTCCAGGCATCTCTGTCCTGGGCTCTTTTCTCCAGCTGGTTCCAAGTCATCCCCATGTTCCTGATGTCTACTTCCAGGTCCCTGCGCCAGGTGTTTCTTGGCTGACCTCTTGTTCATTTTCCTTGGGTGTTCCATGTTAGGGATTGTCTGGTGATGTTGCTTGCCAGTTACTAGTGCATGTGTAATAATGTAAGACTTGTAGAGTTCAGTTATGACAGTTACAGCAGCCAAAAGCTGGTATCTTCTGCAGTTGGCCTGAAGAATAGAGTGACCATTCCTTGCCATTCACAAAATCATTTATATTTTGCCAGATCATGTGTAAGTCTCTTTTGACCTGCGGCTGCTACACTGGCAACAACTATTTGTTGATCTTTCCTATTCTCTTCTTTGATCACCTAAAGTTATCGTCAGCTGATCTGCTGTTGATCAGACAAAATGAGAACTAATGTATGCAGAAATAAAACCTGATCACTTTTCACGGAACGAATGATTTATGCATGAGCAAACATCATCAGCGATCTAGTTGCAAAGCGAGAGGACTGCAGACGGATATCTAAACAAATCTTTTTAGCGAACCGCCCAGAGAATGTGGACAAACGAGTCACAAGACGAAACACAACGCGTTTCGACCTCTTTGGTCTTCATCAGGTGAGACATAAACGAATAAAACAACGAAAATTCACTTAGCTTTGATCGCTTCAGATCACTTCACAGGGTTCAGCGCAAGGAAGAAGGCGTTGAATTTTCGTTGTCTTATTTGTTTATGTCTCACCTGATGAAGACCTAAGAGGTCGAAACACGTTGTGTTTCGTCTTGTGACTCGTTTGTCCACGTTCTCTGGGTGGTTCGCTAACATTTATTTAAGAATCATCAACGATAGTTGAATATTATGTTTGCTTGGTCAGTCATTTGTCAGCACCACATGATGACCAAAAATGCCGAATTGGAGAAGCCAAGCTTACGATGGGATTTCAAATTAAAGGCTCATTAAAAGTATCTCAAGTCTGTGGTGGGACAGTGGTGTGTTCAACTTGGGGAACTTTCCCATTGCAAAGAAATTGCAGCAGTCCACAAGTGTACATGGTTTCAAAAAAGCAGGCCTAGTCTTGACAGTAATCAACACAGAAGTCAAAACAAGTACAGGCACAGGGATTGAAGTACCGGAAGGTTGCAAACAATATGGCCAATTGACGAAGGGTTCTTGAAATCCTTTTTGTCTGACACTGAAGAAGAGGCCTGTAGTGGTTTTAATGCTGCTAAGAACGGCAGTAAAAAAGACTCTGAACAGCTGATTTTTTTTTTTATCTGTCTTTGAATTGCCCTTTCCAGTTTGCTTGTCAGTTCACTATAGTCATACCTCAGAAAATACAGGCTTCGTTCACAACGTGTTCACCATTTTTGTCATCAGTTTTCACAGCTGTTCTCTTGAGGCTAATTAATTAGTTGCTGCTGAGTGTGTTTTGTTTATTTCAGATTTGTAAGAAAACTTTTTGTGCAGCTGAAAGTTACCATGTACTGCTCTGATTGCTGAGGTTCTACAGCATAGAGTTGGCTAACAAACTTCTTAGCAGCACAGTATTGGAATTAGAGCTATTTGAGTAAACTTGAATGAAGTTGAAAAAAAACAATTGCTCGCAAAAAAGAATATCTGAATTTCTGCTGTGGATATTTAGGGAGAGAAACATATCGTGTCCTGTCAATACATGGTATTTGTCAGGCTTCTATTCTGAGGATGGAAGTTAACATTGGTGATACCAGATCATGTTGTGGTGTTCATAATATACATGGTGATGTATATGTTTGCGGGCAATCCTGCTTCTGCGTGTGTTGTATGTGTGTGTGTGTGTGTGTGTGTGTGTGTGTGTGTGTGTGTGTGTGTGTGTGTGTGGGGTGCACGCACATGTGCGTGTATATTTGTGTACTGAATGTATCTTAATATTCAAGCAAGTAGTTATTCATATTGTCTATTTGTACTAATGTGGTTAGCTTATTTCTGTTTTAGGGTTTACTTCCATCATTTCCTGAAGATGAGGACAGTGAAAAGGATGAAACAGTGAGGTATGATTGATGAAGTTCACATTTGCTATAATATTCAATAGTGAATGAGGGAGAATGTAGATGTGAGTGAGTGAAGGTTGATCTGAGATGGAAAAAAAAAAGTGTTTTTGTGTGTGTTAAGGATTGAACTATGTTTTAGTGACTTAAGTACTGCAGATAGGATACTTGCCTTGAAAAGGAAGAGGAGGAGGAAAGGTGGCAAAGGTTTGAAATCCCTCCCCACATGAATGATGAAAGGAAAGGTGCCAAAACTGATTTACTGTTAACTTTCAACAGTTTTTGAGATTTTGCATGACGTATGTTCTTTTTTTTTTCGTAACATTCTGCGCATTATTTCTAAAATAATAATGTTTTTGTGATGAATGTGTCTATTTCAGGTTTTTTAGGCGATATATTGCTTGAGGTAACAAAAATGTTGTTTTAAATACCATAATTCTGGGAAGAAAACCGTCATCACTGGTGATCAAAATTCAAAGGAAAGAACTGAAGAGAGATAATTATACGGAAGGCAATTTTGATTGAAAATAGGATACTTACCTTGAATGAAACGGAGGAGGAGGAGGGGAAAGGACCACAGAGGTTTGATGCCCTTACTCTCATTAAAGAGTCCTGTTTCTCTTCTTCTATCGTTTCAGGAATGTCGTGGCTCAGCTATGCATACGGAATGTCAAAATATGACACATTGTGATCAGAATTGGGGAAGGGAGGGATGAGGATGGGGAGATTGATGTCATATTGGCTAGAGACTGTTCAAGACAGATAATTTCCAGATTGAAGTTGATTTAAGCTGATCATTGGGTTTGTTGTTAACCAGAAGGTAGATGAAACTTGTTTGCTGAGAGTTGATCCAGTCAGGTCAATCCAGTTTTCACAAGCAGCTTATTGCATTAGTGGGACAAGTAAGTATGTTAGATTAAATGTAATTTTAGAAGAAAAATTTCCTTTTATACAGTCAGGTCAGTCCAGTTTTCACAAGCAGCTAGTCGTTTTTTTTCCCCATAGTGAGGTCTGTGGGTTCACACACACACACACGCACACGCACATACACAAACACATACGCACACGCACATATATACATACGTACACGCACAAAACACACACACACAAATGTAGAGCCTTTTACTCCAAATAATATGGTGTTTCAGTTTTAATGCGGTTCATATTTTTAGTGTGTATGAAATATTAAATGTGAAGAATGTGGATTACAGGAGGCTTTTCAATGGCGACAATTTCAAGTTTGGAAATCCATTGCAACAGTTTCACAGGAAACTGAAAGGTGAGAGGTTTTGTTTTTTTTTCTCTGCATTTCCAAACAATGCATTGTTACTTTGCCTAGTGAAGGAAGATGTTAAACGTCTGAGAACCTACTGTAACTACAGAAGTTCATTTTAGATTTAAAACGGGTCAACTGTAACATTTTGGGTAAACTAAGGAAAGAGTTATCTCTCCCACTCTCTCCCTGTCACTCTTTCACTGTCTGTCTCTGTCTCTTTTTTTTTTCTTTTTTTTTTTCCTATCTGTTTGTATCTCTTTCCCACTCCATTGTTCTCTCTTTGTTTTTGTGACTTCTTGCTCATTTTCATTTTCTTTAGTAAGTTACTTTCTCTATTCCTTTGTCTCATACTGGTTTTTTTTTTTTTTTTGATGAATTTTCTTCTCTCCATAGTACATTTTTCTTGACTAGTCGCTTTGTCATAATGTAATCCTACATGAAGATACGGTGGAACCTCTCATTAACAGCCTGGAAAATGTCATGAAAAGGAGGTCTTTGTAGAGGGGGGTCTTCATGTCAAGGAAGACTGACGACTGGCTGAAACACTTGCATACAAACAAGCAGGTGCATGGGAGAGTCTTTAAAAGAAAAAGTATGTGGAGAGTCCTTCTCACTTATGAATAATTTCTACTTGAAAACAAATCTGGTTATTGATGACAAGCTGGTGTATCAGTTTATCCCCAAAAGCACTGGCAGACAATAACCCAGAGATTCTGTCTTTATTTCTTTTTAACTCAGTGCTGGGTAGGAGCTGGTTACGAGCCAGAAAATACACAAATTTATGAATACCTGTGATGGGAATGGAACCCATGACCTTTCTGCTGCTGTTCGTGACACTGACCACTGGGCCATGGTGGCTAGTTCTGTTAAATTCTTTTATTATGTCAGCATGGCATTCTTCCTTTCCTTTTCTTTTTTTTTAACTGGTCTGCGATTCCACTCGCCCGAATTCTCAGTCACATCAGCACTGATGTCTCCCAGTTGCCCACTGAGAGCAGTCGCATCCATATTTGTGCCATTTCAACCATTTGTCCAGCCATCCTTCTGAAGATGCTGAATCACCATACCCCATTTCCCAATACAATTTCTTCAGTTAGTTTTTGGCTTGTGGAGATTATTGAGTTTCTCACATTCTTACACAGTCATTTAGATCATATGGAGGGTTTGTGTGTGTTTTTTTTGCACCCATATTTCTGGCACTTTCACTCCATTTAAAATGTAAACTTTATAATCATTTGAATCTCCACTTCTCGACATTCAGTTGATCTTCTGTAGTTTAAAATATTTCCTTTTTTTGAGACATGCAGATCAGCAGAATAAAGTGTTTGCAGATTCTGGATAAGCTCATAGCTTGTAAGAATAGGGAGGTGTCATTCTGTAAGGTAAAAAATGTAATCACAGAGTGAGAAAAGATTATCACAGATTTAGTGAAGAGGCAGTTGAACAGTTGGGTGATTAACATGTCTTCCACTGTAACTTGTATTATTTTCCACTTTTTTCTCTCTATGTTTCTTGACTGATAGTTTTATCATAAAGTACTGTCAGTGTCATTCAGTTTTATGAAGATATCCTGCATGCAGTCTTTTTCTGATATTTCAGAATCACTGGATTTTCATAATGTGATTTATGAACAGCTTATTAATACAAATTATTGATATTGTTCTGTTGAGAGAAAGACATTCCGATAATAATGCTATCTCGGTACCAATGACTATTCTCTTCTTACAGAATCTTACTTAATGGAAAGATAAGTGGGGAAAACAGGGGGGGAAAGGGGGGAACCGGAGATGGATGAGTGTTTTTGTGTCTTTTTGATATGTTCAATTTGTGTGGACAGTCTCGGCCTAAATGCACAAGAGAGAGGGAGAGATTTGAGCAGGCCTTGAAAATCTGTTGTTTTTTTGTTGGAGCTTTATACCACACGTCGAAAGGCATTGTTGCATTATATCAGAAATAAAGATCTAAAACACCAGCCTCAGTGGCGAAGTGGTTGAGCTGTTGACTCTCAGCAGGGAGGTCGTGGGTTTGATTGCCAGGAGAGCCATTTATTTGTAGGATTTTTCAGCCCCGATGGCTTCAACCCAGAGTTGAGTTTGCTATGTGGAGTTGGGGAAATTCACGAGTTCATTTTCTGCATTCTCAATTTTCTTTTCTAAACTCTTCAACTTTCCATGGCCCAGCTATATAAGTTTTACCAGTTTCCTGATCGAAGATTTTCATTTATACGATTTGGAAATTAGAAAGGCAACTATAGAATTACTATGAATGCAAACTCTTGAATTTGTTGCGTAAATCTAGTGAAGAAAAGAATAAGCATTGGGATCTCTCAATGGCAGCCATGTAAAAATTCCTGAAATTGGTATAATGATCTGTACAGAAACAACCAAAAGGAGGAAAATTGATCCCGAACAGTCTTTAGTTTAAAGGGATGGAATTGTGGTACTGAAGGTCCTTTCTGGGAATTTTGGCAATATATACAAATACGGTTTACGTTCATGGCTGAAATGTGACTTGGTATAGGTGTAACTGTCAGTTTTGTTTTTTGTTGTCATCAGTGAAGAACCATGCATCAAAGCTACAAACTTGAAATGTAAATCTGTTTCAGATGGCCTCATGACTCCAGAAATAGACCGAATCAACAGGATGAATCAGAAGTTTAAGAAAAGAGAGTATAAATTTTCTCAGCAGCTTTACTTCTCCAACCTGGTCGGTGAAATTCTAATATCAAGAGAGGTAAGTCTGCAGGTGTTAGCACTAAACTGAAAATTCTTGAATTGCATATGATTCCGGAGTGAAATTGAAGGAAATTCAAGCAAGAAAGAGGCACAGGACAAGCAGCTGCACGAATATGCATGTGTATCCACGCATAAGCATTAGCAACACACACACACTCTCACACACACACACACACACACACGCTCACACACACACACACACACACACACACACACACACACACATACACGCACACTCACACATGGACACACAAGCTTGGAGAGAAAACTATTCATGGTGTGGATGGACTGTTGGGAAGAACTTCAGTTGTGTGCTTACCCATTGGGTGTCAGTGTGTTGTATACTTTTTGTTGTTGTTGTTGATATATATACATCATTTTGTCATCTTTACCCAGAAGACATCTCTAACCATAATTGTTGAAAAGGATGTTATAAGAAGTGTTTTGAGCCAGTTCAAAGAGCGGTTAATTATGTGATAATTACATCAGTGTGCACACAGTGTGTACATTTGTACGCTGGCTGACATGCATGTGCGTACACACATGTAGGCACACACATGAACACGAGCTTATACACATGCGTGCATGCATGCACACGTACACACACACAGAGCGTGCACATGTTTGCATACTCGTTCATGAGCGTCATGCTCATCGATTCGTTTATTGATACGTTCTTACTTGTCTACAATTAGCCTGGAGGTATTGTTAGTTCTCGTGCTCTCAGTTTTTTTTATCAGTGACAATCTGTGTTCACGGAATTTGTTCTTGCCAAGTAGGAACAGGGCATCCATTAGCACAAAAAAGTATGAGATAAACTAAATGTACAAGCATGTCTGCTTTGTCATCACAAAGCATTTTCAGATGTCAGAAAGAGATCTGAGAAATAGTCTATTAAAATTGTATTGACATAATCTAAATATTGAATGCATGTATAAACATTTGTCATAATGGTGGCGCTGTGGCGGTATTCAAGCTTCCTTTGTCTGTTGTACAGAGAACGCTTCACCTGAAGAATGGCCAGCCTCCAGATAAAGCTTTGCCTTTCCGCTTTGTGCCCAAGCCTGACAGGAACAAAGGGATGAAGGATCGTGTGGAGAAACATTATCATAGGTCAGTGAGCTTTTGGATCAGAAAAATCACATTGTCCTGTGTCAGGCTCTCTCGGGTAGCAGTTGATATGAACACAATCGTGCAAGTCTGGATTCTGGGATAGTCTGTTAATTGAAAGCTTTTTTCAGATGATCTGTGGATTAGTGAAACATCGGTTGAGTGTTTTCCGGCTTGGATATGGAGTTTTCTGGTTGAATGATTTTAATCTTATTTGTATTGTCATTTAATGAAATCTTTTAAATTTGTAAAAAATGTCTTTTATGGCATGAGGTAAAAGGTGTTGACAATAACATCCTTTGAGTGTTTTCCTGCTTGGGTATGGAGTTTTCTGGCTGAGAGTTTTTAACCTTGTTCCTTATTATCATTTAATGAAATTTGTAAGAATGCCTCTTCTGGCATGGGTGAAAGGTGTTGCAATGCTTCTGTCATTGAACTTTTATGGTTCTGTTAAGTCTAGACACATTGTTAAACAGATGTGTATACATAATTTGCAATCAGAGTACTTTCATCGAAGATCACAGTGTTGTATGGACATCAGTAATATTCTAGTCTTATGAACACCTGTAATATTTCGGAAACTTCTTTACTTTTGACAGATTCTTTTCTGAAAGATAAAGGCTTGTTATCAGATGATAAGCAGCATTTTAGATATTAAAAATGCAACTATGATTCGCCTGAAGTTTCATTATAATGAAACTTTCAGTAGCAAAATTTTTGTTTTGTTTTGTCTCATTACATCATGCTGATAGCAGCCCCACCTTTCAGACAACTAGAAACTGAAAGGAAGAGGAACGGGCTTTCACAGTAACTATGTTGTGTTTGTATGTGTGTGTGTGTGTGTGTATGTGTGTGTTGTGTGTGTGTGTGTGTGTGTGTGTGTGTGTGTGTGTTTTGTTTTTAGGTATTGCACAGTAGCATTCCTTCCTTTCGCTCACTTAATGACTCGAGCTTTTTTTTCTTTCTTTTTTCGTTATTTTTCCCAGGATTCTGAAGGAAGCGAGGGAAGAATGCAACTTGGAAGACACTTCATCAGAAGAAGAGGAGAGCATTAGTATGTACATCGTCACTTTTACACCAGAGGGAAAGGGAAAGGGAGGGGGAGAGAGAGAAAGAATGAGAGGACAGTGGGACAGATGGGTGTCAAAATTTCAGTTGCTGCAGATAGTCTGGAATTACTTTACCTTTTTATCCTCAGCAAAATTACTCATTTAGTATTTTTAGCAGCAAACAGTAGATGAGAAAGCCAGAGCTGAGGAAACAGGAATGTGGTACTAGAATTGGAGTGCCACCTGTTTGTGGTAGATGTAGAGGTGTGTGTGTGTGTGTGTGTGTGAGGGGGAGAAGGTGAGGATGATTGGCAGGTTGTATGGGTAAAGAATTACAGCAGTGTTGTTTGTCAAAGAGTAGGTAATCTATCCTACAAGACGCACTCATTTTTCAGTTCTTGCCGCCCTCCACAGGAGGTGCATGTAAATTTGTCTTTTTTTAGGATACTGTATGTGAGGAAGTTACTCCTTTCTCTTTTCTAAATAAGCACCGTGGTTTCAGGATGCCTTGAGTTGCACTATCGCCAATTCCAAGTTCGGCTTTTCAGGTGTCTGCTTAGTTCAGGCCATGAACCTGGAACAGTTTCCCATCATTGAAGACACTCGTTTGGCTGTGCTCTTTGAGTGTGTAAATTCTGACCTCATTTTTCTGCTTTGTCTGAGCGTATTTGCCATTCTGCTGATCATTGTCTCCTCAGTGTCTTTTCTGGGCCCTATCTAAGATGGCTTGCAGACGAGCTTGCATCTTGCCAAATGTTCAGCTTCTGTGGCGTCTGCCTGCCCCTTGTCCTCCTCACATGAGTCTCTCTCTGGTTTAGAGGGATAGTAGTTTGTACACTTTTCGCTCCCAGGACGATCTTATGGCGTCTTTGTGACAAGCTTCCTTCCGAGGACTGTCACCTTTCAGCGAAACTTTATCAAAAATGTTGGAAAAGTTCTGTGATGCTACTGCTTTTCCCACTCATCATCCATTTCAGGCCCAGTATTCTCTCTCCTTCCTCTCTGCCGTCTTTCTCCTTTAAAGCCCCTGCATTCGCTCCTCCAGTAGGGATAGGCCTTAGGGCTGTAGCCAGAAGCTGTGACTGTCTTTGTTCTCGAGGGACCATTCTATTGGGGATCACCTGTTGGTCTTCTCAGTGGGAGGCGCTTACTTTGGAAGAGTGGGTTCTTTCTGTCATAATTGAAGGTCTCATGATTTCCTTTCCACCCCATCCCCACAGACAGCTACCTCAGTTTGGACCAAAGTTCCCTCGGGTCTGGCAAAGGCTTTGTTCTTATCGAAGAAGTTGATTCTGTCCTTCAAAAGGGCACAGTTTCAAAGATCTTACTGTCTTGTCCTTTGTTGTTTGTTGCCACTGTGTTCGTTGTGCCAAGAAAAATGGTAAGTTGAGGCCCATGATTGACCTTGACTGGCTGAATGTGTTTCGTTGTGTGGGAGTTTTCCATGGAGACAATCCAGGGGTTAAGCAATTCCATTTTTTCCCGGAGATTGAGCTATAAGCCTGAACTTTTCAGATGCTGATTTTAACATTCTCTTGCACAGATTATCCCAGAAGTAGCTTTGCTTTGCCTCTGGTACACACAATGCAAGAAGATTCTGGTGCAGCCTGCATTTGTTTCTTTTTTTAAACAAAAGAGGTGTTCAAGTGTGTGCTGGGAGAGATGATTGTGGCATTGTCAACCAATCACAGAAAATAAAGATTATACATGAGTGATGGTAGAGTGAGAAAGAGAGCAACCTCTGTGCCTGTGTGCATCAGACACAGTCCAGCGGAGCAAGCGACAGCTGCACAGGTCGCTGGGCCCTATTCCCTCACCTGAGCCAACAACTCCCAGTGTCTTGGCTACCTTTGCCAGCAAACCTTCCACTCTCAATGGAGACATGTCAGGTCTGGTCCATTTGATTGTGTATATGTGTATAAGTAGGAGGTTGTACATTCAGGCCTCCAAACAAAGACATTTGTGATAGAGACTCTTCTTTGTGGTCTGTAGAAGACTTTATTTTCATGTAACACTCTTATTGTTTGAATTATATACCATCATCTCCATCATCATCACATCATTGATAATCATGGAAGAAGTCTTAAATTCCGTGGTCCTTCATGCCCTGCTCTTGTGATGTCCTCGGTCTAACTTTTTTCCACATGTTCGTGAGTTCATGTAAAAGTTATTCAATCAGAATAGTCCATGCAAATCTGTTTACTCATACTGTTTTGCCATATTTTGTAGTACGCATGTTTGACGAAAGTACGACAAGTATGACAAACTGTTTTGAAAAAAAAAAAAAGAAATGTCAACAGAAAGTCTAGAGTTTAAGTTCTTGAGTGGTGACAATACATGCGGAAAAAACCATAGTGGTGTCTTCGTGTGCTTTGACCAAAGAGGGACAACTCTTGCTGGCACTTGTGCGTGAAATTGCATATAGCAGTGTCAGCAGTGTACATAAGAACAATAGCAGCAATTACAAGCTCTGCAATTTTTTTTTAAAGAAAAGAAACGGCCACTGGACATGAATTTGTTCCGAAGTATGCTGATGAACCAGGAGAGGGCGAGTGAAGATGTGCTAGATCATGTTGATGGTAAGATAGGAAGATGAAATGTGGATGGGAAAGGGAGGATAGATAGACATTTATGTAGAATTTCACTGCTCAACACATTTCAGTGTTATAGCTTAATGAATGAATTTTTGCATAGTGTGTTTGATAGGTTATTGTTTTACATGCTTTAACATCTTGTTTCAGTTTCAGGAATACAAGAAGACAAATTCTTTACAGGTTTGTGTATCCCTTTGTGCTTGAAGTATCTGTATCCATGAAATTGATAAAAAGAAAAAAAAAATCAAGCTGCCTTTGTTGAAACCGTGAAATGAGCGAGAACATGAAGAGTTGAGTTGTGTGGGGTTGTGCAGGCAGTGCCAACAAACGGCAGAGAGCTCTGAGTCCAGTGGAGATCACCGATGATCACTACAGGCAGATGCTGAAGAGGCATAAACGTCGCAAGATTGAAGAGCCAGTAAGTGCCATGGTCATCAGAGATACCGGACTGTGTTGATTGACTTCTGTGTGCTCCCTGCAAGAATTGTTTGCAATCTCTCTCAGGTCACTTATTTAGTTTTTTCACTCAATGAAGGTGCTCCAATGTGTCCATTACTCTCAAACAGACAGAAATGTGCATGCACATTCAAATACATGTACGTGCATCCGCGTTCATCTTTGCCTACCTCTCTTTTGCCAAGCTGCTACTCTCAAAAATGTCTGCTATGGTCAGGTAATGAAAATGCTACTTACAACGTGGCCCCCATGGATGTGCACATACAAATGCATCCTTTGTTGACTGTTACCTACCTCTCCTGTGCCAGGCTGCTATTCTCAAAACCAGTTTACTCTTGGGTGATGGCAACTCTTGAGCCTTGCATGGGCAGAGTATTGGCTGCGTCATGAGCTACTGCTTCTGAATTGGGATATTACAGGGTGAATAGGGATCACCACGGTTGTTTAATAAAGTATGATTGTTATGTGCATGTCAAAAGCAGATCCATTTCACTATGTAGTTGGTGATGACTAACATTTCATTTTCAGGAATTACCAGAGTTGAGCACTGTAGATATCACTTTGCAAGACATCTTGAACCGCTGCCAGGCTACCAAGAAAACCAACAAAACTTCTCCGGGTGAGTGAATCATGATTGCCCTGGGTAGTCCCATTCGCGCGTGCTAGTCATTAACCATTTCTAGTTGAAAGAACGGTTCACTTCGCTGCACTGTCCTCGGGGATAGGTATGCCAGCTTCATGTCTGCGTGTTCAGTGAAGCAGGGGTACTGCCTGTACATGGCCTTTAACCCCTGCTGCAAATGTGATGATGCTACACCAACAATAATGTGTGACGAACAGTCACCTGTAGACGGAGTCAGACACAGAGCAAATCAAATCAACGGGAATGGGTGAGAGCGAAGTTAAATGTGCATGGAACTTAAGGGGAAAATACTGGTCCTCTCCTGTCTACATCTTTGATACGACCAAGGGCCAGTTTGACAGTAAACTGCTTTCGGTCATTGAGTGGTCCTCTCCTGTCTACATCTTTGATACGACCAAGGGCCAGTTTGACAGTAAACTGCTTTCGGTCATTGAGTGTATGACATGTGTGCCACCATATTGATCATGAGTCTTACAATTTTACAGTAGTGCAGAGTTTAACCCTCACAGTGCTCTGTATATCAATTTAAACTTTAAAGAAATGTAGTTAAAATCTAGGACGGGAAACTCATCACACACCACACTTGAGAATTTGGCTTCTGCATACATATTATTTGCACTAGATATGCAAACCTACACATTTTTAGAAACTAGAGATGTTGTAGAATCTAGTGAAATAAGTGAAAATACTGTAGGTGGTACCTACTTGGAGACTGACCTCAAAATATAAGCAGAGAAAATTTCTGAAAAAGTTATTTGAAAAGTAAGTCAAATGTTACGAGATACACAGTTTTTCTTCTGTACTACCTAAACACTTCAGACTGGAGATAAAATGACAAATGTGTGCTGGAAACATGGGAAAGATGATAATTCTCTTGACTTGAGCTATGTATAATGAATTGTGCCTCAAATGATGTACCTATAATTCAGCATCCGGACAATCAAATTTCACTATATAAGGAAATGGGGTTTGTGCAGGCTTGTCTTGAAGCTAGATAGGTAAAACTATATGTTTTTGTAAACTAGAGATAATGAGGAATCTGAAAAAAATAATTACAAGACAGTACCCTGATGGCAGCTGAAGATATGCTTCACAGTGTAATCCAGAACATTGGCGAAAAGGTAATCCAAAACGTCAGACACATTGTTTGAAACACCACAGTTTTCCTGCTTGATTGTCAAAACACTTGAAACTTGAGAGAAAACAAGAAGAACATGTCCTTGAAAGACACAGAACAAAGTTAGGGCCTTGGTCTTCTGTGGAAGGCTGAAAAGCACTTGGGGCAGAGTCCCACGTCACATCCAGAACATTCCCAGCCAGAGCGCACACAAGTAGGATGGCCAGCAGCACAGTTCCTCTTTCTTCACCTCCTTCACTCTCAGCATCACTCTCCTCTGCAGTAGTGCTTCCAGATTCTGGATCACACAAGAAAACATATATCCTAAGTCTTCTGTTCATTTCATTGTTTCATAATGGTGCAAGAGTTGTTACAGAGAGCTTGACTCAGTGTCCACTAATTAGTCTGATTTTCAGAAAGAAAAAAATTTGAACAGCATTACTTATTCATTATATGAAAAATGAAGTCATGCATAAAATCATAAATAAGAATAAAATCTGAATCACTAGCATATAAGGAAGGGGAAGGGCTAAAGCTTTCATTGGAGACACGCCCACTCGTGACATACCCACACTGTTTCCAAACTAAAAAAACAAACAAACAAAAGTTATAAATTGTTCTCTTCAAATCACCACTTTTATTCATCTCTAAAGTGCTTTCAAAACACCTATAATCACCCAGAAACGATCTTCTAGTTTGATCAGGCCAAAGCCTGTCACTCCTGTAAGTAACCATGTACCCTGCCCCCTCCATCCCCCCTTCCTTCATGTGGCGGACCAACAAATGTAAAATAACCAATAACCGCATGCAGCAAGTGTTCCATCACTCGACAAAAAAATAATCAAAGTTTATCACTCACCTGCTTCGCTTTCGTTACTACTGCTTTCGGCAACTGATTCTTCACTCGTGCCACTTCCACGCAACTCCTGCTCAAACTCGGTCGCTGATTCACTCATTATTTCAGTGAAAACAGACAAAAAACTTGGAGATAACTGACTGACAAGGCTTGCCAGTGCACAATGGATACTAGCAAGTCACGTGAACTGATCAACCCGGATGTTTAGTGACGGTGGTATAACGGTTCTCGTCTGAGCCACGATCGTGGCCCATCGCACTTAGGGGGTAAAGCTACGATCGTGGCCCATCGCACTCAGCGGGTTAATGTGAATATCTTATTACAAGTAATTTTGTATTTTATTTTATATGTGTATTTGTCTGATGAATTTTGTTACTTCAAAAAGTAAAACAGAATCTGACGGAAGTACACCCTTTCACTCAGCTGCTGACTGACATTTTCACATGCATGCAGATGCACACATGCATGCATTTACTCACATATTACACACCCATGTACGCACGGATGAGTGTACACACACAAGCACAGGTACATGTGCCCATAAGTCTTTTTGTTACTGCAGTTTGATCTCCAAAACTTCTCAGATAACCCCCTGATTTTTTACTGAAGGTGTAAGTGACTCTCAGGTCTGTGGGAAATGCAACAGGTCAGTGCATTTTAACATTTAATACCGGCGTAGAGGAGACTTAGTGTACCCCCATAAGATTATCTATTGACAGAAGAAGCTGAAATAGCTCAGTTGTTAGAGCACCAGAGTTGTAATTTTGGTGATCCTGGGGTTGCGGGTTCGAATCTGCGCTGGGCCATTTCGGTACAGGGGAATTTTTCCCTCGAAGTTAACATTGATTCTGACTCCATTTCCCAAAGAGTCCTTCAGATGAGACTATAAACCGAGGTTCCGTGTGTGAATGCAAGCATAAGATCTTGCACACATGTAAAATCCTATCACTAACTTTCGGAAGAGAAGGCCAGTTTGGCTGTTGGTATGAATGACATGTTACACATAACATGCACCCTGCTTGAGAAATTAAAAGAATGAAGGAGATTGAGTGAACAGTATTGACTGGGTGACAGGGGGAAAGGACTGATTGAAGCAAAGGCAGGCAGAACCTCAGTTGGCACTACCCATTGTGTACATGAGCGTGTGGATTGTCAGCGCCTAGAACCTTTGGCAAGGCACTTTGAAAATGCTTTGTTATATTATCATTATTATTTGTCGACCTTCTTTAGGTAAAGAGATTATTGAAAACTGCTAGCATCTCTACTAACCATGCCAAGTTTTTCTGTTGCTTCCCATTCCTGTCTATCTCTTTTCCTCTCTTTCTCTTTCCTTCAGATTCCCCCTTCCTCTCTCACCATTAGAAACCCTGTACTTGGTTCCCCCTTACATTTTGACTATGTCCTGGCCAGTAGTCACGACCAATGGAGAGACAGGGCCGGAAGGGGAAACACCATCAGCAGCAGTGGCAGCAGCAGCAACAGGAGGAGCATCGCCAGCGACGACAGTCTCCAACACGACCACACCAACCCCTACCAAAAAGAAGCCAAGAGTGCGTGTCAAGACCGGGGAAAAGAAGTTGAAGCGCAAGATCAAGTCAGAAAAGGAAGAGTTAGAAGAGGTCGGTGATGTGTCCTTGACCTTGCAACCGGCTGCCCCTAATTTGGATGTGCACTCTGACCTGTTGACCCATCGGGATGATGGTGTGCCGGACTTCCCCTTACCTGAGTAGGTTGAGTTTCACATTATTGATTTTTGCATGAGTAATGCGTGTGTTTCTTTTTGTAGGATGTTCTGTTTTCATTTTGTTCTGTGTGAGGACTTTCTGAATACATGTGAGCGTGTGTATCCAGTCATGTGTGTGTGCTTGCGTGAATGAGAAATAGAAAATGTAAAGCATAATCTCTCTCTCTCTCTCTCTCTCTCTTTTCCTCTCTCTCTCTCTCTCTCTCTCTCTCTCTCTCTCTCTCTCGCATTCTATCTTTTCATTCATTCTTATTTTCTTTTTTGACTCACCTGTGCATGTGCAGTCAGCATGATGAATGTTCTTCATGTGGACAAAGTAAAGTTTATGGTAGATTAATAACAATTTTTTTTCAGTTTGCTGGTGCATGAGTATAGGTTTCAGTGTATCCTCTAGGATCTAGTTCACAATGTTTGCTTTGGAATCCGGTATTGTTTTGCTAGAAACAATGATAATTTGTGTGGAGTAGAGACATATACATTGCTTTATGAATTAATGGAATTGTGAAAATGATTCATGTTTACTTTGTGTGTTGTAAATAAAGCATTCGTTTTAGGGACATATACTTTGCTTTATGTTTACTTTGTGTGTTATAGGTAAACCATACGTTACTTTCACATAGATTCAGTGCATTCTGTACCTACAGCACCTTTCCATTTCTGCTTACCCCACAACATAAATGGTGGTAAAAGGGTAACATGAAAAATGTTTGTAGTATACATGTGCTGGTGCAGAAGTTCCTCAACACACGACAAAAGCCCTCAGTTATCTGGTTAAACAACAAAGTTGACTTGGTACACCTGGAACTTGTGCAAATTAACAAACTTTACAGACTACACAGCACTTTTGAATAATATCTATTTTATTCATAAGTTAAGAGCTTTTGAATATAGGATGTGTTAATTGTGAAGCATACGTTACTGCCACTTTGCCATTTCATACGCCAAATATTTATTACAATATCCAAACAGGACTTCAGCATGTAAAAGGATGTGTGCCGCATTAATGTTCATACTAGGTGATCATTGCTTCCACAAAGTAGACACAAAGGCTTGAAGTGACTATAGACCATATGTACAAGATAGTCAATACAGTTTGATGCATACAGACAGTATAGTTTGATGCCTACTGATTTTAGAGTGCTTAGAACATAGGATGCCCTGAGCAGAATTTGAGGGGTAAAAATTATCATCTTGTAGAGCAGAAAGTTGGCAGTTTGGCAACTGAGAGAAAGACAGTTACTCAGTGTTTCATTTTTATTCGAACATTTTGCAAATCTGTAGATTTTCGCAGTGGAATGCTGTGCATTTCGGTTGGTTAAGCACTAAAGGGGAATGTGTTCAGGGTTCAGGAGTGGCTGCATGTTGTGATGAGTTCTCAGCCTACAGTCGGTCACAGAACGCATGGTTTTAGGTCAGGCTCAGTCTTTCTGTTTTAACAGGGTGACATCGGGACTAGCTCCCGAATACAGCGTTCATGATAAATGTACATGAATGAAGCTAATGCATAGCATCATAAACATTTCGTTTCTTCCTCATTTTCATATTTAAGATTGTTCTAGGCAAAAATTATCATATGTATATACAAAGATTGAAGAAACTTGACAAACTTTGCAAACAACATTTTGCCAATGTACCAGTGATCCACACTCTTTTCTGTTAGTTTTTTTTTCTGTTGCTCTGTGATTCCATTATAGATGGACTTTCACTCCGGAGTTTGAAGGTCATGCCTGTCTTGATCCGTTTGGCTTTCCTTGCATGCATGTATGTGTCCTCTCAGTGTAGTTGACTTCCCCATGTTGAGTGAGCATGAAGCTTTGTGTCTGTCAGCACGCTTCCCGCACGCCTGTCGATGGGCCAAGCCGACAACTTCTTCAGCCTTCTGCGTGACATTATCTGTGATTTCCCTGACAGCAAAGCCACCACTGCCAAGGTAGGCTGTTGTTGTTATTGTTGTTGTTGTGCATGTGTATGTGTGTGTGTGTGTGTTTGAGTGCATAAGTGTGTTACATCATGTGTGTGCATGTGAACATATGTGTTGATGTTCATGTTCATGGATGATGGAACGGGCAAAGATCAGTATTTGTGTTCTTATATCCTATAATACCTATGGATAGGGGTAGGGGAGGTGGATGGGGTTTGAGGAGTCTTAGTGTATGGATAGAAACAATACTTTTGTTTTGACAATCATGGAGACACTCAGAGATTTTGGGAGGGTCATTTTTGCTTAATTGGTAGGTGTTTAATATGCAGTGTTTGTCAAGAGTACTGCTTTCTTACGTTGGCAGTATGAATGCAGTTTAAAAGAGAAAAAGATGCCAGCTACACGAAATCTATTGCGAGAAATTGCTGCAGCCCCAAAGTCATTGCGGTCTGCTTTACTACATTATATCTGTGTGTAGGGTTTTTGTTTACATGTTTGTTTTGTTTCATTTTATTCTTTTTTACAACTGTGGTCTTATAATTCTTTGTTCTAATCATTACAACATAAGTGTTATTGCTCTCATGATAACGTAATGATTTTGTAATCAGGAAGTAACGCAAAACAGCGGCACTGATTTTAGTTCACAAAGTGAAAGCACTTTGAAGAACATGAAAGATCATTGAGTTGCATTGCAAATGTTTTGTTTATGATAAAACTTACGACAGTGGTGTTTGCTTGTGTGTGTTTATGCGTGTGTATGCACTCGTGCCTCTATGTTTGTACACAGGTGGAGGAGAGGGTGCGGGAGTGGCAGGAGTCCCCAGCCATATCCCTCAACTCCTGGGTGCACACCCAGAACTGGGTGGACCTGGTTATTTCTGCTCTCAAGTTTCTCTCAGGAGATGTTTTAGGTTGGTGTGCACAGTTCTTGTGTTCCTGTTTGTATGCAGTTTTTTCTGTCCATGTTGTCCTTGGCACATTTTTCCGTCTCGTCTCAGTCTGTCTCTTCCTCTCTTTCTCTCTCTCTCTCTGTCTCTTTCTTTCTTTCTCTCTCTCTCTCTGTCTCTTCTCTCTCTGTTTTAACACACATTGAATCAGTTTGAAAGAATCAAACGCAGTGACACTAATGATGAACATGTATTATGTGTTAATGTTAATTGAAACACTTAGCCTGGTATGAAAACTGGGCATGGATATTCACAAAAATAGGGAAGACACAAACCTCACAAGATTCATAAGTTCTCTTACACAGTGGTATGATGACTGTTCAGTCACTTCCTCATCTTTCCTTGCATGAGCTTATTCAGTGCCTGGTCGTCCCGTGCAGGTCTTAGTGTGGAGAACTTTGTCCCCTTCCTGGACTACAAGGAGAGGGCCCAGCAGTGGAAGTGGATTGGGGCAGGGCGTGACTCCAATCAGCAGCTCTCGCCATTGTTCCGACACTGGCTGAAGCACAAGAACAGCATGCAGGTGGACAGTCTCAACAGCAGTCAGGGATCTCCGCCACCCGTCAGAACGTAAAGAATGTTTCAGACGTGTATCTGTGTGAAAACTCTTCCCAGAATTCCTGATTATGATGGGAAGAGATAAAAGAGGGAATTGATTTTAAAAATTTTGAAAGTGGGGTTTTGAAAAGCTGAGATGAAATATTATAGAGGAGAGAGAACATGATGCCCAGTGCAGACCAGGAACTCTGAGACCTCAACTGATCCTTCAAGTACAGGGGTTAAAGAAATGCTTTCAGTTAAAGTCCAATTCCTCCTAACCCCAGGCTCCCAAATTTGACTCAGTAGGTTTGCAGCTGTAAGATGAGCAGCGAGTTTCATCGGGGAAGAAAGTTTGCTGGAAAAGGGGAAAATGGGAGTCATTCATTACTGTCTTTACCTTTTTTTGATGTTTGAAATCAGCCGTGCTATGGAGCTTCATTCACTGGAGTTAAGGAAGTTGCAGTCATGTCCCTAATCCTAAACTAGTATGCTTCTAATATTACCAGCTGAAGGGGGAGAAGAATGCGTGTTGTCGAGTTAGAGAGGGATTTTAGGAGCTACGAAGTAAATCCCCATTTTGGGATTCATAGGTCAACGGATAATGGTCATATGTACTTGGATAATCTGTAGAAACGTGGACATTTGAATGCAGTTATGACGCAGAGCTGTCTGGAGCTGAAAATATGTAATCAGTCCAAAATTAGTCTCTCCCTCATTGTCTTCTCAGTGGATGTGTCATTTTCTGATGAATCTTTGTGACAGGAAAACCAGTTTTGTTGTCCGTCCTACAACCCCTGCAGAAAAAGCACTGTATCGAGAGCAGGTGAGACATGGTTGAGGGGAAGCTGGATTGGGGAGGGTGGATGTGTTGCTGAATTATAGTGCTTTATTGGTTTGATGTCCAGTGTACATATTCATTACATTGAATTTATTTCTTGTCTTTCTGTTTCTCCCTGTCTGACTTCCTCTCTGTCTCCTGGTCTACCATTTTTGTTTTTGTTTTTAATCTGCCTCCTTTTCTCTCCTTATAATGTGCCTTTTTTGACTAAAAGTTGATTGTGTTGTAGATGTTTATTGTTGTTTATCATTTGAAAGTATCCTCTTAAACTGGAGACTGGACATCAGTAATGTTCATCTTTGTTTTTTGGATCACCAGTGGGCATACATGTGAACCTAGACATATGTTTCTACTTGTGTTGATTGTACTTTTCTGTCATTTGTTTTAAAGGTTTTACTGCTGATGCTGTTGCAGGAACATTGTCGCTTTGAAAATCCACACCGTGCCTTCACTTACCATCTCCATGGTTACGATTCTGTGGTGGGGCCTGTCAAGGGAGTTTACAACAAGGAGAATGCCATCACCAAGGCCAGAGAACACAACTTGTTGATATCTGATCGCCCAGCATACGTCACCATTTTGACTTTAGGTCAGGAGGTGTTTGTGTAGCATAGAACCTCACATCATCATTATGATTTGTCAAGCCATGTTGTTGTGTAGTTAACTGGCGTGTAAGTTTTCTTACTAAGGTTTGATCTGTTGTTTTGTGCTTTGCTGTCATATCTTTCATGCTGTCTCAGTGGCATTACACCCAGGCCGCCCATGCAGGCCCTACACAGGCACTCAATTTGCCGCATTCACGGGATCAGGAATAAAGAGTTATCAATTTCATTTGACATTCATTGTGAGGCAAACTACTAGAGGAGAAACTGCACTATTGCTTTTTCACCTTCAAATTTTTATGTGGTGCCTGCTGAGATCCAGTACATGCAGGAGATCACCTCCTATGCCCCAAACAAAGGAACTGCTTAGCAGCCAGTGAGTGAACATCCTCTTTTTGAGGGTGTTAAGCAGAAGGAAAGTAAGTCCCAAGTGAACATGCTTCCACCATCCTTTTTGAGTTTCAGGCATTTGTTAGGACTGGTTAGTATGAGAAAAAGGAATTTTTTTCTACTAAAGGTGGTTTTACAGTTTAGTACCTGTCCAAATACTAAGATGTCCTCGCACCTCCCCACATTGTCAGGAAAAAGGTGCAAAAATTGAGCTAGTTCTAACATGGTGCAATAGTGTGAACAAGGGGCAATCACTCTGGCTGGGCTGTGTGGGAATTGAAGTGAAGCTAACTCTTCCAATTTTGTTTTTGGGAGGATCCTTACAATTTGGCACTGTTCCACACCAAGTGGAATAAGGCATTTGTTTGGACAGGTAAGGATATCATAAAGCTACTTTTAGTAGTAAAATTCCTTTAACTGTTCTGCTTAGTTCTTGGCAATGATCCTTTGCCCTGGTCTGACCAGCGTGTTGGGCTAATGCGTAGGTTAGACATCCGCTGAGTCGTAGCCACGGCTCTCTTCTTCTATTGTCTCATCTTAGTTGTTAATTCATTTATCCATCAGCTTCAAATTATGCGTAGTGTGGTCTCAAAACTTAACAGATGTGGTGTAGCGTGTATGGACTAGTCCGCACGCAGTGACGCCTCCTTGATGAAACTGAAACTGAAACCTTTGCCCTGAAATGATCTCATCTGTCATAATGATTCAGCACGTGTACTGGCTTTGGTTCCATGTTTCCTCGCATACACATGCATACACAGATACATGCATAGGTGAAAAGACACACACAGGTTCAAGGAAGAGATTGTGTGAGTTAATGTTCAGGTTCAGCATCCACACCAATAACTGATGCGGCAGACAGTAACTAACTGATATGACTAAATAATCATACCAGAGAGATATGGGTAGGGGACCAATTCAACACTACACTGATACCACCAGAATGACAAGACATTGAAATGGGCAAGGAAATGCTGGTTTTACATGTTGGACAAACCTAGGTAAAGCTACAACATTTGACTTTGAATGACTGAACTTGAACGTTCAACCAACGGAGTCAAACAGGCACACTAGACAGAGTGTGAATGCTGAGTGGACTTTGACTTCTCTCTTTTCTGTTTCTTTGGTGAAAATTGCACTGCCGAGTTTCATGGAGATTGATGTCTCATAAGGCAGTAAAGAATAGTATGATAATGTACATTGTTTGATTAAAGTTGTTTATTGATTAAATTTTCTTTTTAGTACGTGATGCGGCAGCAAGATTACCCAATGGAGAAGGGACACGAGGTGACATCTGTGAGCTGCTAAAGGACTCCCAGTTTCTCTCTCCTGGAGTTACTGACACCCAGGTAGGTACTGTGTGAAGTGTGTGTGTATGTTGTGTGTGTGTGTGTGTGTGTGTGTGTGTGTGTGTGTGTGTGTGTGTGTGTATGTTTTCTGTTATTTTTGTTATGTATGATGTCTGCATCTGTTTGTACTGTTGTATTTAATTTTCATGCTGTCTCATCCTTGTTGCCATCTCAGTGCTCATTCCAGCTCCCTGTCACTAGGCACAGGCTGTCTTGTGCTGCAACAACTCCAGCACTGGCCATCCACAGAGAGCAGTCACTGTCATATCATCATGAGGCAAACGACCAATGGAGACACTGCACAGCTACCAAACCTTTCGGTGGTGTTCAGTGATGCATGCTTTGATCAAACATACTCAAGACATCACATACTAAGCCCTTCACTCACAACAATAATTGCCAGCATGAGTGAGCTTTCCCTCTGGGGGGCACCGCCATGTCCGTCCAGCAACAGTCCATATGAATTTCTTGATTCTGCTGACCTAACAGAACTGTTCTGTTTTATCACCATTTATCACTTTAAAGGGAGGTGGGGAAAAAATCAGAGTGACTGACCTTAAGTTGGCTTTCCATAGTTACCAGCATGACCCAACCCAGCGTGGTGTACTATTGCAGATCAATACTGTGGTGAGCGGAGCGCTGGATCGCCTGCATTCTGAAAAAGACCCCTGCGTGAAGTACGACGTCAACTCCAAGCTGTGGATCTATCTCCATCGCAGCCGCACAGAGGAAGAATTTGGTAAGGAATTTATTCTCTTTTTTTTTTCAATTTTTTCTTTTCTTTTCTTTTCTTTTTATTAAGGAGATCATGGGGAGATTTGAATGGGAATGCACTTACTAGAATTACGTTTTGTGTAATCTATGCACATTAAAAAAAATGTGGAAGATATGCGAGACATGAAGAATATAATCATTGGATTAAGTTTGGCACTTGTGGATCACAGTGTTTTTTTTTAGTTTCTTTTATTTGTTTTTGTTTTGTTCTGTAACAGGATATTTAATGTGATTGTTAACTTTGTAACAGCAATAGCAAATGGATGCTGTTTGTTGAAATCAAGCTGTGTCTGTACTGGAAAACGCCTGTTGATCAGGAAGAAGGTGCAATTCTTGTAGTATATTATAGAGATAAAATAGTATTTTTGAATGTATTTCTTTTTGGGTGAACTTGTTTTTGTTTCTGTGTTTGAGATTTTTTTAGTTGTATGCAGTACATCTTTTCTTCAGTTCTTCAACATGGTTTTTATTACCTTTGAACAAAATCATGGAGGAGGCTAGGTCAGTGATAAACACTGTACATCCACCTATTCATCTGCATTAAACATTAGCATTGATATGTATATGTGCGAAGGTTTTATGTCCAGTCTTTGCCCAGACATAGGATGGTCTGAAGGCTATGCAGAGTTAATGTTCTGTGAAGTTTGAAAATCAAACGTTAAGGTCACAGAACATGGCGTGACTGGTAGGCCTGGTCACTCGCGTACTCTCTTTTTGAAACGGGGGTCAAGTAATTGACCGTAGGAGCATAAAGCATGTGTTGCTTGATGGTGGTGTTGTAGAGAGAGTTGTGTCGCTTCATGGTGCTGTTGTAGAGAGAGTTGTGTTGCTTCATGGTGCAGTTGTGGAGAGAGTTGCATTGTTTCATGGTGGTGTTGTAGAGAGAGTTGCAGCGTTTCATGGTGCTGTTGTAGAGAGAGTTGTGTTACTTCATGGTGCTGTTGTAGAGAGAGTTGTGTTACTTCATGGTGCTGTTGTAGAGAGAGTTGTGTTACTTCATGGTGTTGTTGTAGAGAGAGTTGTGTTACTTCATGGTGTTGTTGTAGAGAGAGTTGTGTTACTTCATGGTGGTGTTGTAGAGAGAGTTGTGTTACTTCATGGTGTTGTTGTAGAGAGAGTTGTGTTGCTTCATGGTGTTGTTGTGGAGAGAGTTGTGTTGCTTCATGGTGTTGTTTGTAGAGAGAGTTGTGTTGCTTCATGGTGTTGTTGTAGAGAGAGTTGTGTTACTTCATGGTGTTGTTGTAGAGAGAGTTGTGTTACTTCATGGTGTTGTTGTAGAGAGAGTTTGTGTTACTTCATGGTGCTGTTGTGGAGAGAGTTGCAGTGTTTCATGGTGCTGTTGTGGAGAGAGTTGCAGTGCTTCATGGTGCTGTTGTGGAGAGAGTTGCAGTGTTTCATGGTGTTGTTGTAGAGAGAGTTGTGTTACTTCATGGTGGTGTTCTGGAGAGAGTTGTGTTGCTTCATGGTGCTGTTGTGGAGAGAGTTGCAGTGTTTCATGGTGGTGTTGTAGAGAGAGTTGTGTTGCTTCATGGTGCTGTTGTGGAGAGAGTTGCATTGTTTCATGGTGGTGTTGTAGAGAGAGTTGTGTTACTTCATGGTGTTTTGTAGAGAGAGTTGTGTTACTTCATGGTGTTGTTGTAGAGAGAGTTGTGTTGCTTCATGGTGTTGTTGTAGAGAGAGTTGTGTTACTTCATGGTGGTGTTGTAGAGAGAGTTGCGTTACTTCATGGTGGTGTTGTAGAGAGAGTTGGGTTACTTCATGGTGGTGTTGTAGAGAGAGTTGTGGTCCTTCATGGTGGTGTTGTAGAGAGAGTTGTGTTACTTCATGGTGGTGTTGTAGAGAGAGTTGTGTTACTTCATGGTGGTGTTGTAGAGAGAGTTGTGTTACTTCATGGTGGTGTTGTAGAGAGAGTTGTGTTACTTCATGGTGTTGTTGTAGAGAGAGTTGTGTTGCTTCATGGTGTTGTTGTAGAGAGAGTTGTGTTGCTTCATGGTGTTGTTGTAGAGAGAGTTGTGTTGCTTCATGGTGTTGTTGTAGAGAGAGTTGTGTTGCTTCATGGTGTTGTTGTAGAGAGAGTTGTGTTGCTTCATGGTGTTGTTGTAGAGAGAGTTGTGTTACTTCATGGTGTTGTTGTAAAGAGAGTTGTGTTACTTCATGGTGTTGTTGTAGAGAGAGTTGTGTTACTTCATGGTGTTGTTGTGGAGAGAGTTGTGTTGCTTCATGGTGCTGTTGTGGAGAGAGTTGCAGTGTTTCATGGTGGTGTTGTAGAGAGAGTTGTGTTACTTCATGATGTTGTTGTAGAGAGAGTTGTGTTACTTCATGGTGTTGTTGTAGAGAGAGTTCTGTTACTTCATGGTGTTGTTGTAGAGAGAGTTGTGTTACTTCATGGTGTTGTTGTAGAGAGAGTTGTGTTGCTTCATGGTGTTGTTGTAGAGAGAGTTGTGTTACTTCATGGTGGTGTTGTAGAGAGAGTTGTGTTGCTTCATGGTGTTGTTGTGGAGAGAGCTGCAGTGTTTCATGGTGTTGTTGTAGAGAGAGTTGTGTTACTTCATGGTGTTGTTGTAGAGAGAGTTGTGTTACTTCATGGTGCTGTTGTAGAGAGAGTTGTGTTACTTCAAGGTGCTGTTGTAGAGAGAGTTGTGTTACTTCATGGTGGTGTTGTAGAGAGAGTTGTGTTACTTCATGGTGTTGTTGTAGAGAGAGTTGTGTTACTTCATGATGTTGTTGTAGAGAGAGTTGTGATACTTTATGGTGTTGTTGTAGAGAGAGTTGTGTTACTTCATGATGATGTTGTAGAGAGAGTTGTGTTACTTCATGGTGTTGTTGTAGAGAGAGTTGTGTTACTTCATGGTGTTGTTGTAGAGAAGAGTTGTGTTACTTCATGGTGTTGTTGTAGAGAGAGTTGTGTTGCTTCATGGTGTTGTTGTAGAGAGAGTTGTGTTGCTTCATGGTGTTGTTGTAGAGAGAGTTGTGTTGCTTCATGGTGTTGTAAAAGAGTTGTGTTACTTCATGGTGTTGTAGAAAGAGTTGTGTTACTTCATGGTGTTGTAGAGAGAGTTGTGTTTGCTTCATGGTGTTGTTGTAGAGAGAGTTGTGTTGCTTCATGGTGTTGTTGTAGAAAGAGTTGTGTTGCTTCATGGTGTTGTTGTAGAGAGAGTTGTGTTGCTTCATGGTGTTGTTGTAGAGAGAGTTGTGTTGCTTCATGGTGTTGTTGTAGAGAGAGTTGTGTTGCTTCATGGTGTTGTTGTAGAGAGAGTTGTGTTACTTCATGGTGTTGTTGTAAAGAGATTTGTGTTACTTCATGGTGTTGTTGTAGAGAGAGTTGTGTTACTTCATGGTGTTGTTGTAGAGAGAGTTGTGTTACTTCATGGTGTTGTTGTAGAGAGAGTTGTGTTACTTCATGGTGTTGTTGTAGAGAGAGTTGTGTTGCTTCATGGTGTTGTTGTAGAGAGAGTTGTGTTACTTCATGGTGGTGTTGTGGTGAGAGTTGTGTTGCTTCATGGTGTTGTTGTGGTGAGAGTTGTGTTGCTTCATGGTGTTGTTGTAGAGAGAGTTGTGTTGCTCTAAGGTGCTGTCATGGAGAGAGAGAGTTGTGCTGTTTCGTGATGCCGTTGAGAGAGTGGTCTTGATTGTGGTGCTGTATAAGTATCACTGAATGGTGCTGTTGTCAAGAGAAAGGTTATGATCTGTTGCTGCAAGAGCTAAAGGTGTGATGCTTCAGAATAGTGCTGTACAGAAAGTTGTGTCGGTTCACAGTTCTGTTGTGAGGAAAGTTGTGGTGGTTGTGCAGAACGGATCCACCAAGCCCAGGGAGCAGCAGCCAAGGCCAAGAAATCTCTGCAGCGTCCCAAGACCTCAAAGGCAGTGAGTCTTTGTCGGTTACGGTAGGACAGATCTATTTACTTTTTAATGGGGTCTCAGAAAAAACAGTGGTGTTCATAATCGTAGCCACCTTTTGAAGTGAGAGGTCCTGGTTTTCTTTTCAGCAAGCAGATTTTTTATTTTGTGGAAGAGGTGGGCTGATTGTGGCTGATGTAAATACGTAAGGGCTGACACAAGTTGTTTCTATCTTACCTCAAGTGCATTCCGTTTGAAAACGTATTTGTATGATTATTCATGCTGACTGAATTTTCAAGATATGTGTTTGGCGTCATATACTGTACCATGTCAGACCATAGCATTCACGGCAGTTAGCCAGCTCTGTCAGGCCGAAGATTTTGTGTGGCTAATGCAGTAATAAGACAGTCACGTGACGCCCACCCTACTTCCGCCGAAGGAAGAAGCCGGTGTAAACTTCCTGTACCTTCATTCTCTCTCGGCCTGCCGTCCAAGCAAGATAAGTCTTGTGCTCTGTCTCGCCTTTCTTTGCCGTTGTGTTAAGATAGCCTTGTGTTTGCTCCTTGCTTGTTTTGTTGTGGCTTGCGCGCTGAACCCTTGTACCCTTGCCGGTGAGGCTTTGGTTTGGCGTGCTTTATTGATTTCACTGATTTTATCATACACGCTTCTCGCGTTTGTGCTTTGTTCTCGACACTCGCGACTTGCCACGCTTCTCGCGTTCGTGCCTTGTTCTCGACATTCGCGACTTGCCACGCTTCTCGCGTTCGTGCCTTGTTCGCCACTTGCCTCCCGTGCATCTCGCATTCGGAACTCCGAGCTACACGCCGATTTCCATCTCCTCGCTTTACTTAGCCTTACGGCCTTTTCACTTCCATTTGGATTCCTATTCGACGACATTCCTCGTCGTTCACTCGCTTTCCATTACTTGCGCCGGTCGTTCCGCCATTTTGTGTCGGTCGTTCCGCCATTTTGTGTCGACGGGCCATACCGACACACATACGATCGCACCGTCTTACTCGAACAGCGCGACTTCTGCGCATTTCCAGCACTATCAGTGCCCCTTCCGAGGTTGGTCGAGCTCTTCCTATCCCTCGATCCACCCCTTTGTCTCCCCTTTGCGATCGTGTTTTCCGTGTTTGTCTCGCCACCAGTGCCCAACATGGTGAAGGATACTAACGGGTCGAGCCGCTCCTTTGTTCGCGAGTCGCGCTCTGCCCCGGAGGACCCGAGTATCGATTCCAGGGGACAAACCGCTCACACCTCTGAGCGTTACGGTCAGTGTGGAGGAGGGTTCCGCGCAGGGGACCGCGCGACCAGCTTTGCTATTCCTCCTCTTCACGATCGGCGGACACACGATCGTTGCGATCGAAGTCGAGCAGGCATTTGGCCGAATCGAACTTGCAATCGGCCGTCATTGCCGACTGTTTTTCGTTCTATTCTGACTCTAAACCGAAATCCAAGGGCAAGGCCCCCATGAAAGGACCTGCCCGTTCTAAATCTTCCCGTTCTCCAAAATCTTCCCGTTCTTCGGCCAAATCGCCTGCCCAGTTTCCATCGCACAAGGAGACTCTCTATCATGCTGCGTCCGGCGATCGTCGGCCCCTGGGGACCATTGCCGAGACTCGGACCAGCACGGGTGACGACTCGCGGTCGGAATCACCGCTCGTCACCCGATCAGATTGAGACTCGTGACGCTAGCTACCCCCCCACTAACGCCACGCAGTCGAATCACGCTCTCCCCAACCGTGTCCGGGGTCAGCCACTACTCGGACACGAGGAGCGTCATCACTCCGGTGGAGGGGCTGTGGCCAGTCTTTGGTGTGACTTCCCCACTGACCACAACCCCGGGTCAGGGACGCAGGCATCGACCAGCTCGGATCTGCGCCCTCACCCCCAACGGTCGAACCACCCCGATCGACCGTTCAACTTTCCCCTAGGGTACAGGACGTTGGGGAGCGGACTTCTTTCGCTCCCCGGTTGGGCATCGTCCGCGGTCCCGTTCCTCCGGGGGAGGATCGACCAGCGGGACCAAGGGTAACCTCCCTTCGTCCTCTGAGGTGGATCCGTCGCCGCAGCCATCCCAGTCCGCTCCCACACGGCCAGGGGGCTCGGCTACCGCACCACCCACCGGCCACCTTGCCATGCAGGGGGCCGGCACTGATCGCACCCGGGAGATGCAGGAGGCAGTGCTCTCCCTGGGGCGGGTGCGAGACAGCTCGCCTTCTCGCTACCCTCCCCTTGGTGCCCAAGGTTACCCGGGTCCCCGGGGAGACTCTGCCCCAGGGCCGCCACAGCCCGTCGTACTCTCCGGGGACCGGTGGCTCTATTCCCCCGAGAGGAATCAGTGGCTTAGGGCTGACACTCTTCCAGACTCCTCCTCCGGTCGCATGTGGCATCCTGCCTCCCGGAGTTGGATCGACCTGGGGCCCCCTTCCTCTCGGGCGCTGTCCGACCGGCTCTCCCCCAGTCTGCCCCCCGAGTATGGAGCCACCAGGGACCCATCCTCCTTCGAAGGTGGATCTGATCATCCCCTTCTGGATTACTCTGACCCTCAACTCGAGGACGGGGTCGAGGAGTACGGGGTCGAGGACTCCCTCCCCCAGTCTGGTGACCTCTCCATCCTGGAGAGCTGGCGTCCAGATCTTGTTGTGAGGGAATCCCCTCCCTCTGACAACATCTTCTCCTTTAGCCGTTTCACTGGGGAGCCCCCTGCCCAGCGATCACGGCCGAGGATAGTCGCCCCCCAGACCCTCCCTCCCTTGTGGGACAGACCGGCTTCTTTCGCCAGGGGTGCACATGCCATTCCCCCACCAGGGATTGACTTCTTGTCAGCCCCTAACGCGGCTCCAGTAGGAGCTTTCCTCAAAGACCCGCGTCATGGCCCCCATGTCTTTTCCCTCTTCTCTGCCAATCCGGCCACCAGGGACATTGCCATTTCTTCCGCCGACCTCAGGCTCACGCCCAACCTCGCCCCCCCCACATCCACCCTGTTCTCATCAAGAACTTGACGGAGTGGGATAGAATTGCCAGGACTGGCATTCTCCACACCACCGCGGGACATGCATTCATGGACATGTACCTGCAGCGAGCGGAGGAGCTCTGGGCAAAGGAGGGCATCACTGCCTCGGTGGCTTCGGATCCCGACGACTCTGAGGCAGATCCTAGCCTATTCGACGACCCCCTCTTGCGTTTCCTGGTCAACAAGATTTCGCATCACCTCTGGGCTGCGGCGGACAGCGCGGCCAGGTGCCATTTTAACTGCCTGTTAGCAGTGAGAGATGCTGTGCTATCTCAGGCCAATCTCTCCCCGGCGCTCAAGGCGGCCTTACGGTGCATCCCGGGTCAGGAACAGTCGCTCTTCGGTGACTATTCCACTGCTGTCATCACTCATGCAGTCGAGGAACGCAAGCAGGCGGCGTCTTTTGCGGCCAAGCCCCTCCCCAGCATCGTCCTCGCCAGCATCGCCCTCCTGGACCCTACTCCCGTCCGGCCCCCAGACCCCAGCCTTACCCCAAACAGGCCCCCCCTCGCACCTCAAAGCCCGCCAGACGACCTTCTTCTGCCGTTGCTAGATCAAAACCGAAAAACCCCCATCAGCAGAATTTTCGGTTCGGTCAACAGGCCCGGCCTCGGAGGTGACTAGTAGACTCACCTTCGGAGGAGCGAGAACTGGCAGACTTCTTGCCCCTCCCCGGCCCCGCGGCCCCTTTGGCAGGCAGCCTGTCCCGACATGCCCACCAGTGGCGGCGTATGGGACTCAACCCTTGGATAGTGTCAGTGTTACAAGAGGGGTTCCGTCTGCCCTGGGCACACGATCGCCCCCCTCTGCTATCCTCTCCTCCTCCTTCCCCCGGCGATCCCCCCCTGGCCCAGGCGGAGGCTCTTCGCCTGGAAGTCGAGGACCTTCTTCGGAAAGACGCCATCACCCATATACCCCACCCAAACCCCGGGTTTTACTCCCACCTTTTTGTGGTCCCCAAGTCCTCGGGGGGCTGGAGGCCCATCCTCGACCTTTCTCCACTCAACAAATTCCTCAGAACAACCAAATTCAAGATGGAAACCCGGCCCAGATCAGAGATTCCATCCACCATCTGGACTGGGCCACCTCTATAGATCTGAAGGACGCGTATTTTCAGATCCTCATTCATCCTTCCCACAGACGATACCTTCGGTTCGTCTGGCGGGGACGGGTATATCAGTTCAAGGCGCTCCCCTTCGGACTCTCCCTGGCTCCTTCACCAACCCCGAAAAATGCGAGCTCTCGCCCAGTCAGAGCTTCTCCTTCCTGGGCATGAGTTTCGACACCACCTCCATGCTAGTCTCCCCAACCCCGGAGAGGTCCACCCGCCTGATGGACCTCATCTCCCACCTCCGCCTCTCTCCCCTCGCGTCGGCAAGGACACTGTCCTCCCTTTTGGGGATGATGGAGTCCCTGTCGCCTCTCATTCCTCTGGGCAGGGTCCCCAAACGACAGCTTCAAAGGGAGTTCCGACGTCGTTGGTCGCAGACCGCCGACCGCTGGGACCAGACCATTTTCCCCTCGGGCCTTGGTTCTTTTGGGCCACAGAGGAGTGGCTCAGCCCCTCCATCCTGAGCCCCGGGTTCCCATCTCCCTCCCATCCCAGGCCCTACATCTTTACACAGACGCCTCCAACTCGGGCTGGGGGCCCATTTGGAGAGCAGTCATGCCTCGGGGGTGTGGACCCATTGACTGCCCGTCTTCACATCAACATCCTGGAACTGGAGGCGGTCCGACTAGCCCTCCTTCACTTCCAGACACTGGTCTCGCACCGATTTGTTCTTCTTCTCACGGACAACACCTCGGTAGCCTGTTACATCAACAAAGGGGGGGGGCACGCTCCATCAGTCTCTCCCTCCGGGCAGAGGCCCTCCTCCGCTGGTGTCACACGCAACGAATCACCCTTCGCGCGAGACACATAGCAGGGACGCACAACATCCTGGCAGACTCTCTCAGCCGCTCCGGGTCCGTCCTCCACACCGAATGGACCCTCAGCAGGCACACGCTAACCTCGGTGTGGGAACATTGGTTCACACCCATGATCGACCTGTTCGCCACCCGATTCAATCATCGTCTGCCAGTGTATGTGTCTCCCGTCCCGGACCCTCAGGCGTACGCGATCGATGCCCTATCCCTTCCCTGGTCCGGCCTCATAGCTTACGCCTTTCCTCCCTTCCCGATCCTTCACAAGGTGATCAGGAAGGCGAGACTCGAGGGACCCAGGCTCATTCTCATAGCCCCATGGTGGCCCACTCAGTCCTGGTTTCCGGACCTCAAGTCCCTCACTCACGTACCCCCTCTCCAGTTGAACGCCCGGTGGGACATGCTCAGGCAACCCCGCTCGGGTCGCCCCTACTCCAATCCCCAGGCGCTTCGCCTCCACGCCTGGCTCCTGTGCCAGCCGGATTGCGAGCATCTAACCCCACCTCCCAAGCGGACAGGTCCCAGTCCGTCCTTAACATTCTCTCTGACGTCGGGGCCTCTCAGGACCTCCGAGACCTAGCAATGGCCTTTCGCAGAGCTGGCACTGAGTCCCTTTACGATTACAGGTGGAGGAAATGGGTCTCATGGTGCAAAGACAACTCTGTCCCACACAATCGTCCCTCAAATATCCAGATAGGAAATTTTCTGTCCCACCTAAAACTATCAGCTAGCTCCATACGGGGCTACAGGTCGGCCATCTGCACGACCATCCGCCAACTGGGCGGACCGTCCTTTGAGAATGACTTCCTTCTCAGAGAGATCTCTAGAGGAGTGGCCCTTCGTGAGGCCCGATCCCCAAGGCGCGTTCCCCTTTGGGATCTTTTCACTGTACTCGATGCCCTCAGGAAACCTCCTTTCGAGCCTATCTCCTCCCTCCCCTTCGACCTTCTTTCTATGAAGACCACCTTTCTCCTCGCTTTGGCCTCGGCCAGTAGAGAGAGTCGTGTTCCGCTTCATGGGGAAGAGACTTGTTTGCTCATGGGTTGTTGTAGAAAGGTTGTGTTGCCATGGTGGTTGTAAAGAGATCCGTAGTTCCCCTTCACTCTATCTGTATCGCAATTGGGATTATGGGTGGAGAGAGAGTGTGGTTTTGGTGACGGGGACTTGTGTCCTTCCCATGGTGTGCTAAAGAATTGTGTTCACTTCATGGTGTTTTTCAGAGAGATTTTTCTTCATGCGATTGTATGTAAGAAGAGTTGGTACTTCAGTGTGTGAGAGATTTACTCATGGTGGTGTGGAGAGACGGTTCTCATGTTGTTGTAGAAGAGTAGTTTCCTTCAGGTGTTGTGTGGAGAGAGTGTGTTACTTCATGGCGTTGTGAGCTTGTTCATCATCGTGTTGTGTGTGGAAGAGCTCTGGGTTCGGGATTTTAAGAGATTTTTTTAAGGTGCATGCATGAGAGAGGGTTGAGGTTTCGTGACCGTGGAATGCTTATTGTGGTCGGTAATGAGCGATAAGGTAACACTAGAAGCTGGCATAGGGTTTGATCTTCTGCTACCCACTTGTAATCTCAAATGTGCTGTACAGAAGTTGATCGGTACAGTATTTGAGGAAAATTGGGTGGTTTGTAGAACTCCCAGCTGGAGCACTACCCAAATGTCCAAGAAATCTACTGCACGTCCCAACGACCCACAGGCATGAGTCTTGTGGGTTACTGGAGTGCAGATCTAGACAATGGGTCTCAGAAAAAACAGGGTTCATTCCGTCGCGAATTGAAGGTGGAGGTCACTGGTTATTCTTTTCAGCATAGCAGACAAATTTGGGTGAAGAGTGGCTGATGTGCCGATGAAATACGTAATGGCTGACAAAGTATGTTTCTACTTACCTAACGGCATCCGTTTAATAACAAATATTCCCCAATTTTTTAATCCTGAGTTGTTGATTTAATATATACTGCTGAATTTTAGCTAAGAAATTACTGATTCCGCCCTCCTCCCAGCTTGAGTCAGGAAATTTTCTAGAAGGGTGAGGGGCTGGGGTGATTTTCCATATGATATGAGTTACTTCTACCTTTTAAAGAAGAAAAAAACATGTTTTGCCTGTTCGAAATATATGTAAAGAACAACTATCTAAATAGTGAAAAGGAATAAGTGATTGTAATATATATCTGATTTTACTCTTAAGACATTGTGAAGTTCTTGAAAGTTCTGTATGAGATTACTTTGTTTTGAATAATGGTGGATTTTCAAGTCATTGTTTGTCAGATCATAGGTTTTGCCTGTCCACTGTCTTGACTAGTGCTACAAGATTACAGATATTTCATTGTTTTGTGTTTGGTTTAATAGAACGAAATTCTTTTCATTTTGAGCAGTTATCATTTATGAAAACTGACTTGTTTTATTGACACCCCATCCATATCCCCATCACTCTTTCCCCCATCACCCACAGGTACCAACCCCTCCCTTCACCCATGGGGATGCCAGAGGTAAGGGGTTGAGGAAAAAGAAAGGGGGGGGGGGGGGGGCTGTCCGTCTGTCAGTTGGTGTAAATGGTATTCCTATATGTTCGCTTTCTCAAAATTCTGTGCTAGGAATTCCACCCCCACCCTCACCCCCATTCTGTTGTGTCTTTTTACTTGTATGGCCTTCTCATGTATTTTTTGTGATGCTGAAATATTTAAAGTTTCTTCTTTTCTTTGTTAACAAAATTCTGTAAACATGTAGATATGGATGTAATTTATGTGCAGGTGTCTGTTTCTTTGTTGTTTATAATTGAACACTTTGGTCACTTGATTTCAGATACTTGGTAAACCAGACATAGATTAAATCTGATTCCCTATTTCCTCATCATCTTTCTGACTGCCTCTGAGTCCCCTATCATTCATTTATTGTCACATTTTAAAGCTGAAAAAAAAAAAAAAATTAAGTTTTTGGTCATAAATCAAAACACTTTGCAAAAGACAGCTCTATTACAGATGTCTTCACTGGCATGTCTTGATGCTGAAAGCTTTCCTGACAATCCAAATGAAAATGAATTTGGAGGTCCCCGAGGGATGAAAAGACACCTCACTAATCAGGCTCTGCTGATATGTTTCGATTGTCTTTAACCTGTTATGACATGCAGTCACATAGGTAATGCAGGTTATTCAATAGGTAATGCAGTGACTCAATTAGTAAGGTGTGTGTGTATGCATGTGCATGGGAGAGAACTGATTAGGATGCTATGATTTACCTGAAGGTATTGTTTGAAATAGTAAAGGGAGTTGTTCAAGGAGAGTTCATTGTTTCCATAGTATTGTTCATGTCAGAACCGCAGCCTGTTCTTGACAAGGTGTGCTGTACCTTGCAGATCAAAGATCACATGTCCCAGTCTACAGCAGCGTCAGTGAAGGCAGCGCTGGCTCAAAACATGGCCGCCACAGCAGCGGCTTCTGGCAGTGGAGAGCTGCAACTGGACACCATCACTCCCCTGGTGACCACGGCCACTCCTCTGACACAGTCCCCAAAGGTGCTGAGCGATGCGACAGCCGGGGCTCAACAGGTCTTTGGGCTTTCTTGTCTGTTCGGTGTTTGGTTTTGTCACCTGACCCCCCCCCCCCCCCCTAATCCTTTCGACTAGAAGTTAGGTGGCCCGAGCTGAAGGTCTTTTAGGTAGGAAGAAATATCAAGATTCCATTTGCGCTTTCAGGCACACACCATTTCAGCTTCTTCTTTTTTTGACTGTGGTGCTGTTGTCATTTTAATAGTTTTATGCTGAAGATGGCTAGATGGTGTTTGCAGGTAAGTATGAGAAAAAGGAATTTTACAACTTAAAGTAGTTTTACGATATCTGTTAAAACACTAAGATGCCCTTCCACCTCTTCGCTTAGTCGATAAAAAGTGTGAAAAGTTAGCTAGTTCTGTCATGGTGCGACATTGTGAACTCACTGAGGATGATCACTCGGGCTGGCCTATCTCGGAATTTAAGCGAAGTTAGCTCCCTGCTCTCCCTTTTGTGTATGTGTGTGTGGGGTGGGGTGGAGTTGGGAGAATCCTGATAATATGGTGTTGTTCCCCGCCAAGTGGGAATAAGGAATTTGTTTGGACAAGTGAATATATCACAAACTAATTTTAGGAGTAAAATTCCTATTTCAAAATCGGAAATGAAATGAGGCAGGGAACAGTAAACGATAAACAGTAAACAAGTGGGGTATTTTTTGCTCCCATAAGAAAACCTAACACAGAGTAACTTTTATTCAAGACTGGCACAGCCTTTTAAACTTGAATAAAGTCAGACAAATACATAGACGAACAATCTAATAGTGGGGGAAAAAAACAAGCGCAGGCCAACAACTGAACTATTTTCATAGTAATGACTTGGCAAAAATTTGGACTTAAGGAGGGGGGGGGGGGGGGGGGGATTTGAAGATGGAGAAACTGGGAACATGAATTTAAGAAAATATGTTACAGATATGAAAACTCTTCACTAGCTGCATAAGGGAACCATCGCAATCCCTTTTGAAGGCAGATGTATTTGTATTGCCTGCTCCGAGGCCTTTCGTCCGCTGGGTCGGACTCATCAGGGAGACACGGCTGGTTGTGTCTGCGCTCCTGGCGTCAAATAGAGACACACCACAGTCCATAATACTGTGGTGTTCTCACCACCAAGGGTGCAAAAAAGAATCCAATAGCACCCCCAAAGCAGCCAGCAAAGAGTAGTAAATGAAACCAAACGAAAGTGTGGGGAGGAAAAAAGTTGCTGAAAAACTAAAGACATTATGCAAATAGTATAAAATGTAGGGGACAATCTTTGAGCCTACGCTTGAGGATCCACCCAAAGATGCAAGGGAGATCAAAAGACAAACACACAGACGGACAGAAACAAATACAAATAACCTCAATTTAATCAAAACAAAATCGGAAATGAAATGAGGCAGGGAACAGTAAACGATAAACAGTAAACAAGTGGGGTATTTTTTGCTCCCATAAGAAAACCTAACACAGAGTAACTTTTATTCAAGACTGGCACAGCCTTTTAAACTTGAATAAAGTCAGACAAATACATAGACGAACAATCTAATAGTGGGGGAAAAAAACAAGCGCAGGCCAACAACTGAACTATTTTCATAGTAATGACTTGGCAAAAATTTTGGATTGGGGGGGGGGGGGGGGGGGGGATTTGAAGATGGAGAAACTGGGAACATGAATTTAAGAAAATATGTTACAGATATGAAAACTCTTCACTAGCTGCGTAAGGGAACCATCGCAATCCCTTTTGAAGGCAGATAATTTGTATTGCCTGCTCCGAGGCCTTTCGTCCGCTGGGTCGGACTCATCAGGGAGACACGGCTGGTTGTGTCTGCGCTCCTGGCGTCAAATAGAGACACACCACAGTCCATAATACTGTGGTGTTCTCACCACCAAGGGTGCAAAAAAGAATCCAATAGCACCCCCAAAGCAGCCAGCAAAGAGTAGTAAATGAAACCAAACGAAAGTGTGGGGAGGAAAAAAGTTGCTGAAAAACTAAAGACATTATGCAAAGGGATTGCGATGGTTCCCTTATGCAGCTAGTGAAGAGTTTTCATATCTGTAACATATTTTCTTAAATTCATGTTCCCAGTTTCTCCATCTTCAAATCCCCCCCCCCCCCCCCCCCCCCCTCCTTAAGTCCAAATTTTTGCCAAGTCATTACTATGAAAATAGTTCAGTTGTTGGCCTGCGCTTGTTTTTTTCCCCCACTATTAGATTGTTCGTCTATGTATTTGTCTGACTTTATTCAAGTTTAAAAGGCTGTGCCAGTCTTGAATAAAAGTTACTCTGTGTTAGGTTTTCTTATGGGAGCAAAAAATACCCCACTTGTTTACTGTTTATCGTTTACTGTTCCCTGCCTCATTTCATTTCCGATTTTGTTTTGATTAAATTGAGGTTATTTGTATTTGTTTCTGTCCGTCTGTGTGTTTGTCTTTTGATCTCCCTTGCATCTTTGGGTGGATCCTCAAGCGTAGGCTCAAAGATTGTCCCCTACATTTTATACTATTTGCATAATGTCTTTAGTTTTTCAGCAACTTTTTTCCTCCCCACACTTTCGTTTGGTTTCATTTACTACTCTTTGCTGGCTGCTTTGGGGGTGCTATTGGATTCTTTTTTGCACCCTTGGTGGTGAGAACACCACAGTATTATGGACTGTGGTGTGTCTCTATTTGACGCCAGGAGCGCAGACACAACCAGCCGTGTCTCCCTGATGAGTCCGACCCAGCGGACGAAAGGCCTCGGAGCAGGCAATACAAATACATCTGCCTTCAAAAGGGATTGCGATGGTTCCCTTATGCAGCTAGTGAAGAGTTTTCATATCTGTAACATATTTTCTTAAATTCATGTTCCCAGTTTCTCCATCTTCAAATCCCCCCCCCCCCCCCCCCCCCCCTCCTTAAGTCCAAATTTTTGCCAAGTCATTACTATGAAAATAGTTCAGTTGTTGGCCTGCGCTTGTTTTTTTCCCCCACTATTAGATTGTTCGTCTATGTATTTGTCTGACTTTATTCAAGTTTAAAAGGCTGTGCCAGTCTTGAATAAAAGTTACTCTGTGTTAGGTTTTCTTATGGGAGCAAAAAATACCCCACTTGTTTACTGTTTCCTATTTCAAAGTTAAATCATGCGGACTTTTCTGCCAAATGGTTGATACACAGACCATTATTCTCTGCTGATTAACCAACCAGTGTATGTGCATGTTTTCTCTGAAAACTGTCATTTTTACATACATAATGAAGTGTTAAAAATCTGATTGTGCTGTTTTCTATTAATATGTTGATACACCATGTTTTGTCCCTGTCTTCTGTATTGCTTATTAATTTTGTGGAGCTAGATAAAGTGTGGGTTAGCATGCCAACCAAATCCAACTCTCTCTCTCTCTCTCTCTCTCTTTCTCTCTCTCTCTCTCTCTCTCTCTCTCTATCTCCAGTCCCCAAGCCACCCCTTCCCCCATCCACCCCCGCGTCTTGGCCCCGATTCTTTCCAGTTTGCTAGTCTTGAATTTGATGTAACAGTTTTTCTGTTTCTTACTTACTTTGACTTTATGAAAAACAAATACAGATGAGAATTTTTGTTTTATTGTTGGTGTTCAAGGTGCGTAGCGGCAAAGCTAAGCAAATGACAGCCGCCAAAGCAGCAGCAGCAGCAGTCGTTGCTTCAGCCAACAGCACAGCCATCGTGACCACAACGGCAGCATCTTCTCTTACCATGGCTACCTTACCTGGGGCTTCCATAGCAACCACCAAACCACAGGCAGCAGTGACCAAAGGCCGGGCGCCTGTGGTGAACGTGACAGCCAGCACCACGCCCAGCCTGTTGGGCGCCCGTACACAGAGCCCTGGGCAGACTGTTCCCGGTCAACAGAACACGTCCATTCTGGCCAGCATCAGCAAGCCAGGCGTGGCCTCAGCCGCTGCCATCAATGTAACCAAAGCTCCAGTGGTGACAGTGACGAAACAGGGGCTAACGCCTGGAGCCAGACCAGGGAACACTGGGCAGCCGGTGGTCCGACAGACGGCCGCCGCCACACAGTCAGCCTCCGAGATTATCCTTGGCAACACTGCCCCCAGTCCCCCATCATCCTCACCCAGGACCCCGGCTCACGGTCCTCCACGCCAACGGCTGTTACTGTGGCAACGCCCCCACCCTCCGGAAAACTGGTGACCTTGGCGCAGACAGCCAGCGGGGTGAGTGGGGGAGTGGTGGTGGCAGGAGCCACCCCGCCCCCTTCTGCCAAGCTGGTGACGTTGGCCCAGACGGCAGGGACGATGGGGGGAGGGGTGGTGGTGACAGGGGCTGGGGCTGGGGAGAATGCCATGATCACGCGGCTGGTGCAGCAGGTGGCAGGGACACAGCAGGTGGTGTCTGTCAGCAACCTGCCGGCCAGGGGACTGACCCAGGGCACAGGCCAGCAGCGGGGCACCACGCTTAAGATACAGGGTGAGTCACATGCTCCTTTACTTTCCAGTTATCATCTTGTCATAGGGTTACAGAAACACAAGTTCAAGCTCTAGTATACAGACTTCAGGTTTTTACTTTCAATATGGCACTTTGATATATGTCTTTTGTCTTTTTACTGTACTGTAAATGTGAGATACCCGTGCATGTCTAGTGACTCTAGATATGGTATACTCTCAGGCCTGCCAATCCTTCCTTTTTCTGTGGAGTTTTTCTGCTTGGTTGCTGTCCAGTCCTTTATTTCATTTACCTAAAAATGATTCTGTCTACTAGGGAAACAAAAAGGGGGAAAAAAAAATGTGATGTTTGTACTAACTCATTAGCAGATCTGTGTAATGGCTGTGTATGTGTTCAATAAGTAATATTTGGGGACAGCTAAACAGAAATTCCTGTTCATGTCGACAGAAGCAGCTATGATGGCAAGTGCAAAGTGGAGAACTCACATTTACCAGAAGTTAAAAGAAAGAAGCAAAACAAGCAAACAAATAGTACTTGAAGTCTGAAAATAGTGAGACGTGTGTTGCAAACACTCTTCGAACAGGCCATTATTTTCCACTTGTGCTCTGTCTCGCCTATACTTGCCTTTGTGTTAACTTTGCTGTGTTTTGTTCTATACTTGATTCAGTTGTGGCTTGCAAATGTGAGGCTCTTGGTGGGAGCGTATTTATCAAAAGATTTGTCTCTTTTACCGGCACTCTCGGGAGCGTATTTATTAAAAGATTTGTCTCTTTTACCGGCACTCCCGCGACTTTGTTACTCGCGATCGTCGGCACCGCTCGCCGGTCGTGTTCCCCCACCATATTGCCGAGCCTCGGGTTCAGCACGCATTTTGTGCTGGTTCCGGCTTGCACTAGACCCTGAGTATTTTTGCCGTGTGAGGCTCTTGGTGGGAGCGTATTTATTAAAAGATTTGTCTCTTTTACCGGCACTCTCGGGAGCGTATTTATTAAAGATTTGTCTCTTTTACCGGCACTCTCGCGACTTTGTTACTCGCGATCGTCGGCACCGCTCGCCGGTCGTGTTCCCCCACCATATTGCCGAGCCTCGGGTTCAGCACGCATTTTGTGCTGGTTCCGCTTATTAAGGTTTAGGGCTCAATAACTATCACACCTGTACTCTTTACCCTTCACAGGTAGAACGTGTTCGAGTAAGGGTGTGTGACACTGATCTGCTTATTAAGATTTAGTGCCCAAGAACTATCACACCTATACACAGTGATACTCCACGTGTAGAGATTGCTATTAATAGCCATACCAGTCACACGACCGGTGGCGTGTACGGGTAGTTCGAGTTTTCAGTCGATCTCTCGAGCACTTTGCACGACACCACACGGACGATCGAGATTAATTGATTTTCTCGATCGGCCACCTTGTCTCCTCTTTGCGGTCGTGTGTTCCGGGTTTGCTCTATCCACCTGTGCCCAACATGGTGAAGGACACCGCCGGGTCGAGCCACTCCACTGCTCGGAGTTCGCTCAATTTCCCGGAGAACCCGCGGGTCGATTCCATCTCGGAGCAATCCGTTCGCACTGATGAACGTACGGTTCGGGTAGACAGAGACGACTTCTCCGCGGAAGGGACGCGTGATCTTCCTCGTCTACCAAACCGACGGACGCACGACCGCGGCGTCCCAAGGCTGATAGGCAAGCGGCCACCATTTCAAAATGCCTTTCATTTGATCTGCCTGCTAGTCTAAGGGCAAAGCTCCCCTCAAGGTGCTGCCCAGAAAGTCTAATGGCAAGGCTCCCCTCAAGGGGCCCGGCCGAGCAAAGACTAGCCAACGGAATTCGCCCTCCCCCACCCCTTCTCCATCGGCCAGCTTGCCCTCTAGCCTACGGACTCGCTCGGAGACTTCTAACTATCATGCTGAGTCACGCGAATCTCGGCCCCCGGGGCACCTTGCCGAGCCGCGGACCAGCACGGGTGACGGATCTGGGATGGAATCACCATCCATCACTCGCCTTGATGAGTCACGTATCTCTTTTTCCCCCCAAATTGATACGTGCACTCATAGCGCTCGGCCCCACCGGGCACAGGTGCAGCCAACACCTGAGCTCGAGGAGCGCTTCGACTCCGGAAGCAGCCTTATGGTCACCCCGACGCACGACCTCGGTGGTGTCCATAATCCTGGGCGTGCGGGCACGCCGCGCCATGGGCCCGGCCGTGCCCATGCACAAGGACGGTCGACCTACCCCGATCGAACGTCACCTTCTTCCCTAGGGGTATTGGACGTTGGGGAACCGACCTTTCGGATCCCCATTTGGGCAACGTCCGCGGTCCCGCTCCTCCGGGGGAGGATCTACCAGCGGGACCAAGGGTAACCTGACATATTCCTCCAGGGGGAGGAACACGGGACCGCATCCTGACCAATCCGCACTTTCGCGGGTTGGGGGCTCGACTTCCGCATCCTCCTCCATACCATTATGGCCCTCCCAGGCCCATTCCAAGGACGTGTATGGTGCAGTGCACGGACCTGGACGGGGACGACAGGCCACGGCCTCTCAAGCCCCCCCCCAACAGTGATTCAGGTTACCCGGGTCCCCGGGGACTTTCTGCCTACAAGAAGAAGAGGGTCTCGTGGCTACGACTCGGCGGATGTCTGACCTACGCATTCGCCCAACGCGCTGGTCAGACCTTGAGTGCGGCCTACCTACCATGGTTTTTCCCCAGGGCCGCCACAGCCCGTTTACCTCCCCGGGGACCGGTGGCTCTATGCCCCCGAGAGAGACCAGTGGCTTAACGCCAACACACAGCACGACCAGCTACAGGGTCGAATGTGGCACCCGGCCTCACTTACCTGGGTCGACCTTGGTCTCCCTCCTCGGGCGCTGTCCTATCGGCAGGACGATGTCCCGGCCGCCGATTATAGGGCCACCGGGGACACACTACAGGCACCCCTCGACTTACCTCCTGAAGACGGGTGCTATGAACCCTCTCAGGACCAGTACCTCCCTGAGGCGGACGATGACGAGGAGCTAGCCCCCACCTCATTGTACGATGTCCGCACGATAGAACGGTGGCGACCAGACCTCGTTAGGAGGGAGGCCGCACCCGCTGACGAATTTCTCTCCCTCTCCCCCGGCCCAGAGATCTAGACCAATCTACCCAAGAACCCCTCAGTCGCCTCCTTGTTTACGGACAATCCCGTGACCAGGGAGATGGGCATTTCCCAGTCGGACCGTCGGTTGATCCCCCACCTGCCCCCCCCTACTTCCGGCGCCATCTCCTTTAAGAACCTAAAGGAATGGGTCCGAGTAGCCAGGATGGGCATCCTCCACACCACGGCGGGACACACCTACTTGGACATGCCCCTTCAGCGAGCGGAGGCTCTATGGCCGGAGGACGATGGTGCCATCCCAGTACCGGGGGACCCGGGCTCTGAGGCGCACCAAGAGCCTGACCCTCGCTTGTTCAGCGATCCTTTCATGCGACACCTAGTTAACAGGATTTCGCATCACCTTTCGGCTGCGGCGGACAGCGCAGCCAGAAGCCACTTCAACTGCTTGTTGGTCGCGAGAGAGGCCGTGCTGGCGCGGACCTCTCTCTCCCCGACGCTTAAGGCAGCCCTGCGATGCATCCCGGGCCAGGTCCAGTCGCTCTTTGGCGACTACTCGGCTGACGTCATAGCACAAGCAGTTGAGGAACGCAAGCAGGCTGTGTCCTTTGCGCCCAGGCCACCGCCACGCCCTGCTAGACCCCCACTTCGTTCCTTCCCCAGGCACAGACCCTATCCCAGACAATCGCCTTCCCGCACCGCACGGCCCGCCAAGCGACCTAATCTTCTCCCAAGGCCTAAGCCAAAACCCCATCAGCAAAATTTTCGGTTAGGCCAACAGTCACGCTCCCGGAGCTGACTAGGGAGACAGCCCGAGGGGGACTTAGATCAGGTAGCACCCCCCCTCGCCCTATCCCCCACCACCAGCCCAGACCCTCGCCCCCCCTGGCGGGCAGCCTCTCCCGGCATGCCCACCAGTGGAGACGCATACGCCTCACCCCTGGATAGTGGCGGTGCTACAGGAAGGGTTTCGCCTTCCTTGGGCCCACGAGCGTCCCCACCCTCATGCTATCTCCCCCTCCCTCCCCCAACGAACCCTCCCCCGCCAAAGCAGAAGCTCTTCGCACGGAAGTCCAAGACCTCCTCAAAAGAGGGGCCATCTCGGAGATTTCCCACCCAAACCCCGGCTTCTACTCTTTGTGATCCCAAAAGCCTCGGGAGGATGGAGGCCCATTCTAGATCTTTCGCCCCTCAACAAGTTCCTCAGGCCCACCAAGTTCAAGATGGAGACCCCCACCCAGATCCGAGACTCCATCCATCATCGCGACTGGGCCACATCCGTAGACCTGAAGGACGCCTATTTTTCAGATCCTGATTCACCCGGCCCACAGACGATTCCTACGGTTCGTCTGGCAGACCCCGGAGAGGCCTGCACGCATAGTGGACCTCATCTCCTGCCTGTCACAGGCACCCCACACCTCGGCCAGAACCCTGTCCTCCCTCCTAGGAATGATGGAGTCCCTGTCTCCCCTCATTCCCCTGCGGCGGGTCCCCAAACGCCAACTTCAGAGGGAGTTCCGCCGACGTTTGTCACAGACCTCCGACCGCTGGGACCAGGTCATTCCCCTCGGACACTGGTTCATTTCGGCGACGGAGGAGCGGCTCACTCCAGCCACTCTCTCCACCGGGGTCCCCATCTCCCTCCCAACCCAACCCAACCACTGGAACTTTATACAGACGCCTCCAACTTGGGCTGGGGGGCCCACGTGGAGGACAGTCACGCCTCGGGGAGTGGGAGCTGGAAGCGGTCAGGCTAGCCCTTCTCCAACTCCAGCACAAGGTCGCGCACCGACTTGTTCTCCTCCTCACGGACAATACGTCGGTAGCTTGCTATGTCAACAAAGGGGAGAGGCCCGCTCCATAGGCCTCTCCCTCAGAACAGAGGCCCTCCTTCGCTGGTGTCGCGCAACCATTGGTTTGTGCCCATGATCGACCTGTTTGCCACCAGCTTCAACCATCACCTGCCCCTGTACGTCTCTCCCGTTCCAGATCCCCAGGCGGATGCAGTCGACGCACTATCCCTCCCCGGGACGGGCCTACTGGCGTATGCCTTTCCCCCCTTCCCCATCCTACACAAGGTGATCAGGAAGGCAAGGCTGGAAAGACCCAGGCTGATCCTCGTAACGCCATGGTGGCCGACCCAGTCTTGGTTCCCGGACCCCAAGTCCCTCACCCACGTTCCCCCCCTCCGGCTCAGCCCTCGCTGGGACATGCTGAGACAACCCCGGTCAGGTCTTCCTCACTCCAATCCCAAGATGCTTCGCCTACACGCGTGGCTTCTATGCCAGCCCAACTGCGAACATCTGCATCTACCCCCCACTCGGAGAGACCCCAGTCCGTCCTAGACACACTAGCCGGGGCAGGGGCCTCTCAGGGATTACGGGACTTCGCCTCGGCATCTCGCAGAGCCAGCACCGAATCCCTCTACAACTACCGTTGGGAGAGATGGATAACCTGGTGCTCAGATAACTCTGTTCCCCATTACTGCCCCTCCAACATCCAAATAGGAAATTTCCTCTCCCACCTATCCTCTTCCCTTAAGCTGTCGGCTGGCTCCATTCGGGGCTACAGATCAGCTATCTGCACTACCATTCGTCAACTGGGGGGCCCTTCTTTTGACAATGACTTTCTCCTCAGAGAGGTGTCTAGAGGAGTTGCTCTACGGGAAGCTCAGTCCCCTAGGCGCATTCCCCTCTGGGACCCTTTTACGGTCCTCGATGCCCTCAGAAAAACCCCTTTTGAACCCATTGCTTCTATTCCTTTTGACCTCCTCTCCTTTAAGACCACCTTTCTCCTCGCCCTGGCCTCGGCCAGAAGACGAAGTGAGATTCACGCCCTCAGCGGTGACCCCACAGATATCGCCTTCCACAGGGACGGCTCAGTCTCTCTCAAGTTCCTTCCGGAGTTCTGACATCTTGGGAAAGGGAGAAAAAGATGGAGACATGGACCTTTGCCCCTCCAGGTGTCTCAGGTACTACTGGGAACGCACACGCCCCAGGCGCTCCTCCCAGAGACGACTCCTTATCTCCCTCAACCCCAACAATACTAGAGATATCTCGGCGGGAACTATCTCCAGGTGGCTCTCCAAGACGGTGAGATCTACCTACGCTCAGGCGTACAAGGATCTCCCTGTCCTATCACCCAGGGCCCACGAGGTCAGAGCACTGGCCACTTCCACAGCGTTCCAGTACTCTGTCCCCGTGCGCCACCTGCTGGAGGCAGCCTACTGGCGTTCGGAAAATCCCTTCATTAATTTTTACCTGAGGGATATCCGCATGACCAGAGCTGATGGGTCTAAGGGGATTTCCTTTGTGGCGGCCAATGCAGCCATATCGGTCAACCCCAAGAACCACTAGGGCGCTCGCCCTCCTCCGATTCCTTTAAATTCTGCTATGGTCTGACATGGTAAAGTATATGACGCCAAAATGGGGAGTTTGTGTTATACTCCCTGTTTGGCTAGTATACTTACCATGTCAGACTCTAATTCCCTCCCTACCTTCCCCTCTGGCGCCAAGGTTCTCGGGGTCACCATACACCAGGCCTCGCTGAATGACTTATAGGAAGTTGACACTGGCTTCTTCCGGGGCCGGAAGTGGGGTGACATCACGTGACTGTCTTATGACTGCATTGGCCACGGAAAAAATTCGGCCTGACAGAGCTGGCTAACTGCCGTTGAATGCTATGGTCTGACATGGTAAGTATACTAGCCAAACAGGGAGTATAACACAAACTCCCCATGTTTCTGCTGGACTGTAATACCAGACATGAATGCTGCAAAATGTCACAAAGTGAATATCATGATTGTGCTGTGCTCTATTTGCTTTATCCCCTCCTCTTTTGCTCTCAATAACTTGTTCCCCCTGCCTCCACGCCTCCCCATACCCCTATTCTTCCCCTGTCCCATAAGTAGAAATTCTCTTCTGCAGATACAGTATTATTCCACATCAGTTAAAGAAAGTCTCTCATTTAAAAATGTGAAAGTTTTTAATTTTGTACATGTCCACTCTAATTAAGAAGTGAATGCTTTGAGTTTGAAATGTACATGCACAGTAGAACTGATAGAGGAAAAAAGAAGAAAATTAGTTTTGGACACTCTTGTGGGATGAATGAGTATTAACACATACAAACAAATGTACAGGTTGACAGATGGAGAAAAATCAATAGCATGTAGTATTTCAAAAGATGCAAGAAACAAAGAAATCAAAGGGAACATTTGCTTTGGGTTCAGTGCCATTCCACTCAACTGTGATTTCTTTCCCAGATTATTAGAAATATTCTTCTTAAACTCTGAGAGGGGTTGGGAGACTTCTATACTGTGCGTCATGTTATACTAAATATGGTGCTTTGTGCATGTCTTGGTGACCTCCTTTAGCCCTGATGCAGCCTCTGTGGTCAGCTCAGGTGTAAATAACATGGCTTAAAGAAACATTACATTTTAAAGATGGTAATGTCTCAGTTTTGTTCACTCTCTCTGTGTTTAGTGTTCTCTATTATGTCTACTCTCTATCTCTGTTACTGTTAGCTGTCTTCTGTCTCTGTCTCTGTCAAACTTGAACTTCCTTGTCACTAGCAGAACTATTCATGATGTTCTCCGACTAATCCTGTGATTTCTGATGGAAAACAAACATGGCTAGATGGAAGAATCCTTTGGATGACTAGTGCAAACAGTCACATTCCAAAGCCAACAAACACACAAATCCGTCCAGGTGGCAGCATAGTGCAGCCCATCGTGGGAGGGAAACCAGTGCAGCTGTCGGGGAAACCCCTCTTGCAGCTGGGCGGCAAGGGGGGGCAACCTCTGGGGGTGATCCAGACGTCGCAGGGCCAGATCTCCACGCTCAGCCTCATCCCACAGGCTGTGCCTTCCACAGCACATGGTGTCTCCGTGTCCCAGTCTGCAGCAGCCAACACCAGTAAGATTGCTGTCGCCGCCGCCACCAAAAGTAAATGTGCTTTTTGATTTACTTTTCTTGTTGTTGTTGCAATGCATGTTTGGCTGTGGTTTGGTGTGAAGCATATGTCAAGCTGTCTGGGGTAAAAAAAAAGATTAGGATACTGTTAGCTATTTTGTTTCAAAAGAGAGATACAGGAATGCTTTTCTTACTCCAGAGTGCCTGGGTCACAGGGTGTTGAAAAGGGCAGGTGATGAAACATCGCATTACTAATCAGATGCAGCAGTACACATTCATGATAGTTATTTTGTTCAGTGTGCAGAAATATGTATAAGCACGCAGCATGCCCAAGCACATACGTACACAAACACAACACACACACACACACACATCTTTTGAGTTGTTCAGCTGAAAACACACACACACACACACACACACACACACACACACACACACACACACATATCTTTTGAGTTGTTCAGCTGAAAACACACACACACACACACACACACACACTTCTTTTGAGTTGTTCAGCTGAAAAGAAACTTTGCATGTGTCTGAATTAGCAATCATTTGATGTGCATGTGTGTGCCTATCTGTTTATTCTGATTGCTCACATTCTGTTTATCAAAAGTCTGGGTTTACTTCTTTTTCTTGGTAAATTTTCCATCTGGACAGCACTCCCACCTCAGCTTCCCTTCCATACTTCTGCCAGCGCCAGAGCACATCAGCCAGTCTTCAGTCCATGTAGATCATTCATGTTGCAAGCAAAAACAGTAGACTTTATTGAAAACTGGGGTCTCTGTCTTTTACTCCAGTGGTGATTCGTACTCCATAAGTCTGCTGAACTGTCTTTTGTATTCCAGTATGTAGTTTGATGGTCACATGTGTTTATGAAGATTTCAGTCTTCTGCTCAGTGATAGTATGTGTTTTGAGTAACATGCTCAGTGGTTTACTTTTCTTTCAGTTGTTTGCTCATTGGTCACTTTCATATTGAGAAGTATGGTCAGTGGATATTTGTATTACAGTCTTTAGCGCAGTGGTCATTTGTGTTTTGAGTAGTGATACTATATTCATAAGTTGTTAGTATTTAAGTCTTTAACTCAGGTGTCATTTGTATTTCAGTATTTCACCGAGTGGTCATTTTTATTTATAGCAGTATTCTAGGTGGTCATTTGTATTTCAGAGTTCCGCTCCATGGTAATCTTATTTCAGTCTTCTGCTTGGTGGTCAGATGTATTATAAGTACTGTTCTCAGAACTCATTTGTATTTCAGTCTTTCGTTCAGCTATCATTTGTATTTCAGTATTGAGCTCAATGTTCTTTTGTATTTTAAGTAATATACTCATCAATGGTCAAGTGTACTTTTAGTGGCATGCTCATCAGTGGTCATTGTATTTTAAGTAGTATGGTTATTGGTTATATATATTTCAGCCTTTTACTCAACAGTTATTTGTTGAGAAGTATGCTCAGTGGTCACTTAAATGTCAGTCTTTTTGGTCTTTGCTCATGTCTTCAGGATGCTACTGAGAGCTCACTTGTGTTCACTCGTACCTCTGAGATTTCAGGGGGGGGGGGGGTTATCATTTCATGGGCAAAGGGACAACTCTGGGAGCCCTGATGTATTGCTGCATGCTTCCTTGTTATTTTTTTGCTATATGAAATAAAGATGCTGTTTGTGAAATCATGATTTCCTGCTTTCATTTGTGCCAGCCTCAAGTGGCACCAGCTCCCCAGTGACGTTGACCATGATGGGTTCACCGTCCACTACACTGCCCAAGGCGTCCATTTTGGCCAGCACAGGGGCCAGCACTCTTCCCACACAGGCCAAGGTGGTCACCCCCTCTCAGGCTGGCATGGTCGTCACGCAGTTGGCTCCTGGGATTTCTCTGCGACCAGGTAAGCGATGGATTTTATGTAGAAGGGGAAGCATATGTTGATGTGTGATTGTGTGGAAAGTATGACCACTGAACAAATAAAATATGTGAAAATAATGTATGTTTTTGTGTGCATGTGATGATTTGTTTGTTTGGGTTTTTGTTTTGTTTTGTGTTTATGTCCCCCATGGAGACTTGCTGATTGTTTGTCCATTCTTCTGGGAACGGTTTCATTCTGCTTTAGATGTTTCTTACAGTGATGCATCCTATCTAGCAAACATACACACACACACACACATGAGAAGTGTTCCATGCAGAGAGGACTAGACTGCCGACAGCTAGAGAAGATGTAGGGCAGGGTGAGGACAGTGGTGCAGCGCAGTGCTGTGTGTCTGACAGCAGGTCTGAGCGGGGCCTCCCAGGCCAAGGTGGTGGCTGGCGGTCAGGCTGGTCTGGTGCCTGCCCAGTTCATCGTCCAGCAGACTCCGCCTCCAAACGCCACACAGACCGCTGCCCAGGGTTTGTTCCCCTTTCTTTTTAACGGCTGAACTGTTTTCCTTACCAATGTAGTGGTCATTCTTGCCTGGAAAAAAAAAAGACAGAAAAAACTGAGTTTATGCGTTGGTGTGTGTGTCTGTTGATGTATGATTTTGTGTATGGCATTTCATTCTCATTTGATATTGCTTGGACTTCAAGTCACATTGTCGCTTACTAGTTGGTCTGTTTCTTTATGAGGAATGATGGGATATCGTGTATGAGTTTCACTTGTTTCTTATTAAGATATGTGTTGTTTTTGTTGCCATTGCACCGTGTGTTGTGACCAGTGAACCTGCTGCTAGGATCAATACTGTTGGATACATAGTCTCTGCTGGTGGTGTGGTGCTAGCTGACATTGCATCAGTATGTGGACAAAGTGGTTCATTGCAAAGGCGCTTTGTTGTGCTGCCTGTGTTGTGTTGTATTTCCAGCATGCCTGTATGCCAGATCTGTGACAGGTGCCCCCTGTCATGGTTGGTCATCATTTGCCATGTCAATAGGGTACTGTGTGTCATATCTCTTTCAGGGGCCCCAATTATGGTCAGCAACGATTGTAGACGTGTGACTTGTACTACATCGGTCGCAGACATCCCCATCATGGTCAACTACCATGTAGACATGTCATGTATACCACTTCAGTTGCAGACAACCCCCATCATTGCTAACTACCATGTAGACATGTCGTGTGTACCATTTATTGGCAAACATTCCCATCATGGTCAGATTCCATGTAGACAGACATGTAATGGACACCATTTCAGTTGCGAACATCACCATCATGGTCAGTTACAATATAAACTTGCAGTGTGGACCACGTCGTTTGCAGGCACCCCCATGATGGTCAGCCAGGCAGGAGGGAAGGGTAGCCAGCAGAACATCCAGGTCGTTCGCACTGTTCTGTCTCAGCAGGGCCTGAAAACCGGCCAGGCCACTATCCTCATATCCCAGCCTGCATTGCAGCAGGCGGCTGCAGCCAGTGGGAGCGTCATCTCCTCAGCCCAGGTCATCCACACGGCCGGTGCCAACCCTGTGGCAGTCAACAAAGGCAGTGGGCGAGGCTCCCCGAAAGGCAAAGCCCAGCCAGTGTACGCCCGGATCATCACCCCGCCCCCAGGAATGAAGCTGGCCACGATGGGCCCCAACCAGGTGCAGGCAGCAGGGGGCAGCGTCAACATGCTTCAGACGGTGGGCAAGATCCTGGCTGGGTTGCCCACTGCGGGCACTGTGGCTCCCGCCGGAGCTGCCACCATGACTTTACCTACCTCATCCCCTCGCCCGCTGTGGTGGTGGCCACCTCTCAGAACACTGGTAGTGGGCAGTCTTTGCTGAAGTCTCAGCCTTCGGAAACCAGTGAAGCGAACAGTAGCAGTGATACACAGTCCTAACACAGCATCAGGCTGGCTGGAAGGATGTACGGTTGCTTGGATGTTGCTGTGGGCATGAAAGACAGTTGGAGGTGGGACAGAGTGAGGTGTGGTTCACTTTATACGAGGATGAGAAAGTTGTGGTGTTGTGTGTGTAGGATATGTGTCCACTCTTCACGTCGAAAGTTGCCAGGATCACTGTATGAGATGTGCAGCATTTTACATTCAGTAACTCACATAACAACTCTAAGCCAGGGTTCGTATGCTCCTTGAAACTCCTTAAATCTCCTTGAATTCTGAGAGCTAATTTCAAGGCCTTGAAAACCCTTGAAAATCAATAAAATGTGGTTCTGTTGACCAAACCTCCTTGAAAACCTTTGAAAATCAAGCCATCGGCTCCAAACATTTTTGATGTGCCAAAAAAGAAATGGCAGTTTGATTTTTCTGCACTCAGGTTGATTGAAAATTATTTTAAAACAAATTTTTACAGCATCGTCACAATCCCAGATTGTCATCCGTTACCTAACAAAGGGAGATAATTTGTAACTTCATCAATTTTTACGCATGTATTGTATAGCCTTGAATTCAAGAAAAATCTTCTTGAAAAATCCTTGAATTTTGTTCTTGGGAGTCTGTAGGAACCCTGTAAGCACACTACATGCTTGTATGTATACACACTCACCAACACACAGGCACACATAAACACATGTATGCATTTGTGAGCATCCACAACACAAATGCTCATACGTACTCACATATACTTATGCACATATGCATATCGAACAGCATTAATGGATGAAATACAAATAATGTGTTAAATGCACATATGCATATCAAACAACATTAATGGATGAAATACAAATAATGTGCTTAACAAGTGGGCTCTAAACATACACACAAGTAATTACAAAATGCATTTTTGTGATACTGGTGTTTGAAAGAGGGGAAACTTTGGAATTGTACAAGAATACCATGTAAGGAGAAATGATAATGAACAGCCATGCTTTGCGATAGATAAATTCTTGAAGAGGTTAAGCTGTTTGGAAAATGTTTCTGAGACACAGAGTGTATGTGTTCGTATGTACATACGTGATGTGTGTGTGTTCATATGTATATAAGTGAATATGAATGTGTGTGTGTGTGTGTGTGTATCTGAGGAGGTTGTGAGTATGAATGTGTGTGTGTGTGTGCATCTGAAGAGGGTTGTGTTAGTGTGGAAATACAGGTAGCATTTTTGTGTGTGTTTTTTTTCTTTTAGTTATTTTGAGAATGTTAGTTGTATTACTTTAATCACAGGTACTCAACGGTTTTCTTTTCTTGTCTGTGATTCTGGATGTAAAAAGAAAACGAGTCCCTGTAGTGATGGGTTATGTTTGTCTGCGCACATGGAACATTGAAAATCAGCATGTTCTCTGGCACATAATGTACCAGGAACAGGACATAGCCAATGTTGTATGAGAACAGCAGTACATGACTTACATTCTTCCAGTCCAGTTATTGATGTGTAACAGTGACATTGACAGACTTGTGCATCCATAAACTTTGTGTGCATGTTGTACACCATTGATCGCAGCAGTAGAGTCATCTCTGAGTACTTTATATAGATAATCTCTGAGTACTTTATATAGATCGTCTCTGAGTACTTCTCTGAGTACTTTATATAGATCATCTCTGAGTACTTTATATAGATATAATGCTAACTACAAATGCATTGTCAGTGAATGTGAAAGGTTGGGTTTGTTTTCTTCTTTTTTTTTCTGAAAAGTTTGTTTCGATTATGAAGGATTACTGCAGTATAAGAACAGAGTGATGGATGAGAACAAGATCTGTCTCTTCAAGTGTCCAATCCATCATGCTGTAATAGTACACTCTTATCATGCTGTCATGCATCTCTTCTGATGGAAGGTCTTTAGCTTGCAGTCAACGAAACATAAAGAGCAAGAAAACAACAAAGGGGATACTGTTTTCGCCCACCCCTGTTTGTCTGTCTATCCATTAGCAAAATTACTATAAAAATAAAAAATAAAAAAGCACTACACAACATATGTAAACCAGTCTACAACAAAAGATGGAATGTGTCCCAGGAGTGAACCCATTCAATAAAGAGGCAGATCTGTTGTGCAGATCAGGATTAATAGACTTACCGTGAATAGTTTTTTGTGTTTTTTTCATTCCTATGTTTTTGACTTGCTTCACAAGAGAAGTGTGACCGCATTTAAACAGAGATGAAATCACCAATGAAATGATATGATGTGATGTAAAATGGTTCACTTCGCTTTGAAACAGGTCATTGGTTGTAGTCCATGTGTCTCTTTTCGCATTTGCATGTCAACGTTTATGTTCAGCTATGTTAGAGGTCTGTGTTTGCCCTTCTAGTTTTCAGTGCAAAGCAGACTGAAAGATACATGTGAGAAAATCCCCAGCAGCAAATTTCAGGGGCACAGGTCTGCAGGAAAAATGATTCCACTTTGCACTCTAAAATGTTAAACTGATAGTGGATTGGTACCAGACTGTTACTGTAACTTTAGTTGTGTACTGTCGGCACTGATTTTCTCCACTGCCTTAAGGTTGCTGGAAGCATAGCTGCCTGGACAGTGGTTAAGGTGCTGTGCTTTTTTCTTGTTTCCCAGTATACCAAATACTTGTTTGAATTGCCGGATGACGTTATGAAAAGCCACTGTGAAAAACAAAGTATTAGCACATGATCAGTGCTTCATACTTGAGTCTAGCATTTGAGATCTTGAACAAGATGCATAATAGTTGAGGTAGCACAGTACCATTGGCTAAGGTGGTGTGCTTTTTTTTTCTTTCCGAATATACCAATTACTTGTTTGAATTGCTAGAGGACAGTATGAAAACCTATAAAGTCACTGTACAAAACAAAGTGTTTACATATGACCAGTGCCAAACTATTGAGTCCAGAGTTTGGGGTCTGGTGGTCATGTTTTACAAACACACAACAAGAACTGGAAACAATGTATGTTGATATTGTGGTTCTGTGTTGTACCGTTTTGTTTCATAGCAGCTTTGCTTGCAAGTGTCACTGCTTTTAAAATCTGGCAGAAGTAGACTGAAAGGTGCATGTAGGAAGACACAGTGCCAAGCATACTGGACGAGTTTCTTGTAGTCATCATCAACAGTCAGCATGTGTAATCAACAACTGTACCTTCAAAAATGGCAGATGACCTGCTAATTTTACTTCAGGCTGTTAATGGAAGAAAGAAAAGAAGCAAAGGTTTTTCTAAGAATTTTTAATCCTATGTGATTATTGGCAGGTTTTTTAAAGTAATATGTGGGAGAGTAGGATATGAAGATAAAACAGCATTCCTGTTTGTGGACTGTGTGGCAAGCTTGAACCAACAGTGTGGCAATGAAACTCAGAAAAATTTTAAATGTTAAGAATAGCACACCGCAAAAAAAAAAAAAAAAAAAAAAAAATAGACAAACGAATCACAAGACAGAAAGTTGACAATGATTATTTCCCTTACCATTTACTAAATTATGCATTCCACTAGACTGCCGTATGCCTTTTTTTTTTTTTTTACTTTTACTTTTTTTTTCCCCTGTGTTAATAAAGTACAAAATCACAGGTAACTAGCTAAAAAGAGTTACGTTTGAAGGAAGTCCAACATCAGGATCAAGGGAAATATTAAAACCATTATCTCTTCCTATTTATATATATAGAGAGAGAGGAGAGAGAGAGACCTTGAATGGCTTCACAACTGACAAGATCAGCATGTAAGAATTTAAAGATAAGTGACCAGCGTGTGATAGCTAGCTACACTTCCAAAGAGCAGAACTTAAGTAACATGACTCAGTTCAGAGGAGAGGAAAATTATCTCCATTCTCATAGCAGCAAGGCTGACTGAATACCTCAGAGAAAATGAGCACTTGGACGTGTCATTGCAGAAGGGTGACGCCACAGGAATGCTTGGCCGTGTAGAACATGCCACAATGGAAGCGATGCAAGGGGCCGGAATAGCTCAGTTGGTAGAGTGCCAGATTCGTGATCCTGGGGTTGCAGGTTCGAATTTCGGTACAGGGGGATTTTTCCCTTGGAGTTGACGTTGGTTCTGACTCCATTCCCCATACAGTCCTTCGAATGAGACTATAAACCGAGGTTCCGTGTGTGAACGCACGCACAACACCTTGCACGCATGTAAAATCCCATCACCAACTTTCGGAAGAGAAGGCCAGTTTGGCCGTTAATATGGATGACATGTTACACATAGCATGCACTTCCCCAAAGATAGAGTATAGCTGCCTTAATGGCGGGATAAAAAAATGGTCATACACACAAAACTCCACTGCCTGCCTATACAGGCAGTGTCCGCAGGAGTATCAGCCTGCGTACGCAGAAAGAAAATAAAGAAAAGAAAGGAAGTGATGCAAAGAGCTAAGACAGAGGAAAACAGGACCTTGATGTGACTTGATCTAGCAGTCCTACACAAGACGATTCAGCTGGCCCTCAAGGTGTGTCATGTCCAAGAGAATATCTGAGAAATGCTGAAGAAGTATTTCCATGGATTCTCAGTGAGGTTCTTCACAAAGGAATACGCAACAGCCTTGGATCAGTCAGGAAGCTGGCATGACAATGAGATGAGCAATTTCTGCAGTACTGTTCGTGTTGGCAATGGAGATCATGTTGAATACAGCCATAAGCAGTACAAGTTCAGAGGACTCGGGGGGGGGGGGGGGGGGGGGGGGGGGGGGGGGGGGGGGGGGGGGGGATACCAAATGCCCCTTCTAAAACCCTGCGTGGATGGCACAATAGTCTTTTTCACCAAAGTCGATAAAACACACAAAGTACTGAAGCAGTGAGACAAGTTAGTTGCTTCATACAGGACGAGATTTAAACCAAAGAAATCATAATAGTCTCTCTGTACAGAAAGGGAAGGTAGTTAAAACAGTTATATTCACTGTTGCCAAATATAGGAGAAAAACCAGTCAAGAGCCTTGGAAGGCAGTATAGTAATTCCTGGAAAAACACAAAGAGGGAAAGGAAACCAAGCTTATGGCAGGAGAAAGCCTGCAGATAGTAGATCGGTATTGTGACCCTGGCAAATCCATGGTCTGGTGACAGCATTTCATGCTGATCCTGAAGCTTCCCTAATGCATGACATCAGTTCCGGTACAGCGGAATCAGTGGAGGACAAATCAACCAAAACACTAGAAAATGGTTTGGTGTTCCACCTGGTCTCACTGACGTTGCACTCAGCTGTCGTATGGCAAAGCAGAAGCTACCTCTGAAATCCGCCCAGGAAAGTACAAAGTGTGAAAACCAAGCATACTCGTAATGAGGACTTGCGAGACAAGGTTGCAAGACCAATTCAGTCCAAGCTAAAGACTGGTAGACAATGGAAAGTTCAGGAGACAGTGGAAGGAAAACTTCAAGGCTAGGGAAACAAGAAGACTGACTCGACCAGTAATGAAGTGGTGGCCAAAGTCAAAAGATAAAGTAACAAGATGCAAAACATATAAACGTACTCCCAGTTTATCTTGAATACGACGTCACAATCAAACATGCGTCATAATGTATTTCGTCACTTCGGTTTATGATGCAAAGAAGCTGTGACTTCATTTTTGTTTGCATTATCATTTTCTAGACATTCCATAAAGAAGAAAAACCATTTTTGGCTGCTATAGCCGTTAGTAATGGCTATTCTGGTAAAATAAAACATGGGGCATCATTTATGACCCATAATAAACATACCTACACATTTTCAGAAAGATCGGCCCAGAAGTTTTGTCTGGAGCGAGTGGAACACATTTTGATCATGGACAGACAGACACACAGACAGACAGCATTTCTTTGTTCCCATTGTACTCCCTGTTCTATAAGAACTGGGAGTACAAAAAGGGACATGATAATAGAGATTTGAAGAAAGATCAAGAAGGCAGTCAAGCAAGGCCAACAGGGGCAGTGGACTAGTGGGAAAAGCCACTTTCTGAAGAAGTCTCACCTGGAATGAAATGTGTCATACGGCTCCTCTTAGGATCAGCTTCAACCTCAGATGTGTGCATCACCTCCTGTCCTTGACTTCAAACCTGGTGAAATGGGAGAAATCATATGACCCTGCATATCCACTTTGTCAGGGCAAATGAAGAGTGAAACATCTCCTGAGTCCGTGCAAAACAGTGCTATCCCAAGGAAAGGCTTATTACATTTCTCAGTTTAGAACAGGTGGTGAACAGCTGTGTGGGTAAGATGTCTGACTAAAAGGCAATGCCTTGAGATGCCCAACCATTCAGGAAGTACTGGTTCAAATCCCAGCATCGCCGAAAATATTTCTTAAGCTGAAGAGCATATAGGAGACATGACATGGTTTTGGCTTGTCCCCCTTGGTGAAAGGAGTTCAGGGTCAAAACACATGTCTGTTGGAGGTTTCTTTTCTGAAGACCTGCTGTCAAGCTCTCCCAAGAGTGTCTTATACATCGATAGATAAATATCGATATTTGTTAGTTAACTTGTGTTTGAATATTGGCATTTTCCTCAATTAAAAACAGCAACGTTGGGTCGGCAATCACGTGACGCATTGCGTCCTAACACAATTTGCGTCCACAGATGCAAAACTGAACATTGGAACACTACACGACAAACTTGCCGGGGTGAGACAGGGTCGAAGCGCGTAAGCGCTAGTAACTCATAAAGCTGTAAACATACAAATGTAACCTAGCTCGCTCATGACCCATGAACTTGAAGCTGCAAACGTACAGATTTTAGTTTGATCTCTCATGATGGTTCATGGTTCTTGAAGTTCTAAACTTACAGATTTTCGCTTGATCTCAGACTGACTCATGGATCTCTAAGCATGCATATGTTTGCTTGGTCACCAGATGACCAGTAAAGCTCTGTGCATGCAGACGTTACTATGGTCACACAGAAGCACCAATGAACTTCTGAACATCAGACTGCGTTGTCACACAAAATGGCTGAATACAGGATAACCCAATAGAGCTGTAAGCATGAAAGCGCGAGTTTGGTCGAACAGGATGAGTGATTAATCTGTGGACATCAGGTGATATCTTGGCCACACAAGATGACTTATGTAGCTTGAGCGTTCAGTTGAAAAAGAAACAGAGAGACTGATATAGAAGAAACACCCTTAAATGAAAAAAAAAAAAAAAGATGATTACAATGGCAGTGTTTCATCAGGAGACTGTATCAACAGTGCGACAAAGTGTTGTGTTGAACAAAACATTACCACTATTTTTTTTTTCATTGAAGTGTTCTTCTTCTTTCTGCCTTTCTTCATAAGATTGTTGTTTGTGATCTTGGAAACGTTTTTTGTTTTTGTTTTGTTACGAACACAGTGTTGAAGGTAATCAAGTTTAAGTTCTTAGCAGCACATGTACATTGGCAGGCTGAAGTGTTTTCACTAGTAGTAGCTGTAGACACTGTAGGTACTGATTGTGGTGCCGTTTGATGGTTGATGATTGATGAATTTGTGACATGTCAAAGATGGATAGATTCCCCTTGTGTACATATATTCACGATCCAGCAAGTCCAAGCAGAGCATTGAAAATTATAGTGTACCGAAGTGATTCTAACACAAATGGTTGTTCCTCTTTGCATGTCGTTTTGTTTGACCATCTTAAGTTAACAACTTCTGTAAGAATTTCACCGAGACAGTTGTAAATAATGTTGTGAGGTTGTTTGGGGTTACACATGAAACAAATTGGCATTGTTTCATTATAGGCCTCTTCACATTCATGGCAGCTATCAGTTATCTAGAAATGTGTACAGCTTTGTGGTATGTATGCACACAGTTATGTGTGTGCATTTGTGCACACAATCCTGCATTTATGATGACTTCCAAGTTGCTGTGTATACATCGTATGTGTGAGTGTTACTGTCTGAATATGTGAATGTTTGTGTGTATGTGTGCGTTTGTGTGCATGCATGTGCATATGTGAGGTGTGTGTATTTGATTTTTTGAGTGTCTTGGGAAATGGTATGGAGAATTTTTGTGGAAAGTTTGCTTGCAATTTGTTCAGGTTAATCTGACACACACACGCAGAGTAAAATAAAAGCATGAAATGATTCTCAGACTTTGTTGCTTAACTGTGTTCATCAAGCTACTGTCTTTGAAAGCCTTTTCCATGTAGTCTCTACCTTCTAAAACAAAGGCACACGCACACATTCTTGCGCATGCACACACACATACACACACACACACATTGTTTGTGTAATAATCAGCAACTGAATAAAGCAGAACATTTTTGTATACTGACTGGTAAACGAAGATATTGAAATGCCAGGTTTACATTCCAGCAGCTTTTTTGACAGTAGAAGAATGAGGGAAAAAGGCAGATTTACAGGCAGAAGTGTTAGCAGATGCTGTTTTCAAATATTGTAATGCATCTGATATCTAGCTGTGACCAGGCCTCAAAACATCCACACATAGCCACAGACCTGGTGACAGTAGACACGGAAGTGGAAGTCAAGAACTTCATGCATCCATTACCAAGGTGCAAGATCTGCAGTTCAAGTTTCAGCACTGTCTGGTGGGGCAGTGCTTCCCGTGCCCACGGGCAGGTGTCCCAGTATCCACGCTTTAGAATTTGTATTCTTCCCAATCGGAACAGTGTGGACACAGACACTGGGAGTTGTATGTAATGTCTCGAAATTTGTTGAAGATCCACCTTCCACAACCAGGAGGTGTGTTGTGATCTGGTGTTTTATCATTAAGATTCCACTAGCTTTTTAGCATAAAAACACTTTAAGCAGAATTTTGTTCCTAATTTCCATCCTTTCAAAGAATATTTACTACTGTGTGCAAATCTGATGAGGGAGTTGCATCTGCTGCGCATTTTCTCAACAGCTCCCTTTCAAAAATGTCTTTGATGCATTCCCTCCGACAGCTCCATCCTCACTGCTGAGCTCACAGCGTTGGTCCTGGCACTTCAAATGACCTCCTTCAATAAAAATCCTCTTCAATCTCTAACACTCCCTCTCTGCTTTGGAGGCCATTGCTGGCTGTACCTCAAGCACCTAACTTCTGAATTCATTTGAGCTATACCACCTCTCTGAAATCTGATGGGTTAGTTTTTGCCAGAATTCGTGGTCATGGTGGCATTCGAGGCAAAAAGATGTAGATCAACAGGCCAAGAATAATACAAATGAAGAGTTGAGCAGATTCTCCATCCTTCACACCAGTATGAATCCTACAGCTCAGACATATGGCACAGACCTCTGGCAAGAGAACTCGAACACACTAACGGATCAATTCTTTCAAATCCATCCAAACCATGCATTTTTACTGTGTGCAGCTTTATAGGTTTACTGGACAGTCAAATTTGGAGAAATTATGTACAAGTTTGGTGGTTTCCTTCCTTTCTTTTTCTTCTGTCCTGGTTGAAGCCTCTGGATCATCGGAGCCTTCAAAATGTGTAGTTGCCTTGGATGAAAAGGCAGAACAGGACATGGCTTCTGAACATGAGCTTGACTTGGGAAATCTACATGGGACATATTTTCAATCCAGCAATATTAAGTAACAGAAGAGTGTGGCTCAAATCAAAAGATTTCTTTTTCCAGCAGTACAAAATCTTTCTGCTCTGTTTCGGTACAAACATCAAAATCTGTCAATGTTCACCAGTAGTTTTATTATCAACAATGACAAGAATAAAATCAAACTTAAGGTGAAAGCCATATCAAAAAGGATGGAAATGAAATGGGATGAGAAATGGAGTAAGTTGGTAAGTAAAGTCCTAAGCAGCAAAGATAACGTGTCAGCATCTACATCAGAATAATGACTGTGATCACACACTCCTCACATAGCATGTAGCAATGAATTAAAACCTGCACACAGATACACATGTTTAAGCTTAAATACATATTCACTGACGTCAACAATCCCATTTCCATATTCATAACATTACAATGGTAATATGTATACTCTTCAGAAAAAAGTACGGACACCCTCAAATTCTGGTGTGATGTTTCATAACATAGTCAAAACTAATTGTGACATATTTAGGGTACAATGTCTCTATAACTTTGTTCTTGGACACCTGGCAAACAGAGCAACATCACAGATTTGTCATCACAAGTAATGCACTATGTGTATGAGAAACAAAGCAGTTTTCAATTTTTTTTTTTTTTAATCATTTTTTCACAAAGAGACGGCTCTAGCCCCAGAACACAGAATTCATGGATGCACACAGACATCTAAGTTTTGTTCATAACTTTTTTTTTTCACACTTGTTTCGTCTCCTGTACCACTCCAGTGGCAATACCCTGGCCACTCATCCTGTACCACTCCAGTGGCAATACCCTGGCCGCTCATCCTGTACCACTCCAGTGGCAACACCCTGGCCGCTCATCCTGTACCACTCCAGTGGCAATACCCTGGCCGCTCATTCTGTACCACTCCAGTGGCAATACCCTGGCCGCTCATTCTGTACCACTCCAGTGGCAATACCCTGGCCGCTCATTCTGGGTCTTCATCCCCAGTCATACCCCACCTTGTCCCACTGCAGCCCCCGACACCGGTAATCCACTGGGGAAGTTCATGTCAAGTCATATGGTTATTAATCAGAGACACTGCATTGCTGCTGTGCCACTTCGTGGGTGTTCAGTGGTGCCTGTTCAGATCCAACACATGCAGTAAATCATCTTCTAAGCCCCCTACTGACGACAATAATTGCTTGGTCGTAGAAGAACCCTGAACGAGTGTCCCCCTCAGGTAGGCACCGCCATGTCCCAGCAACAGCAGGCTCCATGAACTTGGCAATACCAGCAACCTCAACACCACCTCCCAAGGATAACAGAAGTGCTGAGGAAATAAAAACTGAGGTCACCATACCAGCAGGCCTAATTTTTACCCATAACATTGCGTTTATAATCGGCTGCACCATTGTGTCACAGCCAGTTACTTTCCTCCAGCCAAACGACCTGATTGCTGGGCTGGCTGCTTTAAGAATGGATAGTCAGCCTGTATGTCCTTATTCTTGTACTGAACCTGTGACATGGACGTGATGCCCGAGTCACGAATACAGAATGGGAGACTTGAAGCCTCTGCCACTTGCCACCCTCCCCCCACCCCTTCCTGCTGCCACACAATTACCCTTGTGCTGTCAAAGTGGCTGACCTGCCTTCTAAGGAGCACACGGGAAAGGTTTTTGCTGCCAGTATGGCTGTGCACACACATAAAGCTATGAACACACAACTCAAACTCTGATGACAGTTTCTGCCCATGAAAGACTCCCATATCTGGGGTCTAGGTTGTTTCCAACCATAATGTCTGTCATAAAAAAAAAGTGACCACTTTTGTTTTAGTAAATGGCTACGTTGGTAGATGTTGAGAGGACAAATCTGATGCTGCACAGTTTGCTGATGTGGCAAACAAAATTAGAGGACATTAAACCCAAATTCCATGAGAATTATTGTTGACAATTTTTTTTAATATTACTTTCAATTTAGGGGCTGTCCTTAGCTTTTTGAAAAGATGTATTTGATCAGCCCCTTTTCTTTTCTTTCCAGTGAATTACGTTCACTGATGGCATCCTTCATAAAAAGAAATTAATTCTCCTGTCCATGAATAATCTGGACATGTTTGTCAGAAAGCTGGAATTACATGTCTTGATGGCATCATTTGTAAAACAAGTCAATTCTTCTGCAAATGACTAAATTAAATACATTTGTGAAAAAGCTGGATATTCCCCTCCCTCCCAACCTCTCTCTCTATACATGTTTGTTCTTTCTATGCCTTTGTTTACTTTCCACTCAGCTCAGAGCAATGAAAAACACAATTATTTTAGATTTTTCAATAATTGTGATTTTTTTTTTTTAACTTCTATTTCCCAAATAAAACACCTCTATACCGTGTAACTGAGCTGAAACCTGAAAGTTGTTTTATCCAAGATGTATGATATTTCCATTATTAGATTACATCAGCCATGGCAGAATAAATGCTGGTAATAGTAATACTTGTCATCACTGCCTCAATTTTTTACCACATACTAAAGTACATATATATAGTTCAGTAACTGGAATTGCAAAATATGCTACTTTGGTAAGAAATAAATTAGACATATTGCAAACTTTTTGTTTCGGTCATGAGGGCCCGTCCATCACAAGACTGTATACCTTAAGCCTGCAAGTGCTGAAATTCTGGCAGAACATGAGAAAGAAGCGTGAAGAACAACACTCACTGTTCGTTTCCAGCTGCATCATCAAGCTACTTTTATTTTGCCGTCACAACTCACATCAATTATCACAGCATGAAGGACACGGCAGGCAACAAGCACTGTATCTGCAGAAGGAAAACCACTGACGTAACTGAACAGATCCTTACCCGTTTTCATTCTACCCCTGCTATACAATGCTGATCAGTGCCAGAGAACGGATGAGCGAGATCAAGTGGGAGAACAGGAAGATCATCAACAAAGTCTTCGAGAAATCCGAGAGATATTTCCTCGTTGTACAGAGCCCAGGTTTCCTCAATGATTTTAAGACATATTTTTTCCCCTTTGAGGAACTGTTCAACTGGTTTACAACTGCACGCCCAAGTTTCCACCATAGATGCAGACTCTTAAATCGAAGTACCACTTTCCATCAAGGTCACATACTTTCTATCAGCAATGAATTATGAGGAGGTGGGGGCTCACTCAAACACAGAAGACACTGCTTCAGTTGATTTTAGAAAAAGACACTGGTCAGGTGTGCACTTGTTATAAAACACTCACCATCCTGAGCAGAAGAGTGATCTGGATTGACAGTGACATGGGATTATGCTGTTGAATCAGGAATGGAGCATGCACACAAGCACATACATTTATCTATAAAACCATGAAAGACAAGCCATGTTTTCCTATCTTCAGTTCATATCATCCTTGATCAGACTTGTAGCAACACCTGAGAACACATCAAGCTGTTGATACTATTCACACTGCAAATCTTTTTCTTTTCTTTTTTTTAAAGGTGACATACATCAATAGTAGTTTGATTCTATTCGCAAGCCTCTTAGAAAAACACCGTTTATCAATACTTTGAAATAAAATGTGTGACTGAGTGATCCTCTCTAACTAAGTAATCATCAATCCTGGTGACTTGATTTTAACATACATCACATCAACTCTGATATACTGAAGCTGAACACACCAATGGAATAATAGGCATCCTGATGTAATATATCGCTCCATATGTAAGTAACATCACCATCAAGCACATCGTTCTTTCACTACACACTGTGAGAGCTTTTGGAAAAACAAACGACATGAAAAACACAGGCAAACACCCAGGGAATTTGCAAACCATGCTGTCAATGTTGTATTTGTAAGGAAAATATCATGAAATCTGATGCCATCTTCCCAAACTTTGCCAACTCAGTTGCAAACAGATCCTAAAGATCAAGGATGTACACACGCACACATTCACATGAACATTTTATATTTTATCAATATTTAGCAGGCAGTGTTTTCACACACACACACACACACACACACACACACACACACACACACAGAAGACTGCACAATTAATTGTACACATTTTGCTGATTTGCAACAAGAACTTCACTCTTTTCCCCATGAAAATCAGGAGACTGAAAACAACCACATGCACCCTGCCCAGAAGCCACATGCATAATGAGAAAAAAAGATAAAAGAAAAACAAATGGAAGTTTTGCAGTTAAAAGAATAATTAATTAAATCAGCACAAATAAATGGTAAACAACAGATGTCATACTCATACTCTCTCACATTCACACGAACAGTCCTATGTCACCAGAGCCTCTTCAGCTCAGAAGAGGCTGTGTTCCTTCCAACATGCATGATCCACACTTCTAAGTTGATTACAGACTTGCAAGCACTTTTTGAAGTACCTATCATGCACATACCAAGCACCAGAACATATTCTAAAGATGAGGGGAAAAAATACCCTGTGGATGATGCAGCAATGCAACGTACAGTTCTGTACAGGGGTAAACAAAAAAAAGAAAGAAACAAACAAACAAAAGAAAAACACTAAGCAAGCAATGCCCTAAATTTGATTGTGTTCAGTAGCATTTTTTTTCATTGCTGTACACTCCAGAAATTGTATAACTTTTTGTTATACTTTGACTTAGTTTTACACTCTATTCTTGCACTCTCCTTCTGATATTTGTCTCATTCTCAGTTTTACACTCTACCACAGTCTGCCAGTCCAAGTATCAAGTACTCCGCCAGTCCAAGTATCAAACATACCCTACGCTGTGATCAGCATGACCTACAATTAATTAACCATATCTTGCAATAAGTTCTCACTGGTTGTCAGTGTTCTGCACTTGTTCTTCACTTTCTTCAAAAAGACAGTGTGGTTGGAAACCTCTGACGGCAGCAAATCAACACACATTTTGCACGATTTACCCATTGGTACATTTTGATTTCTTCATCAATTGGTCCATTTTGATTTCTTCATCAATACTTATTTTCTGAATGCCAGATCTGATGTAAGGGGAGAGGAGGGGATGGAAAGGGAAGCAGTTGTAAATTCAAAGTGGACACTAAAGTAACCAAATGTTTTCTAAGGGAATGATCGGATTCAGTTCTGAAAGTCTGAACTAACTTGGATTTATTTGACTCAAACTTTGCAGGCTGACACTGTTATAAAAGCTGTGAAAGTGAAGACATTTAACACGCATTAGGGAATACATAACTAATATTAATAAAAGTGAAAACTCAAAAATTCACTGTTATCACTAATCAGTTGATCTGTAATTTCAGTTTCAATCAACTGTGCTTTCATTTTGAGGAGGCATATTGAAATGATTTGTCATACTGACTGGTTGTTAGAACTTAAAACAGCTGACCAGAACAGACACTAATAAGGTCTCTCCTTTTAAAGCTGCAACCTCCAACCACATTGGGCTCTTAGTGATGTGTCGTAATGGTCTGACATTCACTGATCCATGTGCACCCAATGGGCGCATCTGGTCAAAACTATCACATGTCATTAAATTTTTTTTTTTTCAGTTGCAAAGTGAGACGACTGCAGGCGGAAATCTAAACAAATCTTAAATAAATGTTAGCGAACCGCCAAGAGAAATGTGAACAAACGAGTCACAAGACAAAACACGATGCGTTTCGACCTCTTAGGTCTTCTTCAGGCAAGACACAAACAAATAGGACAATGAAAATGAAAATGAAATGTTCATTGTCCTATTTGTTTGTGTCTTGCCTGAAGACCAGGTCTTCTTCAGGCAAGACACAAACAAATAGGACAATGAAAATGAAAATGAAATGTTCATTGTCCTATTTGTTTGTGTCTTGCCTGAAGAAGACCTAAGAAGTCGAAACGCGTCATGTTTTGTCTTGTGAATCATTTGTCCACGTTTCTCTTGGCGGTTCGCTAACATTTATTTAAGATTTTTATTTTCAATAATGGCTCTGGCACACAAACAATCCTATGCTCTGGTCCATGTGGTACCTCTGACATCAAACAGCAAACACAGTATGAATGACACTGCCTCCCTCCTTGCAAGACATGAGCATGGGCGATAGATCCCACAGGGAAGTCACATTTCAAAAGACTGAATCAAAGATCCAAAAATTGATAAGGAAAAAGGAAGAAAGCAGATGGTTTGAGGGTTGGGAGAAAGTTACAAATATATCCATATGGATTTCTCTGTCCTTCATGGTGGATTCAGTGCTACATACTGGTTACAATGTAAAAATTCATAACTGCTGAGAAAGTGTCAGTTTGGGTAATAACATACTGGGGAACAAAGTATCAATACTACTGGTTATCTTTTTAACATTATGACTTTTCAATTTCTTTCTTTCTTTCTGCGTACACAGGCTGATACTCCTGCTGACACTGCCTGTATAGACAGGCAGTGGAGTTTTGTGTGTATGACTGTTTTTCATCCCGCCATTAAGGCAGCCATACTCCATCTTCGGGGAAGGTGCATGCTATGTGTAACGTGTCATCCATACCAACAGCCAAACTGGCCTTCTCTTCCAAAAGTTGGTGATGGGATTTTACGTGTGTGCAAGATGTTGTGCATGTGTTCACACACGGAACCTTGGTTTATAGTCTCATTCCAAGGACTGTATGGGGAATGGAGTCAGAACCAATGTTAACTCCGAGGGAAAAATCCCCCTGTACCGAAATTCGAACCCGCAACCCCAAGATCACGAGTCCAGCGCTCTACCAACTGAGCTATTCCTGCCCCGCATGACTTTTCAATGAAAGCTTCTTGTTTATTAAATACAAGTTTGTGTTTCATTCAAATGATGATGACTGAATGAAAATAACTTTATGTGTAACTTTATGTGCTACAGTTTTTTTTCCAGCGAGGCATGATTTTCATGAACACTGGTACAACCTTTAAAAGAGATCAATCTTTCAAGTTTATGTTCAAAAGGATTTCCTATTTCCGTCTTTAAAATGACCTTTTCTAAGGATCAATATCTGACCAAAACTATGTTAGAGTGGCAGGCGAGGACTCTTTGCCATGCAATAAACTTTGCACCACCTTGCCCATCCTAGCTTCAAAATATAGAAAAAAAAACTAATTCTAAATTTCTTATACCAAATTTCTTAATACAAGTTCACTTACAAGTAAGAGCGTGTTCAAGTCACAATTTCATAACTTACATGCTACACAAATGCATGTAAACACACACACACACACACACACACACACACACACACACACACAACACACTCACACATGCATGCATATGTACGTAGGGACAACACACACTGCAGAATTTCTTGTTTATTTTACTCCTTTCTTTCTTTCCTCCTTTTCTTTCTTTTTTTTTTTCTTTTAAGGGAGATTCCTTTCTTCTTTAAGATTAATATGTTTTCCAAACCTTTCTTCTTTCTTTCACCTCTTTCAGTCTCATGACAAATTACTGCAGATCATGCAACACAAGTAGTTGTCCATTTCATACCCATGTTCCCAACACTGTTTTTTTCTTTGCATCTAACAACCCCTATGCGCATATCTTCTTCTGGATCCTGTGCAGGCTTTGGGCAGATGGTCAGGCCAGCTTGTGAGGTGCTGCTAGGACACACTATTGGAGAATGAAGCTGTCTACACTATAAAACTGGAGTCGCTCCTGTCCGAGTGACTCTCTTCAAAACCAGTCACATGGCCATATTAGAAAACTATATTGTCAATACTGGAAAACAATGAATACATCCCATGACCCACACCCCCACCTCCTCTCCTTCCTCCCCATTTTTCAGATTATGTCAAATACAGTAGTGATTCACATTTATCACTGAACTTCCAAAACTCAGTCCCAGAAATAGCAAGTTAAAAGAAATCCCCTTTTAAATGTTCATGAAACCTACTGATAAATGCTAGAAGAGGTATCTTTTTTTCTGAACCTAATGACAACATTACAAAGTGAACCACAAAAAAAAATCAAATGAAACACAGAAAAGACTTCTTAAATCCTTGTTGGTTTCACAACACACACCACACACACACACACACACACACACACACACACACACACACATACACACACATGCATACACAAGCACAAAGATTGCTGTAACTACCAACCAGCATGGTGGGGTGGTTAGCACTGGGGACTCTCGGCTAAGAGGTCTTGTGTTCGATTCCCAACAGGGCCATTTGATTTTGGACTTTTTCCTGCACTAACTGGCTTCTACCCAAAGTTGAGCTTCCTAAGGGCTCAACTGGGAAGATTTGGATCACTCAATCGAGTTTCATCCACTTAATGGATGCGTCTCTGAGAGTGTTGATCAAATTTCCTGACCAAAACTGCAGGTGTATGTAGCTCTCAGGCCTGGTTGATGCCAGGATATACTATGGAAGTGTAGAGTACAGCCATATCATGCAGTCTCGGACCAGAATAGAAATCTGTAGTATCATGTTCATCATCCTCATTCTCATCAATCAGCATTAACAAACAAACCTCTCAAATTCTGAGGCCCTTCATGCCCTGTTCTCAATGTGACATTAGTTTTTATTTCCTCTAAATATCTATCCTCTTGGTGAGACTCTGTCTGGGTCATAGGTATTCAAGCAAATTCAAGGGGAATGTCCCTGGACAGGTATAGTGGCGTCATCCCAGAGAGCTCGCTCACACTGGCTCCATGACCAAGCAATTATTGTCGCTGGTACAGGGTTACGTAGATGGCATCCTGCGTACACTAGATCAGAACAGGCACCAGTGAACACCATTGAAGTGACTCAGCAGCAGTGCAGACTTTCCTCTGGTATGCTACCTGAAGATGACTTGACGTTCACCGTTCCTTGCAGCTGGAGCTGCGACCAGACAAGCCAGGGTGTGGCTGTGGATGGGGAGCCGGAACGAGCAGCATGGTTGGAGTTCCACTAAGGTGACATGGAAGATGAGAGAGGGAAAAAAAAGAACTGCACTCCTTTTCATACATCCAACTAAGAATATCATCCTATCATTGTACCATGTGTGCTGCGACTTTTCAAGAGCGGAAGGGTGAGTGGCTTAATTTAGAACTGAATTACGTGTACAATGAAATAACACAAACTTGAGGGACATCCAGAGAGTGCTGACCTTCACCAGGGTCGAACAATCCTCTTAACTTCAATCGAACCCTGTTCAAATCCATCACATAACTCTTGACACATCTCCAGAACTATCAAAATTACTTCAAAACTGAATTCTCAACATATCACCTACACTTGGATGGTAGTCATAGGCTTCTAGCTTAATTCATTTTTCATCTTCTGTGCAGTGATTGAATGAAGATCCCTTAGGAATCTTATTTTGCTTACTGATTCAGCGTATAGATCAAGTCTTTTATGTGCATAGAAATTAATAAATCTAACCGACTATTTTTTTCTTTTCTTTCTTTCCTTGTTTTCTGTTTTGTTTTTTCTTTTTTTTTTCTTTTTTTTGTTTGTTTGTTTTTTGTTTCACAGAAATCCACTCATCATTTTGGAGATTTATACGAAAAATGCCCCATCTTGCAGAATTAAAGTGGAAAAAAAAAAAATCATCCCGTATCCAGCCTGTAATCTGCAACTGCATCAAAATGTAGTGCTTTCCTCTGTAGGCCACATACCATCTTTCCACCATTTTTCATTGCTATCAATTCCAAAGCTTTAGCATGATCTTGCTGACAGGCCGACAGACCAACTAACTAATACTGATGAAAGTAAAATGTCCTCTGAGGTGATATTCACAACGAAATCAAATATATACAGTCAGAACTGAAAGTTTGGAAGGGGAGGAGGCACACTAACCCTCACGCTGAAATGACTTGAAGGCTAGCAGGTCATGGGTCTGGTTCCATTCAGATTCATTCATTTGTGGGGTGTTCTGGCCCTGGCAGCTCCTGCCCATACTGTTGAGTATCTCAAGGTACCATGTGCACAACCATGTCAGCCACTGTCATATTTTTTAGTTCTATTATCTTGGATTTGGCTGACAAAAAAAAGTACAGAACATATGCTGACTGCAGTGCATGGTCTTTCATTCATGGAATGAAGATGTATAAATCAGCAAAACTACTTTGTAAATGACATGTTTACATTTTGTAGTTCAAGAAACCCGAAACCATCAAAACCAGCAACATTCATTTTCTGGTATTCGTTAATGAAACAAGCAATTCCACCTTTGTCTTTCTGTGTCCTAACAGTGGTACAGAATGGTCACTTGTCTTTGTTACATCACTGTCCCCATGTCTGTCCTGTCTGGGTTCTCTGAATTAGATGACGGATGTAAGCAAAGCACGGATCTTTCCAAAGGTGCACCCATGGCAGACAAAACCTTCTTCTCATTATCAAATACTATTTTCACTAGCATGTATTTTGCCCCGACTTTTTGTCAACCATCGTACAATGACATCTCAAAGGCAGATTTTAACAAATGTCAACATCTGTCAATGTAAACAAAGCTGGTTTTAACACCTCTACCCTGCTGCAATTGATTGAGGACAGAGCTGTGAAGACCCCTGATGGCCCTGATGTGCGATACCACACACCTACCACGTAACATTATAAGGACATGGACTATACATCTCTACATGGTACCAATGTAGGTCTAATGGTGAATTGTCCAACTTCAGAGATCTATCATTTTGTACTGATCACCAATGTCTACTGAATACTTGCATTCTACTGTCCATGTCAACAAATTGTTGTTTTGGTGGTGTCAGTATAGTGTCAAGACTTGCCATCTTCCCCTTTCTACCCCCCTCCCCCCTTCCCTCTACTCTTTCAGCCATAATTATACTCTCCAACCTAAATGTTTACACTATCATCAGCCATAATTGTAATTTCAAACCTGAATATACATACACTAAGAATATTAGTCACATAAAACAGTATCAAACTAAATTTTGAGTGTATCATATTATCTGTTAATTTCTCATTATACAATACAAAGTTATTAATGATATAATTTTATATCAGAGTACATACAGCTTGTACACTGTCTGCATCTCATATCCCCACATCTGAGCACACATGTATAAATTCTTCATGCTAAACATGCATAACAAAGTACGTTTCATCAGCAAAGAAAACTTGGAAAAATATCTGCCACAAATATATAAATAAGTATAATGAAATATTACAGATGAGCATGTCTGCAGAGTAGTTTAACAAATATCAAGACGCTGCTTATTGCTATTGTTCTTTGTTTTTAAGGAGTGTGTGTGTGTGTGTGTGTGTGTGTGTGTGTGTGTGTGTGTGTCTGTGTCTGTGTGTGTGTGTGTGTCTGTGTGTGTGTGTGTCTGTCTGTCTGTCTGTGTAAGAGTTAATATTAAGTAAAGTCAATCACTGGTACTATCCCATACAAGTCACTTCTGGCTACTTCAGGTCAGACATGTGCTGTCGCTGATCATCCACAACACAAACTTTAAGACGACATGGAGACACTGCTCTGCTACATACCAACACTGGTCTCCCTTTCCTACTCTTACTGCCATTCTCTTCCCATCCACCCATGCAACTCCAGCTAATCCTCTCGATAACAGCCCCCCCCCCCCCCCCCCACCCCCCAAATCCTTAAAAACTAATTCAAGGGTGTCTTTACATCAGGGTCACTCTGGTACTTCCACAAAGAGAAAACTGTTCCAGAAAACATGTTGTCACCCAAACCCATACTGCAAGTTATCACTGCTGGTTTGCAGAACACATTTGTAAGGGCCAGCAAAATAAATCATCAAAAATGAGTTATTCCCAGTTAGGCTATACAATTCTGAAAACTGATTAACTGATTAGTAGCACATTCAGTTAGATGGTGTAGAGAAATGACATCTCTCATTTCTAAAATAACCCCAGAAAAAGGTGGACCCCAGAAAAAGGTGGAAAGTATCTGTTCCAACATGAAGTACGCAGTCATTCAAGACAAAACACGTGTATGTCAAATACAAGCAGATCACAAAAATCTGTGCTGACTGCTTGCCTCTTACAGTGGATAGCTCCATGATGCTCATTATTACTATTAGATCGTAACATCATGTAATCGTGAGTATGACATCATGTCTACAAACCAGGTGCCAATCAGGAAACATAAACATTCCTAAGTTTTTCCCAGTCCGAATGTTTACATGCAGCTGATGTGAAGTGAATATTCCTGATCTGGAATGTTCATACATGGTGAGTTTAATGGAGTGACCTTCCCATGCAAGAATCTTATTGAAAAGTTTGATGCATAAACAGAAATACTGCAATTTCTGGTCTACAGTGTCTTTTTTTCTTCCCTTAAATTCTGACCATGGCAGCTAGATTTAAGAACACTTGTTACATGATTAAATCATTTTGGGCATCCAGCTGTGTTGGTCAACTGTTCACGCGACTTGAAATCTACACAGTGCAAAGCAGTCAATATCCAGTGTGCACATCAGTACAGCACATACTCCACACCTTGTTTTAGTTCTATGTATCCAGATAGGGTCACATTTCCATAGTCTTTCATGTCAGATATACAAGTGCAAACTGCACTGTTGTATGCGCTGTGGTGAAATTCATACTTCTATTATTCCAAACATCTTACTTTATGAATTTTTTCTTAAACACTGTGATGTGAGCCCTACATTGCCAAATGCTTTGTAGTAAACAAAATTTTTCGCTATACCACTGCACTTCCATCACACAACAAAGAGACAATACCATTACATGGTCTTTACTGCATGGAAGAAAGAGGATGCTTCAAGCTCAAACAGAACACAGCAATGAGTATACCCTCTGGTAATGTCACAATACAAAAATACAAAGACAACTATAATCGTTCCCAAGCCCAAACCCCTACCCACAACATAACAATGCCCTCTCCCTTACCCCACCTGTCATGATGAGCATACCATACAGTGCTATTCAACAAGCACGTCACACGTTCACAGTTGTGTTCCAATGATCGATTCCTCAGCTACTTTCTATTTTCTAGTGACCTGAGTGGGGAGTCTTGCACTCGATACAAGGGTCTTCAAGTTATTGTTTTGATCCACACCAGTTTGTCACTCCCATCGTCTGTTTCCCCTTCCGATTCCGTCGTCCTGCTAACAAACAGGGAGTTCGTGACTCTGACGATGACACGGACCCCATCCACCTCCTATTAGCAAGAGTACCATTCCAAGAGAAGCTTTCCCAAAGCAATGCGCTCTGTTTTGTTAGGAAAGGCTGAGAGTCTTCATCCTTCACATTAATGCCTGCTCGCTTGCCAAGGTTTCCAGGTGGCCTCTTGAGTGTCAACATAAGTCAAGGTGCAACAGAGAGACTTGCTGGTAGCGTACACACTTTTTGTTGTTCTTTGATCCACACATTTAAAACAAATCACGAAGGAGGCATGATAACTATGCAAGTGTTGTCATCTAGCCAGCACACACACAACTGATGTTGTTATTTCTTTTTTTTTCTTCCTCGGTTGCACTTAATAAATCAAAAGTAGAAAACCCGCTACATGTATGCATTCAACAACATCCCGATGACTTGCCCTTGGCAGCACGGTTCAAGTCCACAGTGTTGCCATGAGCTGGCTTCACATCCATCTGATCCTCCACTTCACGTAAACGGCGGACTGCCGCCAGGAAGGCCTGCTCCACATTGGTGGAGTCCTTGGCGCTGGTTTCAAAGTATGGCAAGTTCCCGTTGGCATTGCACCAGGAGCGCGCCTCCTCCGCGGTCACCTGACGCCCCTCCATGTCCACTTTGTTGCCCAGGATGACAAAGGGGAACATGACTCCGTCCTGGATGTCTGCGTAGTACAGGAACTCCTTCCGCCACATGGACAGGTTGCGGAAGCTCTGCAGGTTGTCCACAGCGAAGGTCAGCAGGCAGCAGTCGGCGCCGCGATAGAAAGGTGTGCGTAGACTCTTGAAGCGCTCCTGCCCTGCCGTGTCCCATATCTGGCACCAACAGAAAACCCATCTTAAAGGCACTGGTTTCTAGTCTCGTGCTATGCTTTCCAATAAAATATTCATCACTTAATCATTAATGCATTTACAACATGTGACTGTAAAAAGAAGCTAATGCTTGGAAAAGCTGAACGCCAAAACAAAGTCAACAGTGAACCCCACCCGTCACTCCCATCATGTACATCTGATATCTAGTCTGTACCCAAACTAACTTGACCACCAACTGATTTGGATGAGCTGTTTTTCAACAGTCTGAAGAAAAACAAACACAACTCAACTTATGCAAAAACTGCTTGCTGAAAAATGTGTCAGTCAGCATGCATAGCCCATGAAAAAAAATTTTCTTCAGGACAACAAACATGGGTAGCAAAAACGCCCCCATGCTGGTGTTAAAGTGCAGGCATATGTATGTATGTATGTATGTATGTATGTATGTATGTATATGAGCATGTGTGTGTGTGTGTGAGTGTGAGAGTGTGAGTGTGTGTGTGTGTGTGTGTGTGTGTGTGTGTGTGTGTGTGTGTGTGTGTTGTGTGTTTGTGTGAGAGACAGACTATCTATTTGTGTATTTGCATGTGTGTCTACCTCCATGCGTGTTCATCAAAATCTTCTAAACTAGACCAGTAAAAATGTCCTCACTTTTTTTTCCTAAGTTCTCCTGCTGTGCTTCCTTCTCCTCTTTTATATTCACAGGGTTCACTGTTCACTATTTGAACATGATCAAGATAAAATCAACTGTACAGTGAAACAGCTTCTCTGTTTTCTGTGCCACATTCTTAGTAGAGTTAACCAAACAGGCAGTTCTTCATCCTTTTAAGCATACATCATCACCTGTAACCAAAGGGACTAGTGCTGAAAGTGTAGTCTGCATAACAACACATGTGCACACTCTCTTTTTCTCCTTCTGTTTCCACACACATACTGTGTCAACATGTTTTCACAGCCATACACCCCAGTTAAAAAGTCAGGTAAATAAACCGCCCAGGTAACACCAAGATGTCAATGAAAAACATAAAATGTATACCCACTTGTATACTGACTCCATTCTGCAACTACCCCTCTACACCTGTTCCCCAAAACTGCCCCTTCAAAAGAAACAGAATGACGACAGGTAACAGGTTCAGAAGACAGGTGATCTGTACCTGCATTGTGTAGGTCTCATCATCCACCATCACATCCTTGTTGAGGAACTCCACGCCGATCGTGTGGAAGGACTGGGAATCGAACTTGTTGCTGACAAAGCGATTCATCAACGAGGACTTTCCCACGCCCCCATCGCCTAGCAACACCACCTTCAGAAGTTTGGATTTCCCCGACATGTTGTTGCTGCTGGTAGAGCAACCCCCCTCACATTCACTGTGTCTAAGTCCGGTCTGACCCAGGCACTGAATAAGCAGCTGTCTGCAGACGGAGGACGTTGAGCAGGGATCACTCGCTGCTTGCTGACATTACTTCAGTGAGTGCAGAAGATGGGGATACAAAAATTCCTGCACAACAAATGAAAAAAAAATCAACAACTGAAAACACTGGCGAGTAGCTGTCCTACAGAAACTAGTGATTGTAAAATCAAGCTCAATGTCCCTTCTTTCTACAATTCTAGGAATACATATGTGGGGGGCAGGTGTGAAGTATAGTACGCATATCAGCGCTCTACAATGCGAGTATGTCACATCACGACCAAAAACTTTGACATTTGCAATTACCATTAAATCTACCATGTGCAACTGACAGGTGAAAAATATGAAGGCAATTCACTGATCACAACACATCATACACAAAATAACTAGTCTCTTTTGTCAAGCCACAGACGTTTCCACTTCTTCATCAAATGAGCTGCAGAACTCTGGAAACTACA
>CM065720.1:8397463-8519963 GCA_033310375.1 Conus canariensis
CAGTAGGTTATCTTCCGGTAACTAAGGGCAACTTTCTTTGCAGTCCCTCCTACCTTTGTAGCGCCAACCTGTTCACATCAGCAGTGTAATTATAGTCACGACTGCCGATATCGTAGTGAAAAAACTGAACTTGATGCTTGTGTCTGTGTGTGGTTCTTATTAACAGTATTTAAATTATTTGGACCGGCTGATGTCGTTCCTCCCAAGAACAATTGTGGTCTGGAACTCCCTCCCCCAGGATCATCATCATCATCCGTTGAGCGGCCACAATCATCAGGTTGATTACTCTGCCGCTTTGGGGTTGACGCAAAAAAAAAAAAAAAACTCATTCACACTCTCACTACACAACACACAGTAAATTGAATAAAGCCAACCAGCGATGCGTGGATCTGCTGGCAGGCTACCACGGTCACCCTGTCCCCCCTCGGGGGTAAGCCAGCCCTGACTACACATAAGGTGCAGCCAAGTCCACAAAAAAAAATAAATAAATAAATTTAAAAAAAAATATCCCTATATCCCTACTCTGGTTCCTACTCTAATTTGATCGGACCCTTGACACGAATGTGTCGAGGGTTTTGGCTGATACTGCTGCCTCAGTCAGGTCATTCCAATCCCTGACGGTATTGGGAAAGAATGCCTGTTGTCGGTATTGGGTGCGGCAATGGATCTGGGTCAGTTGCTGGGAGTGTCCTCTTCTTTGTCTTGGTGGTGCAGGTTTCAGTTTGGCAGCGTCCACACAGACCTCCTCATGCAAGATTTTGTACAACATGGCGAGGCGGGAGGTCTTCCTGCGTTGCTGGAGGGATCCCAGCCCAGTTTGTCTATCATAGCTTTTTCACTTGAAGTGTTGTGATATCTTCAGGATACTGTTGATGCCAAAACCCCTACACATTTGCGTCACGGGTCAACAGGCTTCTTCAGTAGACTTCTTCGTACATCTGTCTCGTTGTGTGAATGGATGAGTGGAAGGATGTTGCGGGCCTGAGTTGCCTACTGCAACCTGGGTCAGCTAAACCATAGTAATGGATGAAAAGCGACCGTGGTAGCCTGACATAGCCTTCTGGCAGCTCCGCACTTAGCTTTTACCTTTGTGTGTGTGTGTGTGTGTGTGTGTGTGTGTGTAGGCTAGTGAGTAGGTAAGATAAGGGTGGGGGTGTCACTTTGTGGTATGAATGTGAGTAATCTCGTGCTATAGAAATAGGAAGCAGAATAGTTTGGGGTTGTTGTTGTTGTTGTTTTTAAAGCAGATCCCCCGTTTTATGGTCTCATAATAATCAGCCTGTTGATTGTGGAGACTTTACGGAAGAAGAAGAGTTACAATGCCACAGCATACCCTTGTAATATTATGGGAAAGTCGGTAAAGCCGAAAAATGAGGTCATTTGGAACTCGACCCCCTGTTTGAGTGCAACGAAAACAAAAGGAAAATAAATAAGTTAACGTGACAGTTTCTCTTACCTACTTGTACCTTCCTTTGACATTGCGGAGAGGACAAAAAAAAGGAAAAAAGAAAAAAGAAACAGAAAAAATAGAAAAAAGTAAGAAAGAAAAAAAAAGGAGCAAATATTGAAATAAGCAGTGTCCGTGTTAACTATTCTGTTTCTGCTTTTTACTTTTAAGTTTGTAACAGTAAATTAACGTGCGGCCAACCCCATACAAGCCTTGTATATACACACTGATAAAATGCATACGATGTGGTTCAGGGATACCTATAAACAGAGATAAGCCTACTCACAAAACAGTCTTCCCACAGTAGACAGCTCTGAACCCTGAACTCTATATCAGCACGAAACAGACCATGCAGCTTTTCTATTTAACTTACTGTCGCTCACCAAGTCAGTCTGTCCCTAATGATTTAAATTATGATTCGTGTTTATTGAATGCTCTATTCAATTTTCTGTAAAACTACGTATGTGAAAGTTGACTTTCTGCACGCGGTGGCCATCGTTTTTCCCTTCGATGTTCCGGTTTCGCTCTGCTGTTCCCAGGACCACTGGCATCAACAGCAGTGCAGTAGTAGTAGTGGTGCTAGTAGTGGTGTTGGAAGATGTTTTGCATTGGAGCTGCTTAAACAAAAACTGAAAAAAAAAAAAAAAGCTCAGCCGGCGTTCTAGATTTTTAAGCAAGGAGTGGTGGGCGGGGGGGGGGGGGGGGGGGGGGGGGGGGGGGGAGAAGGGCAATACTCATCATCCAAATCTTAATAAACCTTAAAGAGTTCCTCCCATCTACGTCTGGTGGTCGTAAAGAAGAAACAGTTCTGTGCCGGCTGCACACCGGCCATTCGTATTTTACCCATTCATACCTTTTAAAGAGTGAAGAAGCGCCGTGGTGCATTCCATGTCATGTGCCACTCACAATGAAAATATTCTTTTAGAGTGTTGGGACTTGCACGATGTGAGACACAAACATTTTACAGCCGAGTCCATGAAAATCCTGTTCAGAGATGTCCCGCCTGACGTGATCTTTGAGTTTTTGAGAGAGATTAACATTTTTCATCTGATTTAAGATTTTACGGAAGAAAGATTTTTAACGAAGTTTCTGGTGCGTTTTAGAAGATGTCATTTAAAGAGATGTATTAAAGTTTTTCTTTTTTTTTTTTTCTTTTCTTTTTTTTTTAAATGACTTGTGAGTTGATTTTAACGTGGTGACAGCCCTGATGTGGCCCTTTGCGGTCGGCTGGGCTATAAGCAACATTATCTTATCTTATCTTAAGGGAGGGGGTGGTCCAAGTTCTTGTTAAAGCAGGTGTGGGAGGTGATGGGAATCTCATGTTCCAATTTTTTACGGGAGGTTTGCTCTTTCATCTTCCAAATTCCTGTAAAAGCATCTACTGCTTTAACCGTGAAGTTTCTCTGTCAACAGCGCCACACAACAACTAGCGGACCCAAGTAAGTGGCCCAGGGACCAAGCCATTACAATTTGATACAGATCCGGGTGAACGGGCGGATCCAGGATCCGTTTAAAGCAAGATCAGGCAAGAACTACAAAACTGACATCGGCCAACAAGAAAAAAAATGGTAACAGATGAAGTGTGGCCCTGGACGAACCCATTATATTTTGGTACGGATCGGTGCTGTGAATCCAGATCGACAGATCCAAAATTCTTTTGAGCTTGGCGGAGGTGTGTGCTCCCCAACGTGCCCTTAATTAAAACTTCTTAAAGTACTCTCTCTCTCTCTCTCTCTCTCTCTCTCTTCTTTCTCTCTCTCTCTTCTCTCTCTCTCTCTCTCTCTCTCTCTCTCTCTCTCTCTCTCTCTCTCACGCGCACGCGCGCACGGCACAAAAGAGAGAGTGATCGATTTCTGTTCAATTTTCCCATCCTTTTGGATTTGGATTGATTTAATTTAGAGTCTGTTCACAACGATGGTGATATTAGACTAAAAAAAGAAGAAAAAAAAAGAGAGAGAGAGATATATATATACATGTGTGTAAGTGTGTTATATGAGTGTGTGTGTGAGCGCGTGTGTGCGTGTGCGTGCGTGCGTGCATGCGCGCGTGCGCGCGCCCGTGTGTGTATGAGAGAGAGAGTGTGTGTGTGTGTGTGCGCGCGCGCGCGCGCGCGGACACAAATACATGAAAGTTTGCCTATCAACGACCAAACAACTGATAAATCAATTACAACAAATGTAGTAGTAGAAAGAAACTCGTGGACAGCGTGGCAGCAGAGAGTCCTCAGAAGAGAAGCCCCCTTCAAGCAAGTGTTTCGGCCCTTATCTCCTGACACTCTAGGGGGGTTTGGGCCACACCTGGTTCATGACTCCGGATGTCCCTCTGCTGCCCCCTTTTTTTTCCCCCATCTTGGACGAGCCATGGCTGGGATTCGAACCCATGACCGGCTGGGATTCGAACCCATGACCCTCTGGACATGCTCATTTTCCACTTAATGACTCGCACTCTAACCACTGAGCCACAGGGACACCTAATATTTGTAGGAAATTTAAGTCTTATGAAGTTCACTTTTGTTCCTCCTTGACCAGATCCAGCTTGAACACCTCTCCTTCGCTTCTGCCATTGCTTTCAGGGCTCTGGATTTTTCCCGCCCTGCAACTGAGAGCTGTTTCATGAGGCTGTATGCAGACGTTCCTACAAACCCCTAGCTCCAATTTCTGCAGTGAGGACTTTGACCTGATAGCCTTCTCTCCTCAGGCTGTTTGCCAGATCAGCATACTTTTTTTCAGTCTTGTAGATTTGAGCTGCCTCCATTCTGTTCTCATATGGAACCGTGAGCTCGATCATGATCAGCTGCTTGGTTGACTGAGAGTGGACTACTATGTCTGGTCTCATGCCACTCTTGCTGATGATCTCTGGGTGACTCTTCCATTCTGGAGGTCTGCAGTGCACTCCCAGTCATCTGCCCGTCCAGCAGACTCTGCCTGCATGTTCCGAGTGGCACTGTTGTTCTTGGCCATGATTTGCCGCCTCCTGCCGTGAAGAATGTTGCGGGTGCTTTTGGAGTCCTGATTTTCCCTTTTGTGGTGTTGGTACTTGCCCAGACTACTTGTACAATCTCTTTGAGCACTTGGTTGTGCCTCCATGTGTACCTTCCTTGAGCCAGCGGTATTTTATATGAGCTTAGGACATGCTCCACTGTTTGTTTTTCATGGCAGAGGGGGCATGCAGGATCGTCTGTTTTTCCCCACTTCACCAGGTTTGCATTTGAGGGCAGAAGGTTCATATGCAGATCTGAGAATGAAGCTGATCCTGAGAGGGGCCATGTGCCAAATGTCATTCCAAGTGAGACTTCTTTGGAGTGCATTCTCCCACGTTGTCCATTGCCCTTGCTGGCTCTGCTGGACTGCTTTTGGGAGTCTTTTTTGGTCTTCTTCTTTTCTCATCTCCTGAATCATCATGTCTCTTTTGGCTTTTCCTTTGGCCTTTGACCACCATTCAGTTTTGGTCACCCCAGTCCTTGTCTGTTGGTCTGTGTGTGTCCTGTTATTTCTCTGATCTTGAGACTTTCTTTTGCAGAATCCATCGCCTCTTGAACTTTCCATTTTCTGCCTGTCTTCAGCTGGGGCTTGATTGCTTCTACCACCTTGTCTCCTGAGTCCTCCAGCATGCTTTGAAGTCTGATCTTTCCTGCTTTGTATTCTTCCAGGATGGATTTCAGTGGTAGTTTCAGCTTTGCTTGGCGACAGTACAGCGCTATGTCAGTCAGACAGGGTGGGACACCAAGCCATTTCCTTGTGAACTTGTTGATTTTGGCTTCCATTGCCTCCACTATGCTGGTGCAGATGTCGTATGTCATCAGAGGCCATAGGAGCTTTGGTATCAGCATGAACTGCAGACACCAGACCTTGTATTTGCCAGGGAGCCCACACTGGTCAATGGTCTCCAAGCCTTCTTCCGACATCTGTTTGGTTTCTTTTGCTCTTTGTGTGTCTTTCAGCGTATCATCATACCATCTTCCAAGGCTCTTGACTGGCTCTTCTGTGACTGCTGGCCTGGTTGGCAACACTGAAGACCACAGATTCGGCTACTTTTCCTTTCCTCAGTGAGAGACTCCGTGATTTCTTTGGCTTGAACTTCATTCTGGATGAGGCAACTATGTCGTCCAGCCTTTCCTGCACATGACGTGTCTCGTCTTCTCTGGATGAAATCACTGTAGTGTCATCCATGAAGGCCTTGAGAGGGGGCATCTTGTATCCATCGCCAAGGTCTGTTTGTCTTGCGTTGCTAGTTGCTGCTTTCAAGATGACTTCCATTGCCAACACGAACAGTATTGGGGAAATTGCACAGCCCATTGCAATGCCCACTTCCAAGTTGATCCAATCTGTTGTGTACTCCTTGGTAGAGAACCGCATTGAGAAGCCATTGAAGTACTTCTCGAGCATGTCGCAGATGTTCTTTGGCACATGGTACATCTCAAGAGCCAACTGTATCATTTCATGGGGTACAGATCCATATGCGTTTGCCAGATCAAGCCACACTACGTCCAGGTCTCTCTTTTCTGTTTTTGCTCTTTGGATTGCGTCCCAGATCATTGTGGCGTGTTCTACACAGCCAGCCACGCCTGGGCTGCCACCTTTCTGGACTGACACATCCAAGTACTTGTTTTCCGTGAGGTACTTGGTCAGCCTTGCTGCCATGACAGAGAAGAAGATTTTCCCTTCGACATTCAGTAGTGATATTGGCCTGAACTGACTGATGTCACCTGAGTTTTGCTCTTTGGGGATGTACACACCATCTGCCGCCATCCACTGGCCGCTGATCTTCTGGTTTCTCCAAGCTGATCGCAGCAGCCTGTGGAGCCACTCCAGCACCTTGGGACATTTCTTGTACAGCTGGTAAGGTATTCCGTTTGGCCCTGTTGATGATTTGGCTCTGGCTTTGTCGACCACCTTCTTGATTTCCGCCAACGTTGGAGGCTTGTCATTGAACTGTTCCTCAGGGTTGGTTGGCCACACTAGACCTTGAATGTCGAGTGGTGCTTCGCTCTGTGAGTCAGAGTATGTTTTCCTCAGATGCTGCTCAAGAACTCCTTTGTCCACACTTAGGGTCCCAGATTTTGGCTGCTCAAACAATGTTCTGGCAAACTGGAAGGGGTCTCTGAAGAAGCGCTCTTGTGTCTTCTTCTTTTTGCTCTTCCTCTTCCTCGCAGATTCCGCTTTGCTGAGGGCGCTATGTTTTGCTTTCAGGTCTTTCCAGAGTTTTTCCAAGCCTTGTTTTCCACCTGGCAGTGCGGTCTTCATTTGCTTCTTGAAGTTTTTCTTTTGGACCCTGATCTTGTCCATCTCTTCTTGGCGTCTGGATTTCTTTGGAGGTGTTTTCTCTTTAGGTAGTTTTGCTCCATACGCGTCTCTACATGTGGCATACACAATGTCCCCATATGTGGCTAGTTTGTGTTCCAGGGTGCTTTTCCCTATCAGTGCATCGAGTCTTTGGACGATTTTTGCATCCAGTTTCTCCCAGTCTTCAGTTTCGTTTGCTCGTGGCAGGTTGAGTTTCAGGCTCCTGGCATCGAGGGCCTGTGCAAATTCTTCATCCGAACCAACAGCGTGGATGTCCTTGGCACTGTGGTTTAAATCCTGGCCTTGGTCTTCCGACGTCTTATCTGCTGATGCAGTGCGCTGCTGCTCATTCAGATGAGTCTTCACACATCCCATCTTTGTTCTGTGGATCTTCATGCCACGGGTGGTAGCGAAACGCTTTCCACAGACACATGGATATTCCATTTGGTCCATGTTCATAGTCCGTTTGGGATTTGTAGTCGTGATTGGTTGAGCACTGATAGATTCATCATTCTCTCCCCCTTTCGGTGAATCCTGGGAGCATCTTTTCTTTTTGTACTTAGCAGCCACATGTTGAAGGCAAAGTGGGGAGTCAGCCCACAGAGCCCTTGGTTCTGGTCTTTCCCAGTGTCCTCCGGTCTTTCCCGGACGTCCTCCGGCCTATTCCCGGAAGTCAATGGTTTACCCATGCATCAGTAGAAAGAAACTCGTGGACAGCGTGGCAGCAGAGAGTCCTCAGAAGAGAAGCCCCCTTCAAGCAAGTATTTCGGCCCTTATCTCCTGACACTCTAGGGGGGTTGGGCCACACCCGTTTCATGACTCCGGATGTCCCTCTGCTGCCCCCTTTTTTTTCCCATCTTGGGACGAGCCATGGCTGGTATTCGAACCCATGACCCTTGGACATGCTCATTTTCCACTTAATAACTCGCACTCTAACCACTGAGCCACTGAATGAATAATAAATAATAATGAACAATGAATAATAACAGAACAGAATAATAACAGAACTCGATATAGCCTTTGCTATATCAATCATTTTGGGGCTGTAAAGCATTTTTTATAGTGTTTTATTTCTATTGAAAACATCAGTAGATCCCGCCCCAGCCCCAGCCCCCTGCTGCACCCACCCCACTCTAACTGCCTGCTCCCAAAGTCTGACGGTGTGTGTGCGTGTGTGTGTGTGTGTGTGGGGTGTGTGTGTGTGTGTGTGTGTGTGTGTGTGTGTGTGTGTGTGTGTGTGTGTGTGTGTGTGAGCGAGCGACAGAGAGAGAGAGTAAGAGAGAGAGAGAGAGAGGGAGATAGAGAGGGAGAGAGGGAGGGAGATAGAGAGGGAGAGAGAGAGATCATTTTGTTTTGTGTTGTCCTAGGTTGAATGATTTGCGAATACAGAATGTTGCCCCTACCTTCTTAGGTTGTAAGTAATGTACGAGTCGGTTTCAGTTAATTTCACTCTTCCCATCTTGTTCGCTTCCTCGGTATGTTGAGGCCTGCAACATTGCTGCCATCGATCTGGAAGCCTTCAGAGCTGACTTGGTGTCCAGTCTTCAGCCCATGACCTCTCCTGCAGCGAAGACGTTCAACAAACTTCTCCTCGACGTCCTGGATCGCCACGCCCCATAGACCCGACGTCAGCCCTCCCCTTGGTTTCCAGCAGTGGGCCCCCGTGTACGTGACGCCAAACGTGAAAGAAGGAGACAGAGAGAAAGTGGCTAAAATCTGATTTGTCTGTCCGCAAACAAATATTACAACTTGCAAACAAAATCGTCAGTACAATTGTACAGCAAGCAAAGACCACATTCTACAATGCACAAATCCTCACATGCACTACATCCAATCAACTGTCCAAAGTCACGGACACCAGAATGGGCAGAACCAAATCTTCTCCACTCCCTTCATTAGTTCCCCCCAGTCTGTGTTACCCCAGCCCCTGACGTTCACCATGATTCATTCTGTGGCTCTTTGATGTCTGCCTGTGAACCTGTATCTGATACTGTTGTTAAAGAAATGATCATGAAAACTCCTGTCAAGACATGTGTTTTAGATCCACTACCATCCTCTCTCATTTCTCTTATTGATGATTTGGTGCCATGTATTACCGCAATTGTGAATGGATCCCTAAGCCCAGGCTGTTTTCCTTCTATATTCAAAACTGCAGTTGTTAGACCTTTACTTAAGAAACCCTCCCTTGATGCTGATAATCTGAAAAACTAAAGGCCGGTTTCTAACTTACCCTTTCTTTCTAAACTCATTGAAAAGATTGCCCTTCTTAAACTTCGCAATCACCCACACTGCAAAACCTCCTCTACCCTTTACAGTCAGCTTACTGTTCTGGCTACAGTACAGAAACTGCTCTCTTGAAAAATGTGAAAGATCTCTTTTTGGCCCTTGTTGATAATCAAGTATCTCTGCTCTCTCTTCTTGACTGATCTGCTGCTTTTGACACCACTGATCACTCAATTCCTTTGTCATGTCTGCACGACACTTTCGGTGTTTCTGATAAAGCACTATCATGGCTTCAGTCTTATCTATCTGATCGAATTCAGCTTGCCTCTGTTAATGGTTTCTCCTCCTCCTCCAGTGCGGGGTTCCCCAGGGACCCGTCTAGAGCCCCCTCCTTTTCGTACTCTACACCCACCCAATCTCCGATCTTGTTGCCCATCATAGCCTGTCGCACCACTGCTTTTCAGATGACAATTGAATTTACATATCCAGCTTTCAGCTGCCTTCTGCCATCCAAATCATACAGTCGTGTATCATTGACATAACATATTGGATGACAGTTAACAAACTTCAGCTCAACAAGGAAAAAACTGAAATGAGCCTGTCTCACCACTACTTTTCAGATGACAATTAAATTTATATATCCAGCGACATCTCTCAGCTGCCTTCTGCAATCCAATTCATACAGTCATGTATCATTGACATAAAATCTTGGATGACAGTTGACAAACTTCAGCTCAACAAGGAAAAAAATGATATGATCTTCTTTGCACCCAAAAGGCTTCGTTTATCTCACTGTATCCAAAACTCTATCCAGTTGGAAAATTGCCTTACTCGGACATTTTCATCTGCACAGAATTTAGGTGTTACCCTTGTTGTTGTTGTTGTCGTACCCTGGCTAAAAGACTCCATGGATCATCCAAACAGCCGAAGTACTTGAACACTAGGGTACAAATGCATCAGCTGGGATGTGAACATTACGTGTGTGACCGTTTTTGATTACCCCGCCACATGGGCAGCCACACTCCGACTTCAGGGAATTTTGGAGACTGATAATGTTATGCTAGGAGCTTGTTACAACTGAAGACAATCCCCACATAACTATGCAGAGCATAGCAACATTTTGATGTAGCCTTGGTGATCTAGCCTATGTCAATTGGCCTGACACAGCCTTAAGCCAAGGCGGAGGTGTTACCATTGACGCAGCACTTTCCTCCCAGCAACATGTTTCTGTCTGTTACTTTGAGCTTCGCCGCGTTGGTTCTGTGTGACATCTTCTCTCTGTTGATGCCACAAACCCATTGTTTCTGCCTTCATTCTATCAAGACTTGATTACTGTAATTCTCTACTTGCTGGCTCTCCCCAGAATCTTCTCAGTCGTCTCCAGAAAGAACAAAACAATGCTGCTCGTTTGATTCTTAGACAACCCAGATCTTCTCATGTTACTCCCTTACTTGTTTCTCTTCACTGGCAGTTGTGTTCTTCTACCGACAACACTCTGCACAAAATCCCTCGATTTCGAACAAAACCTATGGCGATCGCTCTTTTTCTTTTTAGGGTCCGGTTTCTTGGAATAAACTCCCAATATCTTTGCATAGTTCAAACTCTCTGTCTTCCTTTAAGGAATCTCTTAAAACAGCCCTCTTCACTTATCAGTCGCAGTTCTTTCTCTCCCCCCCCCCCCCCCACCCCCATCAAATTTATTCTGCGACTTGTGTGTGTGTGTGTGTGTGTGTGTGTACGCGAGCGTGCGCGCGCGTTCGCATATGTGTGTGTGTGTGTGTGTGTGTGTGTGTGGTGTGTGTGGTCCTCGCGCGCACGCATGTGTGTGTGAGTGCGCGCGTGCTGTTGTGTGCGTTGTTGCGAGACAGTGGTGTGTGTGTGTGTGTGTGTGTGTGTGTGTGTGCGCGCGCGCGCGCGCGCGTGTGTACGTGTGTGTGTGTGTGTCACACTATGCATTCTTGTTTGTAGGTGCATGGTACTTATTGCAATATTTATCTTCTTATTGGCTTCATTTATGTTTTCATTAATCTTTTCTGTGTTTGTACGCGCTTACGCTCTTGTAAGATTAAAGCGCCATAAATATACATTATCATTATTTATCATCTGAACATAAAGGTAGCGTACTGTGTGAAAATATTTTTTTAGAGAGAGAGAGAGAGATTTATAATTGCAAGAAACTGTTGCGTAAGCAGATGCAATTTTGCAGTTAAATTAAAGAAAATGTTAGAATGCTAGTTTCCTCTCTCTCTCTCTGAAATTAAAGAAATGAAACGAACAATTTGAAAAATGAGCCCCCCCCCCCCCCCAAGCTTTTATTTATAAAAGAAATAATAAAGTAGATTTTTGTGATGTTTAGTCAGTTTCAGTCCACGCTGGCTCCCCGAATGCATAACATTAAAAAAAAAAAAATAAATAATAATAATAACAAGCAAAGTAGTAAACGTAATCGGCATGGGGAGGTCATGCTGGAAATGAACGGATCGTAAAGCTGGTTGTTACAGCGACATGTATTGGTGGATATAGGCTGAATTTACCAATCGCCAAGCTTGTTCGTTTTTCGACCGACCATGTGTCTTGCGAAGGTCGAGGGCGTAGAGAAATCGTAAGCACTGCAGAAGTACGAATGTTCTTCTTCTTTTGTTGACAATATACAATCACTGAAATTCAGAGTATAGAAAAAGTAAGATTCCGGTGGAGCTGGAGTTAGATTTAAATAGTTAGATGGGTGATCCACATCAAGTGTTTGGAAGAAAAGTATCACAAGTCTGCCGGTAGATCACAGGTTCAGCAAGTGCTCTCTCTCTCTCTCTCTCTCTCTCTCTCTGACACATGCTTGTTACTTATAATCTTTCTGTCGTTAAATGAAAAGAAACCTGTTGACTATCCTAGTTTTTTTTGTTTGTTTTTTTTTTTCTCAGCAGAGGCGAAATGGGGAAATAACTGACAGCAAAGGCAGATTGCGCCGAAGAGCATACTCTATGGCCTACTTTCATTTTTGAGTTAGGTGGGAAAATAAGTCGCCGCAATAGGATTTTCTTTCTGTTTCACATCAAACCATGTCTATGGGAGCGAGAACAATTATGAACCAGCAATTTACAGTAATCATCCGAGGAAAGGTGGTATGATACTCGAGGATAACAGCGTAACACTCTTTCTCAAGGATAGGCCTAGTACCAGGGAAAAAAAAAAGTGGAAAGGGGAGAACGGCCACTTCACCAAGGCCAACAATCATTCCTTCTGACGGCAACTGAAGCCAGCCCTTGCATGCTGTGAGATGGGGGATGGAATGTAGAGCATGCTGACCACCTTCCAACCAGCAGGGAAAGGAGCGGCTCGTGAAGCATAAGAATGTTCATAAATTGAAAGTCAGTATGTGAATATTTTAAATAGCACAAACATGCTTAATTACAAACATTCACATGTAACTAATAACTAACACACACACACACACACACACACACACACACACACACACAACACACACACACACATGCAGGCGCATGTGCACACACACACACACACACACACACACACACACACACACATGGAGTCTTCTTTTTTTTTTTTAAACTTTTCTGATCAGTTCCTTGGATTACCTCCTCTCTCTCTCTCTCTCTCTTCTCTCTCTCTCTCTCTCTCTCTCTCTCTCTCACTCCAAGTCACTGTAACTTTTAGTGTGTTCAAAGTCTATGGACAAACAAATTCTCAGATATCTATCGCAAGTGTGACAGTTCAAAATTTTCCTGCTCTGACGACCAGACAGAAATACAAATTTTCTGTTTGAGAAAAAAGTGCAGTCTGATGGTGACCAACAACTGCGAGAGGTGATCAGGCATGCTCTTGCATCGTCCAGCAGGGCACACCAAATCACTGTTGTCACCAGAATCTTTCTTCAGGCGAAGCACAAGCAGTCAGTCAGTTCAGTTTTGCCCATCGCTCCTCCCGAAGCATAGGCCGCCGACAACAGTCCGCCAGAGTCCTCGGTCCTGGGCTGCCCTCTCTAGTTGTTTCCAGGTGTGTCCCATCTTCTTGCTGTCTGCCTCAAGGTCCCGTCGCCAGGTGTTTCTTGGCCGTCCTCTTTTCCGTTTTCCCTGGGGGTTCCATGGTAACGCCTGTCTGGTAATGTTACTGGCTGGCTTCCTCAGGGTGTGCCCAATCCATCTGCGCCGGATCTCATCTTCGGTTGGCAGTTGGTTGGTACGATGCCACAGGTCTGAGTTGCTGATGGTGTTGGGCCAGTGGATCTGGAGGATTCTTCTCAGGCATCTGTTGATGAAAGTCTGCGCTTTCCTGGTGGTGGTCTTTGTTGTCCTCCATGTCTCGGCTCCATACAGTAGCACTGACTTGACGTTGGAGTTGAACAGTCTGATCTTCGTGCGAGTCGATACCACCTTGGAGCTCCATATGTTCTTCAGCTGCAAGTATGCTGCCCTCGCCTTGCTGATTCTTGCTCTGACGTCTGCGTCTGTGCCACCCTGCTTGTCAATGATGCTGCCCAGATATGTAAAGGCCTCCACTTCTTCCAGCTCGCTTCCATGCAGTGTGACTGGGTCCTCACTTTCCGTGTTGATCTTGAGGATCTTGGTCTTGCCCTCATGGATCTTGAGACCAACTTGTGAGGAGGTGGCTTCTAGTTCTGTTGTCTTGTCTTGCATCTGTTGGTGGCTGTGGGAAAGCAAGGCTAGGTCATCAGCGAAGTCCAAGTCATCAAGTTGGTCCCATAGTGTCCACTGGATTCCATTTCTTCTGTGTGCTGTTGACCTCTTCATGGTCCAGTCGATCACCAGGAGGAAAAGAAAAGGCGACAGGAGGCAGCCTTGTCGGACTCCAGTCCTCACCCCAAAGCTGTCTGTGAGCTGTCCACCATGGACCACCCGGCAAGTCATTCCATTGTATGAGTTCTTGATCAAGGTGACCAGTTTAGTTGGCACTCCATAATGGCGTAGCAGCTTCCAGAGGGTTTCGCGGTCAATGCTGTCAAACGCCTTCTCATAGTCGACGAAGTTAATGTACAGTGGTGAGTTCCACTCTAAAGACTGCTCAACGATGATGCGCAAGGTGGCAATCTGGTCGATGCATGATCTGTTCTGGCGGAAGCCGGCCTGCTGGTCTCGGAGGAGGGGGTCAACTGCACATTTCATTCTCTCAAGAAGGATCCTGTTGAAGACTTTTCCTGGCACTGACAGAAGCGTTATTCCTCTGTAGTTTGTGCAGTTGCTGAGGTCTCCTTTCTTTGGTAGTTTGATGAGGTAGCCCTCCTTCCAGTCTGCTGGTACCTCTTCTTCTTCCCAAATCTTCACGAAAAGAGGGTAGAGCATCTCTACGGTTGCTTCCAGGTCTACCTTGAGTGCTTCTGCAGGGATGTTGTCTGGTCCTGCCGCCTTGCCGTTCCTCAGTAGCTTGATGGCTTTCCTGATCTCCTCTCGCGTTGGTTGCTCGCAGTTGATGTCAAGGTCTCTGTCGGCTGTATCGATGTCAGGAGGGTTTGGTGGGACGGGTCTGTTCAGAAGCTCTTCAAAGTGCTCTGCCCATCTGATCAGTTGTTGCTCCATTCCCTGGACAGTGTTTCCTACCTTGTCCTTGATTGGTCGCTCAGGTCTGCTGTACTTCCCTGACAGTTTCTTGGTGGTGTCATACAGCTGCTTCATGTTGTTACTGGCTGCTGCTTCCTCTGCTTCTTCCGCCAGGCTGTCAACATACTTCCGCTTATCTGCTCTTGCGCTATTCTTCACTTCTCTGTTGGCTTTTGTGTAGTCTTCTTGTGCTTTGGCCTTTGCTGCCCTTGTTCGGCTGTTGTTTACTGCTGCCTTCTTATGCTTTCTCTCCTGTATTTTGCGCAATGTGTCTGCAGATATCCATTCCTTCTGTTGGTGTCTCTTGGGGCCCACTACTTCCTGACAGGTTGATGTGAGTGTTTCCTTCACTTTTTGCCAGTTGGTCTCCAGATCAGCCTCATCCTCAAGTAGTTCTTGTAGCACTTGGTATTTGTTGGTGAGGGACAGCTTGAAATCTTCTCTAGTCGTTGGATCTTTCAGTAGGCTGAGGTTGTACTTCTGCTTCTTTATAGCTGGTTTCATCCAGTTCTTCAGTTTCAGCTTCAGCCTGGCGACCAGTAGGTGGTGGTCAGATGCAACGTCTGCTCCTCTTCTCACCCTTACATCCTGTAGGGACCTCCTGAATTTCTTGGCCATACAGATGTGGTCAATTTGATTTTCTGTCACTAGATCTGGTGATACCCAGGTGGCCTTGTGTACTCTTCTGTGCAGGAAAATGCTGCCACCGATGACCAGGTTGTTCATAGCACAGAAGTCTGCAAATCTCTCGCCATTCTCGTTTATCTCTCCCAGTCCGTGTCTTCCCATCACTTCCTCATACCCGGTGTTGTCTTGTCCGATTTTGGCATTGAAATCACCCATGAGGATGTTGACATCTCTCTCTGGGTGCTTGGCTATGACGTCATGTAGTCTGTCGTAGAAGCGGTCTTTTGCTTCTTCATCGCTGTCATTGGTTGGGGCATAGCAATGGATGACATCATCTTGATCTTCTTCTTCTTAGTTCCGAAGGATGCTGCAATGATTCTTGGTCCGTGTGCTTCCCATGCTATCAGAGCTTGCTGAGCAGGTCCAGACAGCATGAGTGCTACACCTTCTGTGTGTGGAGCGTTGTCTTCTTCATGTCCGGAATACAGCAACATCTCTCCGCTGAGCAGTCTCTTTTGTCCTGACTGTGTCCAACGGGTCTCACTAATTCCAAGCAGAGTGAGGTGGTAGCTTTTCATTTCTGCCGCTACTTGTGATGTTTTTCCCGTCTCATACATGGTCCTCACATTCCATGTTCCGACGTTGATGGTCCTAGTCGATAGAAGGGGGGTCGGCCTTGTAGCTTCCGTTGACTCACGGCTTTCACTACACGGCGTCATACGTCCTCCTGAGGAGGACCCTTCCTCTCCCAGGGTAGAAGATCCTTGGTCTGCTGTTGGCGTTTCTGTAACAAGTTGGTTTTTACGGGATGGGGGTGTTAACCCCATGCCCAACCCTCCTCCTTTATCCGGGCTTGGGACCGGCTGGATATTCCCCAAAGGTTACAACCAGGCGGAGTTGAAGCACAAGCAGTGCCCGACATTTGTCCATGTTCAGAAGTTGCTCAGCTGATTGCTTGAAGACTATTTCCCATTGCTCAGTTTGAGATGCCAGTAGTGCACCAGGAATGGTCAGTCCCTGTCATCCATCTTTCAAAAGAAAACTGTACTGACTTGATAGAAATCTGATCTTCCCTGCCTTGAAGAGAACCTGTCAGCATTTTCTGACTCTGTTGACATACTTTGTTTTCCATCCTCTTTGCTAAGTAACCTGAAACGTATCTGAGAGCGTTCTTTTCTCTCTACTGAAGGAAACATAAATGCAATACTGAAAAGGTCTGCATCTTCCCTGTCCTGGTGTTGAACAGGCAAGGGGATGTCCTCCAGCTGACGAAGGCTTTTTTGCGTTTTGCTCTGACTTGTCACACAGCTGGCCACTGGAAACCCCTTGCCTGGAACTTAGTGGAAGGGGGAGGTGGTGACAGCACAAATTGCCCTGTGTGCAGCACTGCAGACTGGCCTTTCTTCCATTTCCAGTCTTTCTGATATTACTTCTTATCATCAGGAAATCATGGAAAACAGCTGATGTGAAACTAGTGTACTTCCATACATGTTCCAAATCACAAAGGGGAGACATTAAAGAAACATACAATGCTTTGGTTTATTTCATGTTGGCATTTCCGAAAGCATTTGTATTGTTATTTTTGTTTATATTATTAAAGTGGTGTTGATTTACAGTCTGGGTCGAGACTGCATGACAGGGTTGTAGTTTACATTTAGTTTTATAATGTATCCTGGCATCGACCAGGCCTGAGAGATACAGACACCTGCAGTGTTGATATGGAGATTTAAGCAACACTCTCAGATATACATCCATTAATTGGATGAAACTTTACTGTCTGGTCCCAGTCTTCATGATTGAGCTCATAGCAAACTCAACTCTGGGTATGAGCCAGTCAGGGCAGAAAACCCCCATAAAATGATATATAAATGGCTATGATGGGAATTGAATCCATGACTCACAGGCGGGAGTCTGTGGCTGGTAGACTTAAGATAAGATAAGATAATGTTGCTTATAGCCCAGCCGACCGCAAAGGGCCACATCAGGGCTATCACCACGTTAAAATCCACTCACAAGTCATTCATTCACACAATTCTTTAAAATACATCGAAAAACCATCCGAAAGTTTGTTAAAAATCTTTCCACTGTAAAAACTCAGATCCAATGAAAAATGTTAATCTCTTTCAAGAACTCAAAGATGGCATCAGATGGGACATCTCTGAACAAGGTTTTCATGGAATCTGCTGTAAAATGTTTGTGTCTCACATCGTGCAAGTCCCAACACTCTAAAAGAATATGCTTCATTGTGAGTGGCACATGACATGGAATGCACCACGGCGCTTCTTCACTCTTTAAAAGGTACGAATGGGTAAAATAAGGATGGCCAGTGTGCAGCCGGCAAAGAACTGTTTCGTCTTTACGACCACCAGATGTAGATGGGAGGAACTCCTTAAGGTTTGGACGGATCTGAAAGAGTTTGTTATCCGTCTGTGTATTCCAATCCTCCTGCCAGAGGTCTCTCACATAATCGTTAATTTTGGGTTTCAGATCTGAGCAGGGGATATATATGTTGGACAGTTTCTCTCTTGTGGCATTCTTGGCTAAACGATCAACCATTTCGTTCCCTCCAATGCCAACATGACCAGGAATCCAAGCCAAAATAATGTTGTAACCATCCGCTTTCAACTTGGTAAAAAGTTCAAAAAAGTGTAAAAGTTCTGGGTGCTGAAGGTTGCGGCCAGCTATGGCCTCCAACGCTGACAGTGAATCTGACAGAACCAGAAAGTCCCTCTTCTTAGATTGTGAGATTATCTTCAATGCCAGAACCAGAGCAGTAAGTTCAGCGGAATAGACAGAAGCATCTGGAGGTATATGTTCTAACAGTATCTGAGAAGGAGCCCCAGGGCAGTAGGCTGCACAGGCCACTCCATCCTCAGACTTGGAACCGTCAGTGAAAATTTTCTGATAAGATGGAAATTTTGAACTGAGGTCAGAATACAATGCCTTGTATGCCAGAGAGCTGGTAGACTCTGTACGAAAAGCTGCAGGATCAAAACGAATCTCTGGTGTGAAAAAGGTCCACGGAGGCTCATCTGAAAACTTGGAAAAATCGGACACAACTCCAAAGTCTAGACCTGCATTCCGCACGTGAGGCTGCATACGAAGACCAAACGGCGGAATACAGTTAGGGTTGTTTTCAAATTTACTTTGGAACGGAGGGTCAAAAACACAGTCATAGGCAGGGTTTTCTGGTTCCGAGAACAGTCTGATATAATAATTCAGACAGTTTCAGCCTGCGGTTGGACAGTGAGGGTTCACCTGCCTCTGCATACAGGCTGTACACAGGGGTGGTGCGGAATGCTCCAAGTCAGAGACGAAGCTTGTTCTTTTGTGTGGTCCAAAAAGAAAAGTCAAGTAGAAATAGTAATCTGAGGTGTGGTCAGAGTGATTTTATTGTTTAGCATGTAACTATTTTTTCATGCTTGGCCGATTTCAAACTGAAAATCATGCTGACTGACAAACGAAACTATGCTCCAGCTCAGTGCATACAGTTAGAGGAGGTGACAGGTCAAAAATCGTGTTTGCTCAGTGCAGCTTCCCAGCCTTTCTTTTTTGCTCAGTTTAGTGGGTGAATGAATGTAATCATGGGCTGTCTCTGAGGTGATTCAGACTGAAGTTTTCTCGTGTGTGTGTGTGTGTGTGTGTGTGTGTGTGTGTGTGTGTGTGTGTGTGTGTGTGTGCGCGCGTGCGTGCGTGCGTGCATGCATGCGTGCGTGTGCATGTGTGTGTGTGTGTGTGTGTAAATTACACAAACAAACAAACAAACAAACTTCAATTGTTTTTGCGTTGAAGTGTACACATAAATAATCAAACAAGCACACAAATAAACTTCAGTTGTTTTTGCGTTGACAAATTTAACAAATTGATGTAATGAATACGGAAAGTATGATGCACGCAGTAATTTTTATCTTCCTAAGAAACGCACAATACAAGAACAAAGGAGGAAAGTGGAAATTTGTCAAGAACTGCTCTGTAGAATCCTTAATGTATTTGCCATTTTCACAATCATCAGAATACCATTGTTATTAGTTCATGTTAATTGTTGAGTGTAAAACTTTTGACATTTATGGGAAAAGTGTATTGGACCATGCCATCATTGGCATGTCAAAGATTTGTTAGTTGGGACTGAGAGAATACAGACTCACATGCACACACACGCACACACACACACACACACACACACACACACACACACACTCACACACACACGCTCGTATGATTGGTAAAGAAGGAATCTTCATAGCAGTTTTGTGTGTCTTATCTCCTGTTTTACTCGCTGCTTGTCTGATATGCAGTTTAAGCTTCTCAAATTGCCATTACTGACACCCTCATTTCAAACCTGTCTGCTGTATACAAGAATTATCCAGCTAACTCAGTTAGGGTGGGTATGCTGGTAGGGAGGCTAACCCTTTTCTTTATGGGGTTTATACTTCCAATGTTATGTTAGGGCTGGTAATGTGCAAGTGAAAACCTGTGTGTAAAGCGAAAAGTAGATACAGTGTGGTAGGTAATTCTTTTGGTTCATTCTTTCTGGTTTTTCCCCAACTTCCCATTTTGTTTCTTACTTACAGAAGGAAAACACCTGGCTATTACGAAGTAGCTTTTGAGATGATTTTTGTTCTTGTTTCAGAACCATTTATCGGAAAACCGAGTGATGCACAGGTGACAGTGACGACGTGCAGTAAGCTATGCGTGAAATAGACCGCACTCGGTACCTCAGGGGAACCAGAGCATGGACTTTGAGGAACTGGTTCGTTTTTGGTGGACTGGCCACCACAGTCCTGATGGGCGTGGCATCCATGTAAGATTTACTGTGTGATCGCTTGTCTGGTGAAATAGGAATGTTGGCGTTGAAGGTCAATGGAAGCTGCTTCTGTGTTTAGTTTTACTTTGTGTATATTTCAAAGCTGCTTCTCTATGAGTTTTACTCGGTGATTGTTTGTACAGCACAGGGCAATAAAATGTGCGGTGGGCTGCACAGGATTTGGTTAGGGGAAGTGAAGCTCTCAGGTCTGTACTGAAATGTATTGATTTGTAATTGAGTAAGCTGGTTGGTTAGGTATTACAGTCATGTATATTCTACAGCCTCAGAATATGCTAAGTCCTTTTTATGTGTCTGTTTTGTGAAATTTTTATGTGCAAGTCTTATATATATATATATATGTAAAATGATACTGATATATAGAATTTTTTTTAACTTTCTTTTTTCTTGGGGGTGGGTGGGCAGAGTAGGATATGAATGGGCCTTCTGCTCAAATTCTTTTATGTACATTTTGATGATGTTCATAGAAAGAAATGGATTTAAGGCTACTCTTTGTTTTTGCAGGAAGAATCAATCTTGGATGAATGAAGTGTTGTTTTGACACCAATTTCAGGACTCGTATGTTACCTTTTTGTTATGATGGTTCTATTCTTGTAAGTGTGACATCCACGGTACTGCTAAAGATCGTTTGTCGGGTGTATTTTATGACTTTGAAATCATTGAGAAGTGCTATGAAACAGTGGCGCCTTGGTGATGTTGCTGAAGCTCAACAGCAATTTTCTGTATATGAAATATTTGAGTTGTTGAGTTGAGCAATGGGAGAGGCTTACCCGAGCAATGACACTGGTCAGGCAAGTTGTATTGCGTTTCTCAGTACCTGAGAAAGTTGGTAGTTGTTAACATTTCCCTGTATCTTCGCATTTGTGTTTTATGTTTTCAGACTGATGTTCCCTGAAAAGAAAGATCGTTTCTTGAAAAAGATTGAAGTGGAGAAAGCAGCAAAAGCGTCCAGGAGGGAAAAAATAGAGGCCATTAAGAAGCACCGAATGCACATGGAACAGGAAGGAAACTTGGAGGAAAAGGAATAGGATGCGTGAGTGGCTTTGTTGAGTGGGATGTTTGTAATGATGGGTGAATTTCTGCTGATTCATGAAATCTGTCCATGTTGTTGTTTTTGGAGATGTCACACATGTATGAGAATTTCTGAGCTTGAGTCATGTGACTGTTTAATGAGGTGAGTGTGTGTGTGTGTGTGTGTGTGTGTGTTGTGTGTGTGTGTGTGTGAGTGCGTGCGTGTGTGTGTGTGATATTACTTAATGCAGTTGGTTGAATGGGTTTGTGGAGGAAGACATGCTCATGCTTTTGGTAATGTTTTACATTGTTGTTTTGTGGGCTCTTAGAATCTGCTAACTGTTAAAAGATTTCACATGTATTTAGGTACTCAAACTTAAATGTGTGTATGCATCGTTGATGTTGTCATATGCCTCAGTGCTGGTTATTTGGCTGTATTTAGTAACACATTTTGAAAAAATAAGATGAAATGGTGAACATGAAAAATAAAAACAGATTAAAAAAAGACCAAAACTCTGGACTAATAGTGCTTGGATGGTAACTATATCTGTGTGTTTTGTAGTTGATGTTTTTTTTCTTTTTGTCTCCTTCGTGTTCTGAATGGAAGGGTTTTGACCAAGGAGTGATGACTCAAGTGCTGACTTGTCACGCAAAATCTCATTCAGTCTGCCTCTTCAACAACATGCAGATAATGTAAGAACAGTAGTGGGGTACAGACTGGAGAGAAACAGACATGAGACATGAAGAGCAATAACAACAAACTTAACAAAAGTGGTTTAAAAAGCAGGAATTATTAGGTATTAATACAGGTATTAATAGACTAAACCATTTTATCAGGGAAAATTGGATTACGCTGGCTGCAGATACTGCAGGGCAGGCCTTCAGTGTTGCCCGTAACGGCAGTTTTAACGTTGTTTGCCAATATAAGCAAGTGGCAGTATTTTGAATAAAATTCTCACTTTTAAGAAAATGTATGCCAGTCGACGGTATTTTTAAGGTAAACAGCAGTGAAGTTCCTCTTTGAAAGCACCAAAGAGGGGAACTCAAGAAACCTATGGACTCCCGGGACTTAAGGCTGTGTTCCTGACTTATTGCATTTATGTGCTTTGATGTGTTGTTACCTGCTTTGATGTGTTGTTACCTGCTTTGATGTGTTGTTACCTGCTTTGATGTGTTGTTACCTGCTTACAGTGTGTGCAGGAACACAGCTGGACCTGTGTAAGTACCTAGGTGATCAAATTTACAAGAGCACAGTAAGGTGAACAGCTGGCATGACTTTGGTCTTCACAAGATACACATCAGTATAACTGCCAAACACACACACACACACCAAACCTGAAGTTAGGGTCTGGGGAAAATGGGCCTTAGTTGGATTCAGGGACAGCATCATTCCGACTTTACCAACCGATAGAAAAACACAAACAGCATGTTTATGTAGCGGGGTTTAGCTCCACAGGGTTCTCATTGGTACACAAAGAAAACTTGTTTCTTGTTAGAAAGTTTTCTTGCATGTTTTCTACTGTCTTTCCTTGCCTCCTTTTCCCTCTTCTTCTGCATTTTTTTTCCAAAGAAGATGGAACGTCTGTTTTTAGCTATTCCAAAATGATGGATTTCCGTCAAAAATGGAAAGGAGCTGCACCCATGTATATGTCACATGCGACATGGTTCATGTGTTCATACAGATCTCATGTGAAGAGTAACCACGGAAAACTTTTTGAAGGTTCCTGGTTTCTTGTGTAATTTAATGAAGGGGAAGGGCGCATAGTGTTTGTGTGTGTGTGTGTGGGCGTATGTGGAAGGGATGGCATCAGGGGAGTGTCCATGATTCTCAGTAGAAACATCTCGTGGCGGGGTGGATTCTTTATTTGAATGTATTCATCCTTGACTAGTTGTACGTAGAAACGCCATGAGAAATTCTTCCTTAGCTGCCAACCAAGTTATCTTAATCTTTACCATCATCAGTGGAAAATGGTGGAATGGGTTGGTCATACCTTGTTCATCTCCAAGTAGTCATGCTGGTTCTTTTGATGCAAAGTGATGTCTGATGTTTACATTGATAAGAGAGAGATTTTGTGATAGGAGCATGAAGAGAATGAAAATATGCCCGTATTTCCACTGACTTTGCACGCCCTGCTGTCAGCAAAATGTCAAGTTCCTTACTGGAATGCAGGCTGTCAGAACTACTATAAAATGTTTTTGTTGTTAACTACTGATACTGCATATTTTATTGTCCATATTCATTTTGATGGGAGGTCTTTGTTCAATGAAATGCTATTATCAGTTTTACACTAGTTTAATTTCATGTATTGATAGAACTAGTTCAAGTACCAATATTGCATGGTTTGATTTGCATATAGATAGTAGTTGTGAAAGCACCACTTTTGCAAATTATTTCTTTCAATTTTGTAATTGGACTTGCTTGCACTGGGTTTTAAAAAAAACTAATTGTTCTATAACAACAGGTATCATACAGAAAAATCAATACAAGCTACTGCAAGTCCAAATTTTGCAAATTGTCCGCTCCTGCTCTTTTTTGAATGGACTGGATAAAAAAAAAAATAACAAGGTTCCAACAGGAATCCAGTAGCATTATCAACGCAAACAACCTAAACTTTACCCCTGACCAAAATCTTTTGTAATTAAAAATGCTGCAAGAGGCCGAGATGTCTTTTTGGAGGATGCCTCCCCCAAATCACTATATTCCACTATGACTTTTATCCTTGACGGGGCATTCAGAATACGAAATTTGTTTGCGCATTATTGGTTGGTTTAGCTTGCTTTGGAACAGAAACAGAACGAAGCCTTTTTCCTCAGTCTTTATCATAATCCTGTAGACAAGTGTGTGCTTTTTCAGCTCTTTGTTGGTTTGTTCAGAATGCAACCCAGCCATATCCCAGATCTGTCCCAAGTTTTGATAAAAGAGAAAGCTCTCATGTTTTGAATCTTCCATCTTCCCTTAACCTACACAGACCTGTCCATCAAGCAACACTGGCCATTAAAAAGGCCCTCCCAAACTAACCACATGACTATCGGAAAATTTACGCTCATGATTATGTCATGTATGTAGCGGTGAATAACATCACTTTCCAACTCCAACAGACCTTTTCAATTTATAACTAAAGTATTTGTTTATAAATTAATTCTGATACAAAAGAAGTTTGCTTTCAATGTAGTTAATTTCTACTTACATATAAAGTTTGAGGCTACCCAGCGTTTCTTTGAACAGAAATGTTCATGTTTTTAATATTTGTTCTTAAATGGTCTCATGTCTGGTTATCATTTAATGAACAATACAGTCCAGCACTGCTGCATAAATACAACTCCACATGCTGTGAAGGCAAGAGGCAACAACATGACGACAAAAACTGGTGGAAAAGCAGTTTGTTAACCTTACCGTGCTTCCTGGGTCTGCCATGACCCAGTGACTGGATAAAAACATCATATGAACGGATAGAGCTATGCTCATGAAATCTTAGGAGTTTGTCAATGATCATAATAGATCATAACAGAAATTTCATGTACGGGCACAATCAATTATCAGTGTGATTAGTCGTGGTTCCCCCAGGACCTATACATTTTAATGGGTCGCACTCGCCATCAGGAAAGGAATACGCTGCTGAACCACCCTTTATCAGGTGTGGGTCTTACAAGACCCATGCTATCTGAACAGTGATAAGCAATAGGAAAAGCCTCTACATAATGTGTGGGTCTTGGGCAACCTGCACGATCAGGTCTGTGTAGTCAAAAACATCATGCGGTAAAGGTTAAGAGCATTATATGAATGGTGGAGAGGGGCAGGGTTGGTGGGAGGGGAGTGGAGTAAGGCCATATATCATTAACAGCTTGACAATGATCAAGTGCAACAGTAGAGTCATTGGAGAGAAAGTGTTTCAGATGTTAGTCACACACTAGATTCATACAGTGTGGAACACCAACAAAGCAAACAAGATTAAGAATGCATAAAAATGATTTATTTCTTCAGAGTAAAGGCTCAAGCTTGTCCTCTCCGTTCCACATTCACAAATAGAAACAGGGTTTGTGATGGAATTCTGATTTGTGCAACTCAACTTCACTACTACTGTCCAAGCAATGACTACCAAGTGACCTTTTTTTTTTTGTCCAAGTCTAAACTTCAATCAAGTTTTGTGTTTTGATGACTTTTTGTTCTTTGTTTTCCGCTTCTGCCGGGTCCGAGTGGTGAAACGTTTACTTGACCTGAAATGCTTCATCTATGCCAACATGTTTGTAAAACTGTTTGAACAGGGTAGTGTCAGGGTGCACTAACCCATATATTGCATGAAAAACCCTCATTTCTTCCATTCATTCATTCGCATTTACAGGACTTGACATGAAAGTCAACTAGTAACAGGAAAGGAGGAAAAAAATCAGCTTAACCTTCAATTATAATGGTCTTGCATTCTCAGGCCACTCACGAACAATAATTCTGAATTTTGTTTGATACAGAGAAGAACTATGTACACTGTGGAAAAATAAGCTTACTGATACACACGCGCACACACACACACACACTCAAAATATACAAGGGGAAGAAAAAAAAATCAAATAAAAAAATTAAACATACATGCTGAACAAGTGTACAGATTTTCACTCCAAATCAGTGTTTTTAAAAGTTTTCTGTTGCAAAAGTAGGATGAATATGCTACAGCTAACCAAATATAAAATGCTTAGGGGGAAAAAAAAAGAGGAAAGGACGATAAAGGAAGGGGAAGCCCAATGCTGTAAAACCAGTCATCTTTAACATTAAAAGCAAATGTGCCTTGAACACAAGTTTCTCAGCTCTTGTCAAGACAAACGGAACCAAAAATAAAGAGGCAAATTACTAATTGGCAAATGTTCTACCCTCACTTGAAAGGCTTGCATGCTTGTGATACACAGTCACAGACAACTGTATTAAAGTCAGTAGAATTGTAAGCCTTTGGTACCAAACTCGATTGGATTTACCCTCAGCCTTTCTTTGTCACCAGTTCTATATGTGACAAAACATGACTTGACCGAACCAATTTTGCCATTCCCTTTACTTGAAATCAAGTGGCTTTGTCCATATTCTTCAGTCAAAGTAAAAAAAAAATGTTATTTCCCTCGTTTCTCCATTTCCACCCACCAGATCTTCCCAACAGTCCCATCCCCACACCTAGACAGAGAGCTAACATACAGTTGAAGGTAAAAAAAAGTTTTGATTTTTTTAAAATCTGAAGTACATGTATGACGATTTCTACAAATATGTTTACAACCCTTTTCCACCTGGTGGAACCTTTTTTTTTAATTTTTTTAAAGAAAACATTTATAAGCATCACGTACATATATGTGCTTTCGCAAAGCAATGACAACCAGTTTTCAATGTCTGCAAGTACACCTATACTTGGCCTGAATTTTGAAGCAATCAAAAGCAGATTATTTAATACTGCTAAAATCTAATAATGGTATAGCCAAGACTTTCAGGAAAAAAAAAAAAAAAAGACCAAGAAAAAAAAAAAATCAATATGTAGTCCAATTACCACACAGACAAAAAGTCACAGCGGACTGAAGAGAAAAAATACATGTCTGCATCACACAACCACATGGTTCTCATAGCTATTTGGCTTTCTCAGTCAGATTTATTTGATTTACAAGGTTGATCACTATCACCTGAACAAGCAACAGATCAAAATTCATAAAGCAATGCAATTCATGCACACACACACATTTCTCTTTAATGCACATACACAATGACTGGATTTGGGGGCAATGGGTATCCAGATAAATCCTTCCCCTGAAGCATTCCATAAGGTGAGCACATAATCTGTGTCCATTTAAAAGGCATGTACAAATCAAAGGAAAAACATTAAAATCTTCACCATTTGCTCACAATCATTCATGTCCACACACAGAGCAAGCAAATATATAACATTTATCAAAAACATATACAGAGAAGTTTTAACTGGGGGGGGGGAACAAAAGTTGCTGGGCTACTATAGTCACACACCGATAGTAAATCAAAATTTCTCCGCCCTTCAATATTTTAATCATTACATAATGCTATGCCTATCAATCCATGAAATTACAGTAATCTATTCAAATTACGGTCCAGTTTGAGCTTACTGTGTATGATGTCAAGTATATACACGCAGGCTTCAAAGAGATATGTAATGTGACGGGAAACAATTTTAAAACTAAGCAGAAAGAATATGATTTTGAACAATGACCATACATTTCGGTTTGTTAAATATCTCCTTGCGAGACGCACTTCACTATCGAGGTATGTTGGAAAACTAAGCATTAAACATGAAGTAATGAACTGACTTTGGTGTGTGGGGATGTGAGAGACATGTATCTTTATTCACACTTAAAAATAATCACACTCACCCAAAACAAAACTCTTGCAACCCAGCCAAACACACTAAATGTAAAGACAGTATATTTGAACATGTATTGCTTCCTCTTCATCTTGCTACGACAGATCACCGAGTCCAAAAACAACATTAATTTTGTTATGAGTTTTTAAATTAACAGTTTTGTTCCCATTTTTGCTCAAACTTAGTGCACAAAAGACAGTTTTCGTTGCTTTAAATGGAAATCATTTCAGATCTCAACAAATGAACAAACATGGGAGTTTGGTTATATTCTCTCTTTGGCCAATATACTTACCTGGTCAAAGTCTTGAAAACCACAACCAGTTTGCCAGCTCTGGTTGGCCGATTTTTTTGTGGCTTACACAGCACCTGGATGCCCATCAAACTGTCTTATGTCGCCAGTCAAAGAGAGCTACCACTTCTGTTTTCATGAGCATCACAAAGAATATCCCAGCGGATCATACTAATAACAACTGGGAAGAACTAGTACGAATGAACTGACATGGTAGGTACACTAGTCAAACTGGGGGACAAACAAAAATTCACAACTTAGGTGTTATTTTCTATTTCATTTCAAACTTGCAGAATTTAAACTGAGAGCAGGGGCACGGTTCACACGGACAGGTCCAGGGACTACGAAGGCTATGTTAGCTGCTATGAAAGAAAATATTCCTTGAAACACCCGCCACAGTCATGCAGAAATCAGAGATACTGGTTGATGAAGGAATTATCTGAATGTGAGAGGGCTGCCTGCAAACCTAAGTACTTGAGAGATGCTGGATGTCAGAATGCCGTGAAGGCCGTCATGGCTCTTATCTCTCTGACCTTTAACACTTGTGTCCTCGGAAGCCTGACTGTACTCCTTGAACATGTATGTCTGAAAATGGTACCAGTGGTAATGTCCTACTTTCAGTTCCAATACAGGAAAGAAGTTCGCACGATGAGAAACAAAGAGATTTTGACCCCCTCCCACTTGAAATGTAGGCACCTAGAAGAGAATAAAGTCCTATCCTTCTTATCCTGGATACTAACAATCTCGCAAAAAAAAAATTTGATGGTAGAGAAAGACAGGAGAGCTAGTGAAGAAAGAAGGGACAGCTACATTCCTACTTCTTGGCAAGGAATTTCGTCATGAAATAAAGTGATACCGACCTTTCACTCAAGAGATAAGAATGGGAATTTGTGAACAAGCCCGAAAATTATGCCAGGTTTCATGGGCACACCAATTTCAGCCTTTTGCCAGACCTCCTGACAGGTCTCTGGTGTGTGTGGATGGAGCCACCACTCTGTGAAGGAACCAAAGAGCCAGGCTCTCAGTACCAAGCATGTTCCCTCTACCAGTGTGTCCTACCTGGCCCAGTCTATGGACGAAGTGATCTGCAGGAAGTTGGGGTGGGGAGGAGGCAGACCCATATGGTTTAGATGCATGGCAAACCAGAGGTAGCAAACTGGCTGTACTTTGTAAGGTCGATATGGTGGAGTATATGCCGCTAAACCCAACATAATGCAATCACTATCTATTCTGCATTATCAAGAAACCTTTTGTCGACCATCTGCCTGCCAAAAATTTTCCACAGAAGTCCATAAATCATTTTATTTGTTTTACCCAGAAATATGCTTTGTCTTTACAGTTTCCTTTCACTTAAAGCGAGGCAAAGATGGCAAGATGTGGTATGTTTTCCATTTTCTAACAAAAACAATATTCTTGCCTTCTAATTCCATTTCCAAAACAGAAACAATATTAACATTTCTCACCCAACGCATAACCTCCCCTACAAGACGTCTTGCCATCACACATTCGAAACTGCCATAACAAACCATAAGGGGAGAACACTTTTCCAACATCGCTGATTCTATAGGCTTGCATAAATGATATATGAAAGGACTTTAAAATGACACCGACGATAAAGAAGTAACAATAACTGCTGGCCAGAATCATCTATATCCCTCCATTCATGCTGGGCTTTCAAGGACTGAAACACTGATTTTCCTCAGCCATGTTAAAACTAAGTCACTCTGAACAATCACATCAGTGGGAATTCATCCATGGTGAATATCTTCGCTGATCTGGTGTCTGGAAACCACCACTTAACAGATTTAGCATCGTCAGTAACTCGAGGAAGGAAAAGCAAAGAAGCGCTTAGTTTAGTTCAATAGCCTTTTGGCATTCTGTACCTCATCTCTCATTCTGCCTTCACACACACCACAATTTCCACAACTTAACAGTACTTATCAACAGTAAACACATTTCACCGTTTTACTCCACAGCACGCGTTTGTTACACAGACTTGCAAAATGCTGGATTACTATTGAAGTGAGAATCATTAAGATGCGGACATGGTGAAAGTAGGCTCATGATGTCAGAACAGAGACAAACACAGCACCATTTTGGATTGCAGATCTAGTAATCCTATTCTGCTCTAGCGTATACTCCGTCATTTGCTTAAAAGATAATACATCTAGCCACTGAAGTCGTTAAAAAATGTGTTGTCATGTCTATAGCTGTAAACACAAAAGCTGTAATCAGGCTGACAACCTTACAGAAAATTCAAAGATTTCAAAAAATTCATCTTTATAAAAACTTATGTTTCTACGTCATTCAAAATATGTCGGACATCTCTCTCCATTCTTTCCCAACTCTTTTCTAATTAACTGACAATTTTGATCCTTTTTTTGCTTTTGTTATGCTGTTATATGTCCTTATATTGCAAAAACAAAAAAGCGTTACGATACCTGAAAACTTTCGCAAAGAATATTTTCTTATCACAAATTCTAAAGCCTTGCCCCCGTTGTCCACAGGGTGAATCTGTTTTGGAAACTCATCAGATCTTGTGCTGGTCTTATAACTGACACATAAAAGAAGTGTGTGCCATTTTACAACACATTTCCTGTATGTGTATTCCTGTATGTGTATGATTTCCTTTGTTGACTTCTGAGGAATGTTTGGTGGCAAGAAACAGTTACAACACCCTTCATGACAAAGGCAACGCAACAAAGCAGCCAGAAATCTAGCATGCACTTTAATCCAAATGCCGCACAGCAGTACATTAACACCACTTCACTTTTCCTCCCACTGTCTACATCCTTGACATTTCCCACCATCCTGCTTTGCATATTTCATGGTACGATCTGTGTTTGCAACAAGGTCACATCCCTGGCTCACATTCTCACCATGCAAGTGGAAATCAATCTGAAGAACTGATCAGACCACTACATGGTGTTCCTGTGAACTATGTGGAAATCGAAACACAATGCGACACCTTATTTACTCACTCTGATGGTTGTCGAAAACATGAATGCATTCAGTCTGTGCTTTGAGACGTACCTGGAGACATATCAGCCACAAATGACAGGCAGGCCCCAAACCCAACACTGTGAGTCCATGCAGCAGGTGTATTGAAATCCAATAAGAACATAACAGATTGATAAATGCATCAGCCATCAACTCAAGTACCACATTTTATTCACACTGCTCTCTAGTTTCATCAACATTTTGTTAATGGAAATTTGTAGTGCTAATTTTCTTGAAAGAAAAAAAAAAAAAGAAAGTAAAGTGATAAAAACAAGCCTTGCTTTACATCCATCAGTCCCAAATATTAAGTATCAGTGATCCTTCAAGTCTGATACCCAGTCCTGTGCTTAAGCATACTTCACCGACTAGCTATCTTCATTAAACCAATGAGCTGCTTTCTTTCTGTTAAATGTTTGGAAAAGCAGCATTCTGACGAGACTGGAAATCTTTCTGTTCTGGCACTGCTGTTATTTTCTGTCCATGTTTTCTTGCAGGAGTCATAGGTATGGTGTCAGTGGCGGTGGCAAAGCATGTCCTAGGAGAGAGAGCCGTTGGTCAAGACCATCCCGTCAGCAGAGGTCTTGGAGTTGGTGGAGGGCAACTGGAAGGCATGGGCGTGGGGGAACAGAGCATGGCACTGCGCCTGGTAGTCACTGATTGTCTTCTCACACTCCCCAAAGCTGCCCTCATTCAACGTCCTCAACACAGCTGTACAGTTCTGAAATCACACAGGTACAGCAATGACATGAATGTCAGATGTTGATTTGCAATCTGATTTAAAAGATAACCCGTACATTCTCCCTCCCTTCTGATTAGAATGGTAGCTGAATCCACAGACACTTCATGTCTTTTTCAATCTATGACCTGACTGCCACGAACCAGCCTGTCTGTGGCCTGAAGGAAGTGTTTTCAAATCCAACAAGATTCCCATAAAACCAGCTTTTGTTGATAATCCAGGGTTCCTACAGAGTCCCAAGAACAAAATTCAAGGAGTTTTCAAGGAGTTTTTTTTTTATTTCAAGGCTACAAAACTTGCATAAAAATTGAAAAAAGATGTGGCAGTTTGATTTTTATGTGTTAAGGTCGATGAAAAAAATCATTTAAAAACAAATTCTTTAGTGCAAAGGAAACAACAACAAAAATTTGTTTTTAAATAATTTTTTTCATCAACCTGAACACAGAAAAATCAAAGTGTCATTTCTTTTCTCAGTTTTTATCAGAGTGAGTGTGCCAGTACACCACACATTACAACATTAACAAACCCGGACTCTTTGTATTAAACGCCAAAACACTAAAATCAGCAGAAATATGTCCATTTTTAAGAGAACATACAGACAATGCATGGTGTGTAAGAGACTGGTTGGAGGAAAAAAAAAAAGAAAACACTTGTAGAAAATTTTTTTTTTTTTTACAAACATCGTCGCATGCGTTAATTACCAAGGGAGATAATTTGTAACGTCATCAAAATTGATGAAGTTACAAATTACCACCCTTGGTTAGCAGACGGCAATCCAGGATCGCGACGATGTTTGTGAAAATTTTTAAAATGATTTTTCATTAGCCTCAACGCAGAAAAATCAAACTGCCATTTCTTTTTGCCACATTAAATTTTTTTGGAGCTGATGGCTTGATTTTCAAAGGTTTTCAAGGAGGTCTGGTCAACAGAACCACATTTTATTGATTTTCAAAGGTTTTCAAGGTCTTGAAATTTGCTGTCAGAATTCAAGGAGCGTACAAACCCTGTAATCAGTGTTTCACAGTGACACTGTATTTTTTAGCACCAGTTTACTGTCCACAGAGACAGATGTCATTTAGTTGGACTCTACCACTACCCTCATGCCTTCACATTTTTTCCCTCTTTCAAATATTGCACACTGCTTTTCAAAACATGGTTATTTTTCTCTTCAAAGTAAAATCAATATAATGATTCATTGTGACTCACTGGTGCTCATATTGCTTGACCAAGATCTCATTCAAAAGGAAAAACAAATTTACAGCAAGTCAATTCACTATCTCCTACTTCCTCTTTGGCTGCAAGAGAGCATCCTTATCTGCGAGGGGAAGGCAACCCTTCCTTGAAAACAGGTGAGCTGTAACCATATCCTATCCCACAAGTGTTGAGGAAAGGAGTGAGCATCCTACCTGGCATGACACCTCCCTGACCTTTATCATAGGCTACAGCAGAATGTCTCATCTCTGCTCAGACGGTGGTCCGAAAGCACAAGATTTTACTGACTGAACCAAACATTGAGAAGCTTACATAACTTACATGGAACAGATTTTGGACTAGCAGAGTTGCATAAGAAAGAATCTCAAACAGATTTACAGGACCGCATGACAACCCCCCCCCTCCCCCCCCCCAAATCATTTTCACTTAGTACTAACACACATAGGAGTAGCGGGATACATTATCTTCCCATAACACAGAGTAGAAATAGTTTCTCCCCCATGAAAATTACTTTCAAACCAGATTCATCAGCATGTTTTTTTCACAAATTTAAGCTCTCGGGCTGTACTGAGGAACATAAAAATGAGGATAAGAGTGAAATTATTAATTAGAATTAAGACATTATAATACATTTAAAACAAATTTTAACATACTTCTCCCTCTCTCTGTGGTTAAGTACCCCTATTTCCCAAAACTACTGTCGTCTCTCTTCACATTTATCATACACCTACTCATGCATGCAAGCACACACACACACCCTCACTCGCTCTGTCACTCAGTGACAAAGAAAGTGACATTATCAAGCAAACTCATGCACACTTTAATGCCTGGTATTTTAAGAACAGGCCATGAGGCTTCTAAATTTCATATGGCCAACGTTTCAACAGTAAAAAAAAGTGAAACTTACTCCAAAATTGATATGATGTCAGTAACATGTTTTTCATAAGGTGACTGCTGCTGCTGACTTCACTTGCCCCAAAAGAAAGCAAACAGCAATTTTGCCCTACGTCAGTTTTTCTTACAATTACACAGCTACGAGAACCGAGGTGTAACGACTAAGAACTCCACTGCGAACAACTGAACACAGTGAGTAAAGCTTACCTCCAGTGTCCGTCCCTGAATGTCCTCCGATAGACTGGTGGCCAGGCTGAGTGCCCTGTCCTGAGTCTTCTTGTCTAGCTGGTACATGACACAGGCACCTGCACACGAACCACTACACTCTGCATGGCCTTCTTCTCTTCCGCAGTTCTGTCACATACACCACCGCTGTTTACATTTATGTCCACTAACTTTTCTCATGTTTTGTGGTAATGTTCTGCAGTAAATGGCAATCTTAAAATGTGGTAATGTTCTGCAGTAAATGGCAATCTTAACGCTTCACCTACATGTAAAATATTACAGCTGAACAGCAACTGTCAATAATTTTAACATCTTCCTTACAATGTATTACTGTCCAGCAGTAACATGCAATAATTTCAATACTACTTAGTTAAAGGCTAATAATTTCCACAGTAGTTATTTAAAGGCTAAGTGTTGCTTTCTTGCAGCACTTAGCAATAATTCCAACACTTTATCTACATTTCAGGTGTTACTATCTTGGGAATTGAGAAGCTACCACTTAACATCATCACTGAAATTTAGCAGCCTTTTTGCTTGAAGACTAGTTGTTGTGCACGATCTTTGCAGTGAGAAGTGCCCATGCAACGTCACCCTGTGCGCATGTGTCTGCGAGTGTAGTGAACTGGCATTAATTATGAAGAGGGTTTACCGACTTGCTGATAATCCTTTCTTAGAAATTCAAGGGTCAGAATCAGCGTGCATAACTCTTTTCCAGAATTTCAGGGGGCCACGAAAATTTTCAGAGGATCACACTAACTGAAAAAACAAACCCCCCCCACACACATGCTCATGTGAGCGCGCACATGCTCCAAATAGCTCATAAACATTAACACACAGAGGAAGAGCAGATAGAAAAGAATAAGAAAAGTGGAGCTATAGCAAAGTTAATAAAATGTCCCAGATTATACTAAACAGTGTTTATTCAGATTCGCTTACCACCATCATCAAAGTGTTATCTACAGAAGTAAATAAATGTGAGCACATACATGGTCAGGATTTTAACAGTGAAACATGATAGGAGAGATGTCTTCTTTGATTTTAATCACAGCTGTGTCTGTCAGAATTTTCACTACCTAAGCCATTTCATTCAATTTTGAAATATTCTATTGCTTAACCAAATTCCAGTCGTCATGCAATAATCACTGGAAGCCTGTTGACAAATAAGAGGCAAGTGATGAAAATTTGTAGAAACTTTGATGAAATCATGAAGTTGGCCGCTCTTGCACCATGCGTGACACATCTGTACATCCATGTAACAGCCATTTTAGTTGTACGAGCTCTTCATATTGCATTAACGGCGGAAGTGACCAGTTGACTCTTTTGAGAATAACAGAGTTGCAAAATGTCCAAATGGGAATAGCATCGAACGAACGTTCATTTCAGGATTTTTTTTTTAGGCGGCACTTTTTGGGGGTGGTGGCGTAGATGAAAAAAATGGGCGGAAAATCCGCCTTAGGCGGACGAATTTCATGCCTGGAGAAATCACAAACACATGCATGCACGCACGTACACACACAAACTCACATACCTACCACTCTCACACACATACACACCACTCTCACACATATGCACAAATGCACGCGTGCACACACACAAAGAACCAAATCGGACATAAGGTATGCTTCTTTGTGTGTGTGTGTGGTGTGTAGAAACTCACCTACCATCCATAATAAAAAGGGAGGGAATTTGAACATACCTGCCAAGCGATGTCGTAAAGAACTGGTATTCTGGCTCAGAAAGTCTTCGTTCAGGGTCTTTGGATCTTTGCCTTGGTAGATCTTGGCCATTTCTTTTGTTATCACAGTCTGAACAGGAGAGGGAAGATCACCCTGCCCTTTCACTGCCATGACAACATACACAAATATTAGTCTGACATTTCATCTAATACAGGTTCTTTGTCCCTACTTTTTACAAACTGCTATCAGGTTAAATACACTGCATTATCATTATTGTTCTTTTCATTTTTATTTTCTTAACATGCAGGATATTCAGAACAAAACTTAAACATTCCTGTCTTTTTTTTTTCTTTTTAGAACAGTATACATTTGAGTAAAATGTCTGCAGTAAAACCAATTAATTATACATCTTCAAAATCCCCCTAAACAGTACCACAGGAAGTTTTTTTTCTTGTGATCAGTATCAACTGTTTCGTTTTCATTTAGTTTAATTCAGCTTCCCTGCACACTTAAAAAAATGAAAAGAAGAAATACACGCAAAAAAAAATGAAAAGAAGAAATACACGCAAAAAAAAAAAGAATGAAAAGCACACACTCACCGTATGAGTAGAAGTTCATGAGGCAGGTGTGCAGTTTAGGGTCACTGGGGTCAGCGAGGATACCACGCTTTATAGACTGCAGCATCAGCAACAATTTTCCTGTCCACAGAAATAGATAGATGATCATTTTCAAGCGGCATTTCCATCATATGTATTTTCCTGGCACCAACCAGGGTTTATTCTGAATGTAATCATTTATACAAAACATTCTTAATATGTAGTTTTAGTGTGAAGAATAATTAAGTTCACTGATGCTGTTCCACAGCAACCTCATTACGCATATTTCCTCGTCATGCATATTCCCCAGTTTTGAAAAAAAAAAAATTAAAAAAGAAAAGGTTTAAAAAATGTGGGTTACTTTAAGTTAACCCTCTTGCATTCATAAGAGTAGTCAGGAGCTGCTTTGTGTGCCATTAGAAATTACGACAGGAGTAATTGGGAGCAAGTGCCTGGCACTTTCCCATCATGCTCTGACCATGTGTTGTCACATGGGGAGGCGCGGAAATCAACAAGGGAACCTCAACAGAGAAGAGGCACATCCTTGCTCTCTGGCGTACCTGCGTTTTGTGGTCAGTGGTGATGCTTAAGACAGACTGTGACTGTGCAAATTGTTACCTCAGATGGGCCTGAGGTTTCAACTTACTCATAACATGCATATGCATGGTATAAATGTCACTGTAACCATTAAATGTGACACGTTAAATGACAGTCACACAACCTTTAACATTCAGTGAAACTGACTCATAACATGCATATGCATGGTATAAATGTCACTGTAACCATTAAATGTGACACGTTAAATGACAGTCACACAACCTTTAACATTCAGACAGACACAGTTCAGTACTTATTACAGTGCAATGCTGTATGAACTTAACCTCAAAATTTTGCTTCCTAAAAAATTGTCCAATCAAAATTAATTCTCACTCAAAATGTTGGGCGATTTCCTGCAGAAACGTTGCTAAACCATCACAGGCTTCAGTGATGTGAGCCACTATACAACTTCTACTTCTCATTTGAATAACTATACACATGGTACATACAGATGTGTTTCCCACATGATTGGGGAGGAGATGAGATTAACAATGCATGTTTCTCAGTGTCAAGGGCAGACTACACACTGGTGCTATTCCCGATGGATAAGGGTTTTAGGGAAAACAATCAAACAAAACCTACAGTTAAAAGTATATGAACAATTCAAATTAAAAAAAAAATTTCCGTATATCCAATATTTCTAAAATCATTGAACTGCATTGCAGTCTGCTACTACGCTACTTATTTTGCTTTCCTTTGGTTTGTCACAGTTCAATCCACGACTTCCTGTTCTTCTTGCTCAATCATTTCAGCTCCAAGTCATATGTATTGGATGGTCACCTACAATAAAACAAACAAACAAACAAGATTACCTTTCCTAGAGAAGATCTCATACGCCTGTGTGTGAGTTTCAACATCCTTTGCAAGTAGCAACTGCATTGGTCGCAGAAACTTGATGGCCTCCTCCAGAGGTTCCTCTGTCTGCAACAGTCAGTTAGGCAGTTCAACCCTTGTGCCATATCCACACCGAGTAGACGAGGAAGAAGAAGAAAGTAAACCAAACCTTACATGGGAGCCAGGCTCTTCATCCTGAAGGCTCACTGAATCTGGCTGGTTTATTTGTTTTAGGACTGAATATACTCATCTGTGTAAATTCAAATTCTATTTCCTTTCTTTTTCATAATGTTGCACATGTTGAACAATTTCATAGTCAGAATGTGTTCTAATTATCAAAAACCATTGAAAACATAAAACAAAACCATACAATTAAAAAAAATGAATATAAAACTTCTCGCTCTAACATGAAAAAAAAACAACAAAAAAACCCAATAGGAGTCTGACATAATGTTTTCCTGACAGACCTATTTTCTTTCTCCCTTATGGGGGCATAGGGAGGTGTGTAGAGTGCTGGGTGGGTGCAAGTTGTACACTGGGTTAATGGGTAATCAGCATGGGTGAGTTGACGAAAGAACAACTACACTGCCCTTTGCTTCTCTTGAAAGTCCCCCAGAAATTGGGCCACGTCTTCAATCTCAGCTGCAGCCGTAGAGATTGACTGCCTGTACTTTTCAGAGATTACCTTCCATAGCTGTCATTTCCTTCAGGAATACCTTTGACTAGCCATGATTTTCTCCATGCATGAAGCGCGGAACCATCTCACAGAAGAGAGGAATTATCTGAAATGCAGCTGGTGTGAAGAGACAGGGACGCCGAGTCCGGCTGCTACTTCCTCGACCTGGACTGGGGCAGCAAGTTCAGTCTCACTAGGTGGGGAATAGGAAACTTCACCAGCAGACTAAACAGGTGGTTGATCCAACTTCGTCCTTCTGAGAGGGCAAATGAGGATCACTTGGCACTTTTCTCGAGTAACTTTGTTAAGAACTGATGGAATACGGGGAGAAGGAGGAGAGAAGGAGGAAAAGTGTAAGCAAACCTTCCTTTTCATGAGACCACCAGTGCTCTTCAGAGAACCCTGCTGGGTCTGGAACAGGGGACACAAAAACGAGATGATGGTTGTTCCACCTGATGACAAACAGCTCCAGGTTTACAGAACTAGGCAAAATGACCTGAAAACAGCCTTGTTCAGCATCCATTCTGAGAGCAGAACATGACCTTTCTTAAAAAGAGTCTGCCAGAACGTACACCCTGCCAGGGATGTGTTTCACAAGGAGAGAGGTCTTCACAGACTGTCAGAACAGGTAACATTGACAAAATTGTTCACAGACATTGCGTTCCAAATCTGAGACCAATTTTTTGTTCAGAGCAAGAAAGATTACCTTCGACTCGAGGTTATTTAGATGGTCTGTTGCCTTCAGTAGAAACCTGGTACTATAAGTCTACAGAAAGAAAGGATAAAGGTGTCTGTCTTGCTAGCATCGGCACGGATGGTGTGCAACGACAGGGGAAGGAGAGAAAGCTCAGTCTACAATAAAGCTAGGTCCCTCCAGGGCTAGAGAGAAGATACAAGGTCTGGAACATGAGGAGCAGGACATCCCAGCTGAACGCCAACCGATCCCATGCGTCGCTGAGAGCCCACTGAGGGAGTAAAGATAGTAGTTGACCAAGAGGGACAAGCTCTGTCACACAGCAAGGGGGTACTTCAGTCAGGGACGGTAACCAGGACAAGATGAGAAAAAGACAGAAAACAATTTCCTGCTAACCTGAAAACCTCTTCACAGTGCCCTAACCCTTCCACCTACCCTTGCCAGTTTGTCAGGTACCAGTTCCTCCTCTTTAGGACCATCCATCTCCCCATCATTGGCCTTGTTCTTGTTCTGCTCCCGACGCTCCATCTCCGCCTTCTGCCTCTGCTGCTCCATCTCTGCTTTCTTCTGAGCTTTGCGCTGTTTTCTCTTCATCTTCTTCAGCTCAGCCGGAGTCAGGTTTTCTGTGGAGGAAGCAGAGCAAGATACCTTGCTGCTCGTATGAGCTACAAGAATCCAGTTTCACAATATCTGAATGTTAGAGTTTATACTCGCAAAGAGTGCATAAAAAAAACAATAACACTGAACTGATACATGAAGAGCACTCAACTCCATAAAAAACTCAACAACGACAAAAACCTAACAACAATGCCTGGGAGGACTGATGCACAGAATATAGTGAACAAATAATGCATCCAGTCTATGTAACTCCTACCAACAGATCATTTAACACTGGAACATTTTTCTCCACTTAGGGAGGATTTAGTGACCAGCTACTCAGAGAGAGATTAGTGTGAAAAAACGTTAAAACTATCAAACATCTGCTGAAACAGAAGGGGCTGTCTCTTATGCAATAAAGCGGGAAGACAGACAGACCTGTCAGATTCAAACCAAGATTACTGAAAACTTCATGAGACAAAAAGAATGTGTTATTCATAAACATCAAAATAGACAGTACAATATTGATGAGTGACAATAAAATAAATGAAATATATTTATAAATGAAATACCTGCATCTAAGTTGCTGTCTTGTTCACCATCTGCTAATGGATGGTCATGTAGATGTAGATATATCTGTGAAGAGAGAATAATGCATGTGAACAAACAGGTCACAGCAAGCACAAAGCTGATCACAGAACAAGATTTGCTATTGCTGAATCACCAGATCAGAACTTGAAAACCAATCACATCTGAGACCAATTCTGTTTTTACTGTTAGCTTTCATTAGTTTTTACACTCAAGAAACCACAAAAAGAATATAAAAATATACCAGTGCCTCATCTGGCTGTATTCAATTTTGGAAAATCAAAAACAAGTTTCCAACTATGAGGTTACCAAGTGCCTTTGTTTCATCAGGAAATACACCATTCCTTACTCGTTTCAACATGTTTTTTATTGGACAGAAATCCATGCTTTCATTGCAGACATGCTGTACGTTGAACATCATTCTGAATACATTCATTAGATGCATTCTTCTTGCCCTGCAGGAAGTAGTCTGCCAGATCGTGTTCAGTAAATGGTTACGAACTGTATAATCCAAAGTAGTTTTGCGATATACTTACCTGTCCAAACAAATGCCTTATTCCCACTTGGCATTAAACAACACCATGTTATGATAATCCCACAAAAAAAAACCCCAAAAATGAAATTGGGAGCAGGGAGCTAACTTCACCTCAATCCCAGATAGGTCAGCCAGAGTGATCACCCTTGGTGAGTTCACAATATTGTGTCATATTAAAACTAGCTCATTTTCACACCTTTTCCAAACTAAGTGAGTAGGTGGGAGGGCATTCTAGTGTCTGGACAGGTAAATATATTGCATAACTACCTTTAGAAGTAAAATTCCCTTTTCCTACACTTATGTGTCCAAACAAATGCCTGAATATCAGCATGGAAAAAAAAAAAGGTGGGCGCCTGCTCAGCTGAGAAGTGACCACCTTCTTTTCTTGTTATTATTCATGGGAATGTCTCCGAACAGTTTAAAGCCAAGGACCTGGTGCCATACGGCAGCTGAGAAGTGACCACCTTCTTTTCTTGTTATTATTCATGGGAATGTCTCCGAACAGTTCCATGCCAAGGACCTGGTGCCATACGACAGCTGAGAAGTGACAACCTTCTTTTCTTGTTATTACTCATGGGAATGGCTCCAACAGTTCCATGCCAAGGACCTGGTGCCATACGACAGCTGAGAAGTGACAACCTTCTTTTCTTGTTATTATTCATGGGAATGGCTCCGAACAGTTCCATGCCAAGGACCTGGTGCCATACGACAGCTGAGAAGTGACAACCTTCTTTTCTTGTTATTACTCATGGGAATGGCTCCAACAGTTCCATGCCAAGGACCTGGTGCCATACGACAGCTGAGAAGTGACAACCTTCTTTTCTTGTTATTACTCATGGGAATGGCTCCAACAGTTCCATGCCAAGGACCTGGTGCCATACGACAGCTGAGAAGTGACAACCTTCTTTTCTTGTTATTACTCATGGGAATGGCTCCAACAGTTCCATGCCAAGGACCTGGTGCCATACGACAGCTGAGAAGTGACAACCTTCTTTTCTTGTTATTATTCATGGGAATGTCTCCGAACAGTTCCATGCCAAGGACCTGGTGTCATACGACAGCTGAGAAGTGACAACCTTCTTTTCTTGTTATTATTCATGGGAATGTCTCCGAACAGTTCCATGCCAAGGACCTGGTGCCATACGACAGCTGAGAAGTGACCACCTTCTTTTCTTATTATTCAAGGGAATGTCTCCGAACAGTTCCATGCCAAGGACCTGGTGTCATACGACAGCTGAGAAATGACCACCTTCTTTTCTTGTTATTATTCATGGGAATGTCTCCGAACAGTTCCATGCCAAGGACCTGGTGCCATACGACAGCTGAGAAGTGACAACCTTCTTTTCTTATTATTCAAGGGAATGTCTCCGAACAGTTCCATGCCAAGGACCTGGTGCCATACGACAGCTGAGAAGTGACAACCTTCTCTTCTTGTTATTATTCATGGGAATGTCTCCAACAGTTCCATGCCAAGGACCTGGTGCCATACGACAGCTGAGAAGTGACAACCTTCTTTTCTTGTTATTACTCATGGGAATGTCTCCGAACAGTTCCATGCCAAGGACCTGGTGCCATACGACAGCTGAGAAGTGACAACCTTCTTTTCTTATTTCATGGAATGTCTCCGAACAGTTCATGCCAAGGACTGGTGCCATACAGCTGAGAAGTGACAACTTCTTTTCTTGTTATTACTCATGATGTCTCGAACAGTTCCATGCCAAGGACCTGGTGCCATACGACAGCTGAGAAGTGACAACCTTCTTTTCTTGTTATTACTCATGGGAATGTCTCCGAACAGTTCCATGCCAAGGACCTGGTGCCATACAACAGCTGAGAAGTGACAACCTTCTTTTCTTGTTATTACTCATGGGAATGTCTCCGAACAGTTCCATGCCAAGGACCTGGTGCCATACGACAGCTGAGAAGTGACAACCTTCTTTTCTTGTTATTACTCATGGGAATGTCTCCGAACAGTTCCATGCCAAGGACCTGGTGCCATACGACAAGCTGAGAAGTGACAACCTTCTTTTCTTGTTATTACTATGGGAATGTCTCCGAACAGTTCCATGCCAAGGACCTGGTGCCATACGATCAAAAGGTCTTTAAGAAAGGTCCTTCTCATCAGTCTGGAGGCAAAATGCGTCTTCAGAGCTCTCCTCAAAGGCTCAAATAGGTAATCAGCAAGCAACCACAAAGAAACTCTAGCAGAATCAAGAAAAAAGGAGAAGAACCTTAGTGAGTATGATGGCAGCAGAGATATAGAGATAAATTTTAAGATCATTACTCTTTGGCAAACAAGCAAATAATGTGAAAGACTAACTTAAATCTCCTAAGAAAACCTTTTGCGCAAAAATCAAATGATTTCAAAGACAACATGAACAAAGAGCCAAAACAAAACTGCAGGGTAGAGATGAATTAGTGACGCAGGGTAGAGATGAATTTGTGACAGACTCAGTGTGTGGACATGTTGCTGCTTGGGCAACCACAATCCCCCTAATTCATTTTCAATTTTATTTATTCATTTTTTTAACAATCAAGATCTTCCAAGTCTTCAGTCATGTCTTTAGTCAAATCTGCTGAAAGCAGTCTGCGACTTTTAGCCTACTGCCAGCCCAAGAGATGTTGGAGACCATGACACTTGCCATAGAAGCTAAAGAATGAGAAACTTTACCCTCCATGGTGAAAGCCAATTTAACGGTTGTTTGTGGGAGTCCATGATGTACAAAAATGAAGTTTGAAAAATTGAAGAACCGAAACAGCCATGTTCCTCCACCAAGGAAAAGAGAAAACTGAGCAAATCTTAATTCTGCACAATGTTGTGTACTCACTAAGGCAATCACTCTGGCTGGCCTAGTAGTAGTATCCGCCAGCACATAACTTCGCAATGTTCACATGTATTCATCTGTACTGTTCTTTTGACAAAGTTGGTAGAGCTCACCTTTACTGTTAACTTTGCACCTTTGGCAGTTGCCACCTGTATCACTATGCTGGCACATTTGGCAGTACCCATCTGCACCACTCTTGGCAGTTACCACCTATTTGGTTATGTCAGCAAATCTGGTAGTATTCATCTTTCTTGATGTCTGGGCATAATTAGTGGCACCCAACTATACTGCAATCTTAACATGGTTGGTTGCATCCATCTGCGTTGCTATTTGATGAACCTGGCAGTGCCCATGAGTGCATTTGTGTACATCTCTGTGGCTATTTCACCACAACTAGCAGCTCCCATGTGTGTTCTATCTATGCACATTTTCGGAGTACCTACATGCATTGTTATCCCAGTACATTCAGTAGTACTCACATATGTTACCAACACAGCAAATTTAGTTGTACCTACCTGTATTGCTATCCTAGCAGTTCTGAAGTAGAACGAATGACACCTCAGCTTGTCCTCTAGCCGCAGCAAACTGACATACGCCCTCAATGTCATCTTGCGCATGCAGTATGTGTGGAAATCAAACTGGTCTTCAATGATCTCTGTGAAGTGCTGCAAATCACAGAACACTAGAAAATAATCCAGTCAAGACATGATGATCATGTTTGTTCTTAAGATTAAATGGTAAACAGAAACTCCTTACGAATACAGACAAAACAAAAATTAAACTGAAAGTGGGAGTGAGTACATTAAGTGTGTGTATGCACATACATGAGGAAGCTTAAAGCGAGCGTCCATGCTCAAGTGCAAGTGTATGTGTGTGTGTACGCACACGCATATGAAAATGCATGTGTATGCACAGACAGAGCACACAGTCATGCAAATATTATTGACAGACCTGTTTACCCTAAAATCGCTGTTGGTGTACTTTTCAACAATTATGAATGTATTATATATATATAACGCATACAAATCTTCCACATATTTGCTGAAGTGGGGATGGCTTGGCGGTGGGGGGGGGGGGGTTGTTAGGGGAGGGAGCAGGCCTTCGATAGAGGGAAGCCCGAGCTTAAAGCTACTACAGTGAAAACAGGTTCTTTTAAATACAAATTACTTGCAAACCTAATTCATCAGCACACTTTGGTACAAATGCATTCTCTGTTGCTTTTTTTTCTTCCAATATTCATAGGAACCTGTAGTCACAGCTACTGTTTCTATGCACTGGTATGTTATTGTAGAAGCAGACACAGCCAGACGCAGTTTCATGTACAACAGTTTCGAAGAGCTGCCACACTTTAGTCAAAGTTTGTCAAAACATCACTATGGTTAAACTCTGCAAGTACAATTACTGCTCAAAAACTTAATTTCAAGATTTTTTTTTTTTTTCTTCTTTTTAGTCTATCGAATTCCTGTTTTTGCAAAATGCGTGTACAAAATACTGCGAAAACGTATGGATACACACCCAAAGTCATGTGTACGCATGAATCTCAAGAGAAAACAGAAAAGCATAACACATAGGTACATATGCTGAACAGCCCCTGATCAAGACACCTATTGTGGCCATCCCTTCAGTCCTGAAACAGGTGTGGAAATCCTAGCTATCACAAAAATTATCATAAAACGACTTGCAAGCCTGAAATTACCCTGAACATTACTGTAAAAAAAAACAACCAACCAAACAGAAAAAAGATGCGATCCTGATGGTATTTTTGGGCAATTTACGAATATAATAAGCATGTCACTCTGATTGGTATAAATAAAACTCATGTCAGAAAACAAACAAAAACAAAAAGATTCAATGAAATGTACAAAATGAGACAAAGTGACAGCTCCCGTGGTTGACTTTCGCACCACATACTTGACGTGTACTGGATCATACTCGTAAGAATCAACAGTTTTTTCCTGCTCAATCCAATCCATACTTCAACACCTTACCACAAACACCACAGCAAGGTCAAATGTCTGGCTCAGAAGTTTGTGCACGGTCAGTTGTCACCATGTCCATTTAGTCATTTCAATTTCTAGTGATTTTGCAAATACTTTTCATCCATTTGTTTACAAAGTCTTAGCATCATTAAAAAAAAAAAAATTATTGATTTCTAAATGCCATTGACTGAAGAGTTTCCTTCCAGTGATCGCAACAGTGTTTTTAAGATGTTTTTAAAATGAAGGAAATGATGTGGAGAGCCACCAACTATTTCTTTCCAGAATATTTCATTTTCAATCATGCAATACCAAATAATCTATTAGGGAAGATGTGTAAAGCAACAAACTAACACAAATCTTGCTTTTGCATAAATCTCTGTCTTGGAAAGTATTCAAACAAAATCTTGCTTATTCCAAAAACACCAAATTGATGATTTGGAAACAAGCAAAACGCAATTTTTCTTTTTTCTTCTTTTTTTTCTTTGTAAAGACTTGCATCCCTAATAACCTCAGAACACAGCATTTTATGAAAACAGAGAGAACTAACCCTGTCAATTTCATGGCATTTCTTGAGAGCTTCCCCAAACTTGTTCATGCGCTGATAGGCCGCAGCACACTCTGATTGGAACCACATGCACTGCATCTCATTCAGGCTCTCCACCGCCGACACTCCTTCCTGTGTTGGAACAACAAAAACATTAACACTCTGTGACAGGTACAATATCTCCTTCAACACACAGTACACTCTCTTAGATGTTCTTTTATGTTCAGTGGATGATTAAACACTGTTAAGCATTGATAAACCTCATTACCTTCTGAATAATTTCTACATTCAATCATGTGAAGAGGAACCAATTTAGGCGATGACAACTTCATGTGATCTATGATTAAACAAATAAGACTTGAGGGGGGAAAAATGACGACACCTCAGCCCCAGATGCTCTAGTACTATCTTCTAACACAAAAGGTAAAAAAGAAAAACTACAAGACCTAAATGTAGACAGCAAACAGTCTTCTGACAGTGCCACATACTGTTTAAATGCCATGATTATGATTCTGTATCCTCTGCACGAAAATGTGTGTTTTCAAACAATCACTGGAAAGTGGTGCCTCTATGTGGTTTGGTGTCAACTGACCCTGGTGAACTTGGAGCACATATCACAGGCCTCCTGCACCATGTTGGCTCGCAGCATGTACTTGGCACATTTGGAGTTGATGTAGCGGTCAGCCGTGTCCAGTGATTGGGCCTCATCCATCATCTTCACTGCCGCATCAATGTCACCAGCATGCTGGTACGACAAACATCAACCCACTAAATCACAACAACGTACACTAACTAAAGGCAATGTGGAACAGGCAATCTTGGAATTCTCCTCAATACAGCATCAACATTCACATTTCATGCTCCAGTTCCTTCCAACCTGTTATTCCCAATAAACACAGCCATTTTTGACGTGGTCAGAATACTTGCAAACACGAAACTTCTACACAACTCAGCTGCTATTCTTTGCATGACTTTCAGAATACCAGAATTTCATTTCTATTTGATCAAAACACGAAGGTGAAAGCGGGAAAAAATGTGGGAAATTCTACTTGATAAGCAGAACTACCAATTTGCTATCCTTTGTTTGTATATATGCACCTTTTCTTGGTCCAAGTAAGTAATAATATGCATCAAATCTATTAGTTTAAACCGCACATGGCTTCTTAAGCTGCTCTCAATGTCTTAATACTTCTGTCCTTGATTTAATCTCTGTTAACAGATTCATATCCTTCACATCAATACCTGAATATTTTAGAAAAAAAAGTATGCTCAATAATAAGTTGTACTGCAAAGGAAAAAGGTTAGGGAAACACGGAATAATCAGACTGAATGACTAACTGCCATTTAAAAAAGAGGAGGCAAGACAGCAAAAACAAACAAGCAAACAAAAGCAAAAACTAGCAATCTTTCCTGTTCACCGCTTTGCCAACGGAAAAAAAAAAAATGGCTAGACAAACTGAAGGCAGATAAGCCGAAAAATCTGCGTCATACAGAATGGGGGTCTTAGTGCTGCATTTGCCATAAAATTTAACCCAAAATTATTTTACTGGTCATATCTTGCATTAGTTTAACAAGCTTCAGAGTATGATGCCAAACAGGTAAAAAAAAACAAAAAAAAAAACATCCAGCATCCCTTTATTCTGTGTCCCCAAACAAACATTTCACTTCAAACTTCAATACAGGTCATTTGTCAATTTCAATTGCAATACCAGCTGAAAATTAACAGTTATCATTCGGGTGATGCATAGCCTATCCAAAGCATCTTGCAGCACATCGGTGTCATTATTCAATGAAAAGCACAAGTTGTGTACTTATCAGACAATTTAGTGGAAAAGGTCACTGAAACCAGTGATGAATCAGCAACATTTCAACAGGAAATGACCCAAAATTTCATGAGAATTTGTTTGGATGATTTTAAGGAAAATGTGAGAGTGGTGATGCAAATGGTATATGCCGAACTTCTATCGAGCTGGGACGGTAGCTTTACCAGCATAAATTTGACTTAATGAGCATGTTCATATTGAAAAATATCCTGCACCAAAGTTTAAGGAGTGTTTCGTGATGGCTTTGTGCAGAAGCAAATTTGTCTATTGTTGGAGACTTGACACTGACAAAGCTGATTTGGTCAGGTCTGAAATCCGTCAGCCACCAACACAGCGCCCAGGCAATATCTACTCAAGAGTGAAATTGCAGTCTAACAAAGCTTTTGTTCTAAAACATGAACTTGAAATACAATAATTGTTCGTAAGGAATTTGGACAATTTTTCTTTCTTTCTTTCTGCGTACGCAGGCTGATACTCCTGCAGACACTGCCTGTATAGACAGGCAGTGGAGTTTTGTGTGTATGACCGTTTTTCATCCCGCCATTAAGGCAGCCATACTCCATCTTCGGGGAAGGTGCATGCTATGTGTAACGTGTCATCCATACCAACGCCCAAATTGACCTTCTCTTCCGAAAGTTGGTGATGGGATTTTACGTGTGTGCAAGATGTGCATGCGTCCACACACGGAACCTCGGTTTAAAGTCTTATTCAAAGGACTGTATGGGGAATGGAGTTAGAACCAATGTTAACTCCGAGGGAAAAATCCCCCTGTACCGAAATTCGAACCCGCAACCCCAGGATCACGAGTCCGGCGCTCTACCAAATGAGCTATTCCGGCCCCCATTTGGACAATAAACAGTGATTACTTTGCCACGGTTTTGAATCGCGGTCTGAAGTCAAAGTGTCAAATGTAGATGCAATCATAAAATTTGTTTCAACCCTTTTTCCTTTTCTTTTTTTAACAGCATGCCACGTCAAGTTAAACCAATAAACAAATTTTAGAAGTAAATTTCAATGAATCAAGAGTCTGCATTTTATTCTCTGCAGTGTTAGAACAATAAAACAAACAAAACACAACAACAATACAAGTCATAAAAAAGCAGCTTCACTGACGGGCACATTTCAGTGCAATGACAACACTGTCTGTCGGTGATTGAATTCACTTTATTAGTAACATCTTATTTCAGGGTTTTTTCACTTGTTCTTTTTTTCACATTTGTCGATCTTTTTTGTGTGTGTGTGTGTGTGGTTTTACGTCAGTACTGAAGTCTGTGAAACTGAAATAATGTGCAGACTGTGATCGTACTAAGCAAACTTGGCATTTTTTTTATTATCAACTCAAATCATAAATTCTAATATAACTTTTATATCTGAGCTCAGATTAATAATTTTTGTTTTGCAGTAACAGGAAAATGATTTATTTTTATTCTATCAGCATATGTCATTCATTAAAAAAAAAAAAAAACACACCCCTTAAACTAGAAAACAGTGACTGTTAATGAGGCAAGTCATTTTCACCAGCAAATTTTCATTTTCAAGTAATGATGTTACTTTCATTTTGTTGAAATAGTACAGTTATTCATAATTCATTTAAAATTCATTTCAGAGTTCAATCATATACTATACATAACCTCATTAAACAGCGAATCGTTGAGAAAAAAAAAAGAGAAAAATCATGAAATAAAACTGGCCAGCTCATTGAAAATGACTCCGATCAGGGGCTTTATAAATTTCTGCAGGTCTTAGCTCAGTGGCTGGACTTCTGTTACACATTTACTGTGGGATCTATAGCAATGTTTCACACCTTTGCTTAACCTTTTCAAGAACACATCTACTCCAAATAAACAATTTTTTACCTTCTTGTTCAATCATTTATCAGGTCAGACTTGAGTTCTGACATTAATGAGAGTTTTTATGAAGTGCACACTGGAGTAAAAGTGTAGAGTGTAAGTGTGGAGATGGTCTGTGCTGCATCATCAGTACTGTATTACAATAAACATTCCGACACAGCTGGCAATCTGGCTGTACACCTTGCATCCAATTTAAAATGGCAGAATATATATGTGACAAATGTTGTTTATAGCTAGTCACCGATTCAATCAAATAAAGTGGTACATGCACATATAAGATGTGGTGTGTATGGTCTTCCTTGCCTTCAGTATCTTGGCCTTGAGGACATACAGCTCTATCAGCAATGGTGTGTGGGCCAGACCCAGATCCACAAATTCCATGGCACGTTGCAACTGCCGCAGCTGGTCGTAGTGGTGAGCCAGGAAATAGTACGTCCATAACAATGCTGTCGCTGGTTCCTGCTCTCCACTGGCCTCTGCGCAATGGTACAAAGCAGAGCATAGAAACCATGTGTGTGTCATCCACACACACAAAATAAGCTTAGTGAACATTACTATTCCTGGAATTAATTCAGGTGTTCTCGCAATACCTGAGACGACATTTCAGGTCAATTCATTTCATGTTGTTTATAGCCCAGCTTACAGCAAGGGGCTTTATCAGGGCCGTCTTCTCCTCAAAGCCAATTCCTTACAAAATTGTTAAAAAAAAAATAAAAAAAGACACCAAACCAGATTTAACAAAATTGTTAAAAAAAAGAAAAGACACCAAACCAGATTTAAAAACTGCATAAAAATCTTTCTTCCCTTTAAAAAAAAAAAGTCCTTAGATCAGATGAAAAATATTTAACTTTTAACTAAACAATCACATTCCGTGGAACATTTGAACAACAAAAAAAATCACATCCAGTGGAACAAATTTGAACAGTTTTCATGGAGTCTGGTACAAAATATTTATGGTGCACATGAAGATCTCACCTCTCTTCAAGACCTAATTTACAGAGAGTGAGTTGTACAAGGAATGTACCACAGAGCCTCTTCACCTCTGAAACGATACGAGCGAGTGTAAAAAGACTGGCCTTCTTTGTGGCCACCAGTGGCAGATAGTAACAATGGGTTTTAAAGGGACTACCATATGTTTGCATGTTCCAGCGTTCATGTCAGATAATGGTTTTGACTTCCTAACCACACGCCCATCTTGCATCAAAGTGGATGAAGATAAGTGATTGCTTGTTCATTTTCGTTGTTCTGAGTGTTGTGTATCTTGCCTGAAGAAGACCTAAGAGATCGAAACGTGCTGTGTTTTGTCTTGTTATTCGTTTGTCTACGGTTTTTTTTGCAGTGCGTGATAACTTTTCAAATTCCCCCATCTTGCATCAAAGTGGATGAAGATAAGTGATTGCTTGTTCATTTTCGTTGTTCTGAGTGTTGTGTATCTTGCCTGAAGAAGACCTAAGAGATCGAAACGTGCTGTGTTTTGTCTTGTTATTCGTTTGTCTACGGTTTTTTTTTGCAGAGTGTGATAACTTTTCAAATTCCCAACCACAATTATCATCAATGTAAGAAAAGAGTAACCTGTAAGCATTTCATGCATAAAATACACATGCCTAATTCAAGGATGAAAGGCAGGATACACACCTTTGTCAAAATGACCTGTGTCTTTCAGGCAGTCAACATATCCCAGTGCAAGCTCTTCAATGATCTTGACCTTCATGGAATCACTGTACAAAGGCCTCAGCACCACAAACAGGGGTGGTACACCCTTCCTCAGTGCATTCTGAAGGTACTTGTCTACCAGAGTTCTGAATGATTCCCCTGCAACAAGCAAAAGTCATAAGATTTGGCAAACGATCTTTTCATGCCAGAAGCTGCATTTTCATCCCAGAGTAATGTTTTCCAGATTAAATTGGGGTAGGGGTGAGAAAGGAATGAAGGTATGGGGGGAGGGAAGAGAGAGAGGGAGATAGGGAGGGAGGGTGAGAGAGGGAGGGAGAGAGACAGACAGACAGACAGACAGACAACAGATTGACAGAGAAAAAGACAGCAACAGAGAGATGAACCAAGAGACACGAGATATGCACAAAACCTACAGATACCAGAAAGTACAAGATTTGTTTGCATCCAGGTTTTCTACATCTAAGTGAACTGAAAAATGTAAGCATAATATCAGTGCAGTTGTGAGATAAAGATGCTCAGCAGACAAACAGAGAGACAAACTGTTTAGCATACACAAAGAGAAGAGCAATTCATGTACATATTAACATATACAATGTACCCAACCAATGTAATCACGAACCGCTTGAAACTGTACCTGGCGACTATAACATTCCAAAGGCCAAAAGAGAACTCTCCAGTAACTGGAAGTTTAGTTCTCCCTTCTACTAAGAACATTTTTTTTGTTCATGTTGGTGCCTTAGTAATTTTTGCATTGTTGATCTATGATTAAAAAAAAAAAAAGAATTCTGACCAGACAGCTTTTGCTGCTTTGTGAAAGACCTTTGCAATTGCTAGTTCTGACATCCACTCAGGGTGTTGTTTTAATTAAAAAATATACATGTGTGAAAATGAATTTGTATCTGACAAAGACAGTCTGAGAAAACAGCATGTTGAAATATGCATGCAAGTGACTTGTCAGACATCAGCTATCATGAGGTTTAAGCAAAAGAAAAAAAAAATGTTATCAAACAACAATTCTTTTTGCAGACTAGCGTTTAAGATGACCCCCCCAAAAAAAAACAACAACAAAAAACCAACAACAACAAAAAAAACAGCAACAACTTCCAGACTTCATTAGGATTGTTTTCCATCTAAATGAAGTGGTAGTGGAATATGTCCATGTGCGCACCAGAATTCAGCATTTACAGTGCAAGGTAATTTACAGGCTACATACCTTGTCAGTTGCACACTGTAAATGTGTGCTTTCTATACCTGCTGATTTTATTCACTGGAAAGTTATCACTTAAAGTTTGTTATTTACAAAACTGTTTTATTTGAACATTTTATTTTGTTTACTTTAAACAGCATAACAAAAGTAAAAAAAAAACAACGAAATAATGTTTATATCGAAGCAAAATACGACAAAAATTCTAACACACATGAAAATGATTTTATAACATATCCTCTAAATTCAAAGAACTTTTTTTGATAATGATGTTTTAAAAAGATATATTAATTTTCAGCCATTTTTTGGCACTTCCGAATAAAAACACGAGCAACATCTCGCGCAATCGTTCCATGAAGCTGAGAACAGAGGTACATAACCAACCAGTCGTAAATGTCAGAGGTAGTCGTTTTGGCATGGTTGCTCGAGGGAACTTTTCCGAGATCTCCTTGTAGAAGTTCTGTCTCTCTTCGACGCTCTCTGAAACATAAGCACACCTGAAGAATGAAATGAAACAAAAATCACAATACTCTAACCTTTTGGTGTCAGCACAATGCTGGTAATGAGATTTAAAAAAAAAAAGAAAAAAAAAAAGTACATTTGTCTTGCAATTGAAAGTTTTCTTAAGCAACTAAATCTGTTTGTAAACCAGTGATTTCATAATAAAAATTACAGATTAGAGAAGAATTTACTAGTGATAAGGGAGATGTTAATTTTGTTTCATGCTGACAAATGTGAAGAGTTACAGCAAGGAAATTCAATTCTTTTTTGCTGGAAGGAATCCAATTCATCTTAAACTGACACATGATCGAAGTCTACAGCAAGAGTATAACAATCTGTTACAACATCAGAAGTAAAGGAATAATAGTCTGTTCTCAAAGGTGGCAGAAGTTAAAGTAAAAATAAAAACTATAGTTCTAGTGCAATGGCAGATGCAGATAAGTGTGGAAAAAAATCAACGATTGCTCAACCGTCAAGGTCACTGGCATGGACAATCAACGATTCCACCATCATTACTGTAGAAGTGAAGAACAAAATAACATTCAATCATAGTAGTCTCTTCCGATGGTAAAAATAAAGCACGCATGGACAGTCAGTGATTTGTTTGTTTGTTAAAGTGGTAAAAGTAAAGGAATCAAGGACATCCAATGATGATTTGTCTGTTACAATAGCTATTTGTTAAAGTGGTAAAAGTAAAGGAATCAAGGACATCCAATGATGATTTGTCTGTTACAATAGCTACAGTGTGGAAAAGACATTCAATGATGATTCATCTGTTACAATAGCTAACGTGGAAAAGACATTCAATGATGATTCATCTGTTACAATGGCAGAAGTGAAGCAAGCATGGACATAGTGATTATAATTTGTTCTTTAAAATGACTGAAGCAAAGGAAGAAAGGACATTCATCAATGATTTGTTGGTTACAATGGCTTGAACAGGGGAGCCCCGAGTCAAATGGTGTATACCAGCTGAATCAACGGTCACGAGTGCAAAACAATCAGATTTTTACAGCTTGAAAACCCTCTCTGTCCATCCAGCAAAAAAAGTGCCCTTGATTCAGATCAGGGAAGGTTAAGGCAGCAGGAGGAACAGGGATGAGCTCTGCTTGCCATTATGCTGTGTCCCAACCATAGTGAACATCTCACTACATATACAGCCTTCACTGTATGGGACTTTCATTTCAGCCTTACAGTGCAAAGGCAAGGTCATTTTATGATCGTGTCTTTTACAACAGCAGACACAAAGGAAGCAAGAACGTTCACTGATGTGTCTGTTAAAATACTGTCTAAGGCAGCATACTGACTGAGCATTTGTCTGCGATTCCGAGATTAAAGTCAGATCAAACAAAGACAAGTGAAATGAGCTATCTTTTTGGGGACGGCGCATGCATTCACGTATGTGTGTGTGTGCGCACGCACGCACGCGCATGCGTGTGCGTGCATGTGTTCCATTCTTATCTACCACTTCAACAACATGAACAGGTTCTTCTTAGATATAGACCATAACAAGTATGTCTTACCAAATGATATAGAGTCCTCGTATCCTTTGTAGTAGGCCCAGTTTTCATTGTTCCTATTGATGAGTTCTCTGTAGATGGCAGCTGCATCTTTTTTGCGTCCCATGGTGAGGTAGATCTCAGCTATAAGTGGAAAACAGAAATACAGTAAAGCCTCCAAATGAAGATCATCTGAATACCTATTCCCTTCTCATAAAGACTTGGCTTTTCAAATACATTTTCTCTTTCTTTCTAAACTAGGCCTACCTCCAAGCAAAGGCTCCCTCCCTCATAAGACCCATTCTTTAAATTAAAGACTCCTTGACGCTGCCAGCCCTGATGTGGCCCCTTGCGGTCGGCTGGGCTATAAGCAACATTATCTTATCTTATCCTTGACGCTGCTAATGAGAGGTTTCTCTGAACCTGTAGAAAAATATAAGACATGTAAAGACTATATAATATCTAAACAAACAAATGATACCAACATATGAAAGTAAACCTGTTTAACACATGAAAAAAAAAACCCTGTTCATTTGTATGTAATATTTTCATCTGTAAAATTCTAAAGCAGAAAATAATGGCAAAGTAACTGCCTGAACTTCACAAAAAAAAGAGGACATCAAAATGGGTGTCTGAAGTAATGATTCTAATGTACATGCCCAGGCTAACAAGAGAGAGAGAGAGAGAGAGAGAAAGAAGTTTACTTCCTCTTTGTATTAAAAAAAGAAACCTTTTAATAACACTTACTGAAGTTATATGTGTAGTTAATCTTCCCAAAAATGTCTTTTTAAATTTCTGTTGAATTAGTATTATGACCAAGAGCATGCACAGTTTTGGAACACACTACCTGGAACCAAAGACTCACACATTTGTTGTTTCCAGTAATGTCTTGAAAGCACTTACAGTAAAGTACAACAGCTATATCTATATCCTATACACACTTCAGGGTTTCTTCTGTAGACAGGTCACACAAATTCTCTTTTGGTCAGAGAAAAACACACACAAAAAAAAGAAAAATTTTTTTTTAACCTAACAGCATAAAAACACAAGCAATCTACGTCAGATCAGGTGTTAACATCAGACCGTACATGAAGCTGACAGAGAGAGTGCTGATTCCTCCTTCAAACAGTCAGAAGGATCTACTGATAACATCATTTGCAGTGCTTCTGTCATTACCAACTGTCACTTCTTCTGGGTGTGTAATCAGATTTTGTTGTTTGTATCTCATACTTCGTGTGCATGCACACACATGCACACATACACAGACATCCTGACCTCATCGATTTAAACTCACAAACAAACCTACAGCGATTCATCATAATCACACAAATGTTTTCATCAATTCAGTGCCCTCTTCACGTCTCTCTCTAAAGAACTAGACTCACTGCATAACAAAGAATGTGTACTGTGTAATCAATACTGATAAGACTGCAAGCAACAGCTATCAACAGTCAAAATGCCCACAGTCAAAGAAGCATACAATGATCCTTCTTGATGATCTCACTCTTAGCTTACGACTGCATGCTGCATGACAGGAAGGTTGACAAATCTGTGTGCAGCAAAACGTTTTGAAGTTTCCTACTCTGCCACATAGCACTCAAGCCTTCCGCCATCTCTCTCCTCTCACATCTACTTCTTTTCCTCCTCTTTCTAAAAGCCACAATGCTGCCGTAAATATTAACCGAAACTGGATCTTATCCCTTTTACTCAAGTTTGAAGTATTACATTTTAATCAACCTAGATATGAAATAACACACAAGTACAGTCACCTTGCTTCCACGCAGAAGAAAGGCATACAACAACTGGAGCTAGTGCCTTTTTTCTTTCTGTTTTTTCTTCTTTTTTTTGTTGTTGTTGTTGGTCTTTTGTTTAATTTTCATTTAATTTCTGTCCAGCTGTGTATCACTTACAGTAATGTTTATTTTCAAAATTAAAAGCAAGGACAGTACAGTGCAGCAAACATGGAGGTTACAACACTTCATGATGAAAATAAAGACAATGGTTCACTAAGGTAAATGGGTACAGTGCAAACTATGATAGGGAAAAAATATTTTCTGTTGGTATCAAATTCACTTTCATAAATGGAATTTGTCTAAGCGGTCTTTCCAATTCAATCAAATGCAACAGTGTGGTAGAAACACAGTCAAAGCTGTCATTCTCGCTCCGCTACAAGACCTTAACAGGAGGAAGAAACACTGCATCAGAACACTGTAGTCACCAGACAGAATGCAAAGTTGAGAGGAGAGTACTGATTCCTCCTTTGAATTCCATCAGAAGGATCTATTGACAACATCATGTGCAGTGTCTAACATAAACCTTCAACACCCACAAAGCCATGTTCTTCCTTCCAAGGCCCATGTCTGAGTACTGTGCAGGACAATCTTCACTCATTTATCACTATAATTTAATACAGACTGGTTGTTCATACACAACTGCTTTGTGGCAATAGTTGCATTGAAAAATATAAGCCAAAAATTAATAAAGAAAAAAAAGGGGAAAAAAACATACCCACCCTACTACAATAGACCATGACTAGTACCTTTTTTTTTCAAATAATAAGTGAAAGATGCCTATACATGGGGACTCAGTGCAGCTGTTTGTTTTCTTTTTGCTGTTTTTTGATTACAACTTAGCTTGGTTAAGAATGTGAAACATGAAAATGACTCTCACCTGTGGTTTCACTAACATGTCGGCGGTCAACAATCTGCTTGTCATACTCCTCCAAATGTTGGAGAGCCTCTTTGTTCATGTTGGCCTCTCTCATCACCATGTTTTGGTACAACAACAGCTCACTGTGCTCATAGTCAAACGTCTTGGGTTGCTGCACAAACACAAGGCTCTCTCAATGCTGTTTTTCAGCTTCTTTACATTATACCATAAAAAAAAAAGATGAAAGTCCACATATTCAACATAGCTCAAAGTTATCCTTATCACTTTCTGTCAAGTAAAAGACTGCATCAGATAGTATGTGTCATCACACAGTTTGTGAAGTTGACAGGGAGAGTACTGATTCCCCCTTCACATACTGTTAGAAGGATCTATTGTAAACATCATGTGCAGTGCTTTTATAAACAAATGATTATGTTTAAAAAAAACAACCTAAAAATACAACTGTTTTAGGCTTATAAATGAGTGCAGGACAAGCATTCACCAAGCTTCATCGCCTTATTGCCTTTTAAAAGGTATCAGCATGAAAAAAAGGAATGGCCTGAGTGAAATCAGCACAAAACTGTTTCCTCTTTATAGCCACCAGTGGCATATGGTAAACACTCTTTTAAGGTCTGCACAGATCTGAAGACTTTGTTACCTAGCTGTGTGTTCCAGTCATCTTCCAAAAGTCTTTAATATAAGTCTGTCTGTGTGTTCCAGTCATCTTCCTAAGGTCCTTAATATTATAAGTCTGAGCTTTAGGCTTCAGATCGGTGTGAAGGATAGCAATCTGCTCCACTCCTTATTTGTTGCTTTCTTAGCATGTTGATCGATCACTTTGTTGCCTCCAATGCTGACATGACCCAAGCAATAGTAGTTTTCACCAACCACCAGATTACAGAGAGGTGTATAATTCAAAACAAATTCAGAAACTAGGGTGCTTGAGGTTACTGCCAGCGATGATCTCCAAAGCAGAAAGGGAGTTATTTCCAGCAACTATCTCAAATCCTCATCATTTCCATCCATTATCCATAAAGCGCTTAGAGCTTGGTCTGTGACCGAGGATAGGCGCTATATAAATACCCAATATAATATAATAATTATCAAAGTTCCTCATCATTGCTATTATATACCACTGGTTATCATTTTCCACTATCAAAGGTCTTTATCATTTACATCAACTATCATGAAGGTTTCCATCATTTCTGTTATCTATCAAAAGTCTGCATCTTTTCTATCAACTATTAATTAAAAATCTCATTATTTCTACAAACTATCAAAGGCCTTCATAATTCCTATTAATTATCAAAAGTCCTCATAATTTCTATCAACTATCACGAGTCCTCATCATTTCTATCAATACTGCTCCTCCTCACATGGGTGGGAGCAAACATTTTTCGCAACATGGTAAAGAAATGGTGGGATTAATCTACAGCCTCAGATCAATTGTATAGATTTGGATGGGGAAAAGGTCCTATTTCAGCCTTTTCAATAAAAATGCACACTGAATTCTTTTCATCTGTGTTTGCTTACATGACAGAAACAGGTCAAACTAGATGAGCCTTTTGGAGACCTCAAATATCTGTCATAGATCCTCGCCAAAATATAAGAGTTTGTTTGGGGGTCATATTCTTTCCTTCAAGTTTGAATAAAATCAGTTTTGCAGGGTTTTTTTTTCAAATCAACAAATGCGGGTGAATGTGCATCATCCATTGTCAAATTAATAACAACCAAAATCAAATGTAATAAAGCAACAAATAAATGACTAAAATAAATCAGGCTTTAAGTTACATTTCTGGGTATGACACATTTTCTTTCTCTTTTTTTTTTCTATACTAATTTCAGTATCTATACTGAAAGACTCCCACCCATGTTATCATTTCAATCACCTGTCATAGGCCTATATTATTTATGTCAATTTTCATAAATCCTCATCATCTGTATTACCTTGCAAAGGTCCGTATCATCTCTATCAACAATCATAGAGCCTCGTCATTTCTATCAACTATCATAGAGCCTCGTCATTTCTATCAACTATCATAGAGCCTCGTCATTTCTATCAACTATCATAGCTCTTCATCAATTCTATCAGTCCACATAATTCTGATCAACTATCACAGACTTTCATCATTTCTATTAATTGTAGTAGATTCTCATTCTTTCAAACTTTTTTTTTTTTGTTTGTTGTTGCCGTCATTTTGTCCTCATCCATTCTAGCAATTAGCAAAAGGTCCTCATCACCTCTTTCTTTTACACAGTTTGTCCAAAAGTCTCCACTTCTGACATGTTCAGAATCAGCATAAAAAAATTAATTCAAACATATCATTTCAGTTCCTCTTATTCTCTACAAGTGAAATGCAAAGCACATTCATTTAAAAGTCACTAAACCCACTATATACTGTATTAACTAATAATACAGGACCATGTGGACTTCATTTCTTTTCTGTAACAGTGACAGGCACTTGTTCCATTTCTGCTCTACATCAAGATTTAAGGTACTGCACACTTCTTTAGTGCCGAGATTCTCCTGAGATGCAAAGTAGAGCTTAAGAGCTTACGGATTGTGTTTTTCGAAACTCCTCCAATATGCGCAGGGCCATGTTGTAGTCCTTGAGAAGGTGATAGGCCATGGCATATCCAATCCATGATGCTCGCTGGCCTGGCCGCAGCACCAAAAGCTGGTACCTTGTTTCCTGCAAATCATTCTCTCCATCAGTTGTGGTCAGGGATACGAGACAGATTTTAATTTCTCAGTAAAGATTCCCCCCAACCGTACGTCAAATTTCTCAGAAAAGATCCCCTCCCCAACTGTACATCAAATTTCTCAGAAAAGCCCCCCCTCCCCTTCTTTTTTTATTTTATAAATATAGTGTTTACAGTATCAGAAATAATTATCCATGTAATAATTTGGATAAAAAAAAAGAATGCCACCTCTGCACACACACACACACACACACACATATACAAATCAGCTCATGCTTATGAACATAATACAGAGGTGCATTTTAAAAATGTTCTTTCTCTCAAATTTTCGTACACTTTTCAAAATAGCCCCTCACTTTTAAATAGGATCAACTTCTGTGACAAGTTTGTAGTTGGATTGTTTAATTTTGACAAATCCATTTTCTTCATACTGACCCATCAAAACAAATGCCTTATTGCCACTTGGCGTGGAACACGCCATATATCTGGACTCCCATAAAAAGATTGAATGGAGAGCACAGGAGTGAACCCTTTAACCTTCAGGTAAACAGTAGTAATAATCTCTCTTAGCAAGTTCATACTCAATTCACCCTTACAGCCTGAATTCAGTTTTCTCCTTTCTCTCGACAAGGAAACTCGCCTTCTCCTCTCAACTCGAGCTTGTTTCAATCATGGATTCTCAGAAATAGTCCTTTGAGTCTGCCTTTGCCTCTAAACGGAAAAATACTTCATCTTCAACTCATGAAAAAAATATCCGAAAACTTCTGCGCCTGGCCTCTTCACTACAATTGCTGTTGTCGCAAGGGGCCTTGGCTTACTCCAAGCTGGCCGACATTTCTACTCTGCCCCCGACTTCCAGAGCCACCATTTCATGTTGGAGAGCTGTTGCTGCCCTCAACCACCATGGAACATGCATCTATTGCATGGGCTGTTCCCCTTTTAATCCCTGCAGCTCATGCAAGTGTTGGTTTGGGTCCATTTGATGATCAGTAATCAGCCCTTGACTTAACAGTCCACCTGTTTTGGTAAGAGTAATGACCGCTGCTCCCTGCTTCACCGTCCAACTAATGGTCCCAGGTCCAATGACGGCGGGCCAGTGTCTCCCCTTGTGTGCTGTGCTCCCTCTAACCCCCGGCACTTGGTTTTGGAGGAGAGGCTGGTAACTGAAACGCTGCAAGGTAGGCCATGGATGAGTTTGCCACTGTGGCATGGCACTACTTGCTTGGCGAGCTACCAACAAGGGAAGACTCTGGGAGAGGGGGGGTTGTAATCAGTGTGATTGGGTGACCTGTAGGTATGACAAGCAGGGAGGACCACCCATACAGATACGTCTGGTATGGATGCCTGTGAACGGGAGCCTGTCAAGCCTGAGGAGGATGAGTCTGATGGTGATTTTTATGATGATGACGTTTCTCCTAGCTCTGAATTTCTGTTGCTAAAGTGGCAGTTAGCAACGCTCGGTCGGTTATGACAAATACCCTTTCTGAATCTTATTTTGAATCCTTTATCCAATTTCTCACTGGTCTGAGTCTGCGCCTCGTTTTTGGACGAATCGGGTTCCGAAGATTCTGATTCACTTCATCGCTCTATTTTGGGACACCTTCAATGAAATATCAACTCCTGCTTCACACACACCGGTTATCTTCAAGTCAGGGCCATTTATCAGGAACTTCTTCTTCTGTGTACACAGGCTGATACACCTGCGGATACTCCCTATATAGACAGGCAAGGATTAATCCCATCTACCCAACAAAGGGAGTGGAGTTTTGTGTGTATGATCGTTTTTTTATCCCGCCATTAAGGCAACCATACTCCAACTTCAGGGAATATCAGGAACAAATTCTGATCGTCAAGGACACGCACTTGAGCCTTCAGGCCAAGTGCTGACATCTGGATATGTAGTATTCGCCTCCGTGCCCTTGGACAAATTTGCAATTTCTGAGCCTATCATTTAAAAAATTTGCCCACACGGTGGACTGTCATGTCTCCTCAGTGTCATTCCTGGAGCTGTCCTCGCTCTTCCTCTTGAGGAAGGGAGCTTGAAATGCAGAAATTTTTGTACTTGGATGAAGGTTTAGCAACCCGTCTCTTCAGCGGCTCTTCTGTCCTCACTCTCCTTGTCAGGGAAAATGTACTTAGTATACAGGGACAATTTTTTGGACGAACTGCATCAGACACAGGACGTTCAGGCCGCATTGCAACAGGCCCCCCACTCAAGGGCCTCTCCCTTTTGGGGTCTTCCCGCCTCATATTGCTGTGAGATTCAGAGAACCTTCTTCTTCGTCTTCCATAGGAATGCAGGCTTTGGCTGTCCTTTTCTTGATCCTCCTTACAAGGCCCACAGTCCTCTGCCTCCAATCAGTCCACCCCCTTTCACCCCCCCCCCCTCCCCCATCCAATTCAAAGTCATCCTGGAAGGAGTGCTCTGTAGGCCAAGGATGAAGACAATCCCACTACCTTCCTACCAAACCTCTGCCTGTGGGGGGAAGCCTCTTGGCTTTTTAACTACAGTAAAAAAAGACTCATGTCAGATGAATGACTGCTTTCCATCATAAGGTTCTGTTCAAAGATTTCCTTTCTGCACCCCCCCTCCCCCCCCCCCCCCCCCCCCCCCTCCACCCCACTTTCGTCCACTCCCATTTGGACCAAATTCCAACCAACCCTTCCAAAGCCAAAATGCTCTTGGAGACAGAGCTTTACAGATTTTTTCAATTGCCATGAGATGTATGTCCCCTTGCAGCTGAAAGTCAGGGGACAAAAAGCAAAGGCATGGGACAAATCGAAGTCAGTGCCTTGGATCTCTCGTGCAATTTTAAACAATGTAAGTTGCATTTTGTCAATACAATGTGCATAAAGACTATGAAAGTGTGTGTGTGTGTGTGTGTGTGTGTGTGAGCACGTTTCACAATTATCATACGAGTGTATGACGGTGAATAAGAGAGAGGGAGGGAAGGAGGGAGGAAGGAATGTGTTAACATCACATATAAATGAATGATATCAGAATGTTTGAAAACAAACATGTAATGCTTGATTTGTTTTATTAGAAAAAAAAAACCCACCTTCTTGTTCAAACTCTTTTGACCAGTTTGTGGTTCCACTTCATCTTTAATGGCATTTTCCTTGTGGCTGATAGCACAGAAGAACCAACATTTAGGGAGCCAACATTCTGCAGTAAAGAGACACTACTCTATTCTTCCTCAGGTCCTGGTGTGAACTTTTGTAACTTGTTTTGATTCTAAACTGATCCAATTCAAAGGTGATCATGCATGCCTCTGAATAAGCTATGGTGGCCTGGACAGACAGGATTTGTCGACTTATACACACTTGGTTACTTGTCTTGATGAGCCTTCTCTCATATTCATTTGGATTATTTTGCTGATACGACCATCTGGGAAATAGCTCTGTAGCCCTCTCTTATTTGTACCTTGCTAGCCAAGTATATTGGGTGTTCTGGCACCCTTTACATCTGGATCATAGCACCTTTTGCCACATGACTTTGGTGTTCGTGGCATACTGGCAGGTCAAATTTCATATATATATATATACCGTAAAGCTATTAGGCAACCAGTGGCATGCCCCATGCACTTGCTGATGACTGATGTAGTGGTCCTTTTACCACATTAATTCAACTTGGTGTTCGTGGTACGACCACTGTATCACTGTCATCTTTTGCGCACAGTGACTTATTTCTTTGACATTATCATGTGTCTCAGTGTGTGCAATCCCTGCCTATTTGGCAGCAATCGTTTGTATTGGCATGTAAGGTCTGATTGGTTGGGTCTTCTCCTTTTCATGATCCTGGCTCATTTTATTTTCTCAAATCTGACTCTTGCCAGAGGAGCCGAGAGGGAAAGCGGAAACAATTCTTTAACCTTCAGGGCACAGCCGAGACTCAAATCGAACTGGCTTTTCGGCGCAGAGCTCTGGGGTGAGTTGAGGTCAGCCTCACCATCCTTTTCAATACTCAGGAAACCCTATGACGCCCTCCCTACAGTGCAGAGAAGGGGTGAAAACTGAATTCAGGCTGTAAGTAACAGCTCCCCTGCTCTCCATCTTTTTTACGGAAATCCTGATGTAAGGTGTATTCCACTCTTAGTGGAGATATGGCATTTGTTTGGACAGGTAAGTATATCATAAAACTACTTTTAGTAGTAATATTCCTTTTTCAATGCAAAAGTTTTTTTTCTTATCTTTTTAGTTTATTTGGAACCAAAACAATAAGTTTAATGCCATGTTTTGGTTGATACTGATAATGGGTTTAAAGGCTAAAAGAGGGAGAGAAGGCAAAAGCAGGTACAAGTATATTCACCCTGTATCCATCAAGGTCTCGCATCTGTATCTGTAGTAGAGAAAGGTCTCGGAGGATTTGAAGGTTGTCCTGAAAAAAAAAAGAAGTCTGAAAATTGTCCTAGAACAAGAATCTAACTTTTAGAACAAGCTATAAATCTATACATAATAAAATCCAACTGATAAAGTACATCTGGTTTTCCCTTCTTTTTCAGGATGAAGCAGAAAGCTCTTTTCTGTTACTGATGTTACTGTAGAACATTAAAAAAAGAAATCAATAACTGAACTGAAATCTTTAAAAAGAAACTGCTACATTTTCTACCGAAATTTGTAGATGCCTCTGCCTGTTATGTTCAAATTCATTACAAAGGTGAATAATATTCCATTTCTTTCAATTTTTTTTTCTTCTCACTATTCATTTTTAAATCTGGTTTTCCTGCACTGGGCTTTCAAAGCCCAATCTATGGAAAATCTGGTTTACCTGCTTTAGATTCCTGAGTTCAAATTGTAAACATCTCTCTGACTGTACTAACAGGAAACCAAGCCACGGGTGAACACAGGTACTCTTGCATTTAGGCATACAGCAGTTACTTAAATAAATCATGATCAATGTATTCCTTCAGGAAATTTTAACTATTAACAAACAAACAAAAAAGGGCCACTCAGAACTTAATCCATTCAATAAACTTATCCCTGAATAAAATATGATTTAACGGCTTTACAGCAATGAACATCATCGATATTAAAAAGAACAAGTCATCAATTAGTATGGTCATTCGTAATAAAAAACACTGACTAAAATTCAAGATTTAAATTCATAAAATGAACAAGACACCATTTGAGGAGAACAAAGAAAGCATTCAATCAACTTCAAATAAAGGGAGTCTGAAGCCCCAGTGAAGGTGTCAGGCACTTTTTTTTAATCAAAGCCCTGCATACATCTTCTTACTCTCATGCTGCACATTTCTGCCCTTTGGAAAGGCCAGCTTCATTTTTCTTTTCATGTTCACCCTATCCCTGATTATGTGATATCATCTTTATCTTTTTTCTCCATGACAGGAATATTTCCTTAGTTTTAGGTCTCTTAACGTAAATGTCTTGATACACACTCGGCTATCTGTAGTGAAACTGACATAATATCCACTTGCTGACATATAAAAACCTTGCTTCTCAACACATCTGGATCCCTAAGTTCTTCATCAGACACAAAACCACAGATGAATCACAGGCTAATTTTCATACCAGATTTATGACAAAACTTTATTAAACTATTCCTCATCAAAGATTAGGGCATGCAGCATTTTCAAGAAAACTGGTGTGCATTGGAAATTTCTCTGCTCTCAAGATTCAACAGTTTTCTTCATGACAAACCTCCCATTACAGAATCAAAATTGTAGCAAGATTGCAACTAATTGACAGGCATGACAAATTTAAAAACCGTCTGCAGTCTATTTCACTCATCTTGCTCTCTTTACGCAAAACCAAAACAAGGCATGCCATATATCTATATCTATATCTATATGCCATATACCGCCTTTTCCATGAACTGTGAATGCACTTCACAACACTTTTCTTAGTTGTTTTTTTTTCCCCCATACAGCAGAATATTATATTTTAAGCACATTTTTCAGTGTTTGCAAGTACTGAATAGTGTAGAAAATATGGCAATAGTGTAAGGGTACGTCCAATTATCAAGTCTTGATATTCAAAAACAAGATGAGAGACACACATCAGTAAATATAAAGGATACAAAGATACTAGCGCTGGAAAAAACATCATTTACTTGATTAAAAAAAATATATATATATAAATGGATACCCTGTTCGTTATCCTTTCGGGAAAGTATGAATTACATATACGTCCTTGCGATAGTTTGCATGCTATTTTTTTTTCCCTATGAATTTTTACTCCGTGCAGCCAAAAACAGCTTTGATAAAAGAGAATAACGGTCAAAATAATACAAGGAACTGAACGGATAAACTGGTGGTGACATGGTACATAAAAAAAACTGGTGGTTAAAGGAGTTCAACAGTCACTGTTCTAAGACATCAAATCATACTCTTGGCTGGTTGCACCCCATAGGTACACATGGAAACATGACATTTCCTTTTCCACATAAATTGTTCTCATTGAACTTGAACAGCATGTTTGTCTCTTTCACATGCTTTGCTGTAACAGATAACTGTAACTTACTATTCAACAGAAACCTTCATTCACCAGATCAGAATTCGTAGACAGAAAAATCACCATGTGGGTGTCTGATCCAAATTAAACATTCATCATCCTGATGAAGAAGAATTTCTTTCAGTCTATTGTTCTTGAAAATCAGGTTATCATCGTACACTCGAATCCAGTTCGAAAGATTTTTTTTTAATGTATGCTTTCTAAGCATCCAACCTTATTTTTGTTATCAGGACTTTTAGCAAAGAGTTCTTGGTTACTAAAGATTTTCAACAATATAATTAATAACAATATAAGATGACATTTCATGACTGCATTTGATTTTTCAATTTTCATGCTCTCATTAACATGAAGATTCCTATAAAAAAGGGTTTTGCTGCTAGTAAAATGAAGGAACAAAACAAAACAATACAATGACAAAGCACGCTTCCACCAAATCTTTCCAATTCTAAAATTGATAACATAACTATCTTACCTTATCCCACTTGAGAGCATTCCTGTAGCACTTGATGGCTTCATCATACTTTCGATCTGACCGCTGAAGCAGTCCATACACATGCCAGCCTGTTTCTTGGTAAAGGAAACTAATTATACAGAGCATGTGTTCTACTGACAAAGGAACAAGGAACTGTTACATCTATAATTTTCTATATAACATTATTATTAGAGCCCTTCTGTAACACTTTCCAACATCTAAAACTGTTTCCTGTAGTTAATTACATGCCCTTTAACAACAAAACAATACTGAATTTTTTGCATTAAATATATTTCATATGAAAGAGGAGTTAAGCTGTCAAAACAATGTAACATTAAATTTCTGCCGTAAATATTTTCGTGAGCAAGGGGAGCTATACTGTCATATGAATCCACTGTTGCATTTCTTAGGTTTTATTTTTAAGAGTAGCATAACCCTTTCCGTTTCCTGTTCATGAAGTTTCTAACAAGTACTTGCATATTTATCAGGCCTCTAGGAGAACCTATTCAACAACCACTGTGGATCCAAAGTGCAAACCTTGATAGGCACAATGTCCCAAGTGTGTAAAAAAAATAAAAAAAAAAAAAGCTGAAAAAGAAAAAGGGAACAGAAGACAAAAGAGTGGAGGACTTGAGCCAAACTCTCTATGCATGAATGAAAGCCCAAAAGGAACTGGCATTAGGAACCTCTGATGGAATGAGTTGAGTATTATTAATATATGATACCTGACATGAGTTTACCACTTCTGGAAAACTGCAAAAGTAAAGCCTCAGACGTTACTAGTCTGAATCTGTATCTTAATTCATCAGATTTATTAAATCATGTAATTTTACATAGTGTAGTTACATCCATTTCAACAGATGTTCAGAAGGATTTAGATCCATTTCTAAACATTCTCTACATCAGCGATTAATATATAGAAAACTTGAAAAACATTTATACAGTCCCTCAGATGTAAACATATAAAAATTTGCTTACAGTGACTAACTTACACACTGTTACCAACAGTGGCTTCATCAGATATGTCTTGATCATTAATGACAAGGTGACTTGCAGCAAATATTACAGAAACGGTTCTTCAAACAATATTACTACTTTTAAAGCACAAAGGTGTAAGCTTTAACCTTCATCACATGCAAAACCTGTGATGTCTGCAAATGTGGAAGATTAAAGTTGAAATTTTATGTCCCGTCATACGCAACCCAGATACCATCAGTGGCAAAGAGGCTATTAGTTGACGGATTAATTTTTATTATACTTACAAACTCGGAATTATGTAATGCTTGCTTGAGTTTTTATAGCATGTTTCCCAGTCTTCTGTCTCAAAGATTGATCAGAATATGAAGAGCAATCCTTTCCACATTTCTTTTTACATCATAAATCTGTATAACTGAGAGGCACGAGTAAACATATAATGCATTTGGTTGAATACTCACTATGTCAAGTACACCGATATATTTGCCATCAATAATTTAAGGCAGCCTTCCATGCGTCAGGATAAAAAAAAAAGGGCTGGCAGAAAGAAGAAAAAATCTAATAAAATAACCAAGGCAGAAAGAAGAAAAAATCTAATAAAATTACCAATCAATGATTTACATAGCAAAGATCCGTACAGTACTGCATGGGAACACACACACACATATTACTAGGGACCATAATGAAAAATGGGTGGGGACAAAATGGCATGTCTTTTTATGTCTGTCTCCATCTTGTTTAAAAACCAAAAAAGGGAAAAAAAAAAGCATTCACTTGCTTTCCTAGTTTACACTTCCTTTTAAACCACAACAAACAATACGCTTGAAGCCTGTTAAGACCTCTATTAGAAATCTGTAATTCTATTTCTTCAATTACCTGAACTGCAAAATGGACAGTAGAAATCCAAATATGCATTTCTTAATTAGCTTTGAAAGTAGGACATCTCACGCACTATGTTCCCAGTTCTCTCACAGTAAATATTCAGGCTAATCACGTTTTATTTGCAAACTTCACATTTCTTTTAATTTTGATTTTCATTATTTGTTTCCAACAGTACAACTTAATACCTGAAATTACTAACATTTTACAGTCTGGTAAGACTTTAAAAAAATAAATAAATAAAAAAATAATACCTCTTCCCACAGACATCAAGTATCACCAGCTCCCTTCAAACATCAAACAACTGTATCCATTGCATATTCAGTTCTTGAGGACTGGCTTATTTTCATATTTGAATTTTCATGACTGTAGGTATTTTTCTTTGACTAATAAAACAAACAAGAGAAAACTGGCAGCTGAAAAAGCCAACAGTGTCAAACACTGTGCAAGAACTTCTTCAAACCAACAGGATATGATTGCATGTATCAAATCACTAAATGTAAGTTTTAATCCTTTTCACCCGCAAAATGGATAGCCTTACTGGTGCAAAAGATTACAACTGTTTTATGTGCTGTCATTCGCAACCAGATTACCATAAAAGATAAACAGGCTATTAGTTGACAGCAAAGTTGAGCAACACTGACCATTTCCTTCAAAATAACTTTACGCCACAGAAGAGAACCATTGTTTTAACACTGAAGGATACAAACATGACTCTTCAAATCATTTCGCAGGCCTCTGCGAACATAATCATATGCCTCTTCTTTTCGACCCAGACAGTTGAGGGTCAAGCCTTTCATGGCCAGAGTTTCTGCAAAAAGATTATAAAAAAAAATTGTTAAAAAGAACAATTAACCAACAACACAAAACAACTGATTTAGCCACAAATATCACATATGGAGAAAAAGGAACAGTCAAAAATCCAACTACTAAAAAGCCTTTTTTTTTTTTTTTTTTTTTTTTAGGTACCTGGTAGGAGTGGGGATGGTGGCGGAGGAAATATGGCATTCCAGGAACCCTACAAAAAAATTACTGTTGACCCATTTCAAGATATATAACTGACTTGTTTCCTTTAAGCTCTCTCCATCAACTGCAAAACTGATCTGATAAGACCATTCCACCCCCCCCCCCCCCCCCCTTTTCTATTCTACATATTCTAATACACACACACACACACACACACACACACACACACACACACACTCACTCATACCCACTTGAACATAAATTCTGCCTGAAAGCATTTCATAAAAATGTGCTTGTCCTGTTTTATATCAATCACCTTTCTGACAAGAGGCAGTGCAACTGTAAAACAGAACCGAACAAAATCTGTTAAAGAAATTTTGTTTATAAATTGCTGTAAATAAAATTCTAAAAAATTTGTTCTAGAATCTTAGTTCTTATGCCTAATGACATATTTAAGTAAATAACCTTTAAAAAGTATTTGCATGCTACCGTAACTAGTGTAAGCCTTTTCAATGTTTTAATGCTAACTAGCAAACCTATGAAAACAACTGAAGATGAAACAAAAGAAAAAAAGCCTGGGTCTGGGGGTTGTAGATGGCTCCTAGTGGAGTCCAGGGCCAAATGAGGGTCATGGGGCAAAGCCCCCTAAACCAATGGACTTGAAGCATTTTGGAGCCTAAAAATGGTCAATTTAAGTTCTATGAGGTCCATGACAATCTTGTACCATTTCAAAATTGAAAACTATGCATTATAATGCAAACATGTATAAAGACTTGCACAAGCTGGGAGTTGTCCTATTTCAAACCCTTGAATACGAGTTTCCTTCATGTGAAGGGACTATAGTAGTATACACTTAAAACTAAAACTATGCATGGAAAAGAAGACACTTATAGATGCTAATGTGTTGCAGTGAAGTCCACCTGCAGTAAGCTCCACCAGGCAAAAGTAAGACTTTTCAGTCTTTCACAAAGAGAAGCTTTTCCCCAGTGATAGCCTTTACTACTGCCAATGACAGAAAGGCAGGACTTGTAAACAAGGAATCCACTATAGTATAACAATGTTTAATCTTAATAACATAAAGTCTTCATTTTCACAAATAACATTCTCTGGACTATTACAGACACTTCAACCATTCTTTCAGTCACTTTGTGGACCTGCGTTTTTGAAACGGCAACATCTTTATGGCATGTAGTCTTTCCAAGCTCATGACAATCGAATTTGGCAGGAAGTAAAGAACTGCTCTAATAAATTCATTTGCAAACTCAGCAATTGAGCAGTAACATGTTAATATGGTTGTTTAGTCAAGCTTCTTTGTTTTGTTAGACTACAAATTTTTCAAACAGAGCAACTGTTTTTTTTTTCTTTTTACACATCAAGAATTTCTGCCACAAAGACGAAGGTTTCATGCCTGTGTGAGGTGTGTTCACGGATGCCACTTTTGTGGAAGATAAATCGCAGCACATACAAGTGAAGAACATTTCTTCTGAATTAGAAAACATAAACAGGGAATAATCAGTGCAGCTGTGGTTTACAGTCACTGTTTCCCCCCACATTTTAAAACAGTGATAATCAATAAATGGTAATAATCAATCTTGGTTTAAATTCTTAAAAATTTTTTAAAACAACAACAACAAACAAAAAAGAACCAGAAGTGTCATATTCAATATGAAAATCAAAGAGGTAAAACAATCTGCTGTTATTTGACCACAATACATTTTTGGTTTATCTAAAGTCTTTAGACCAAGGGTCAAATCTGCTTGAGGAATTTCCAGGTCCTGATTCAGAATTCCTCTGAAGTTCAATTCATGACACTTAAAAGACAATGCCAGAAAAGCCCTTCCTTTTCTTTCTTTTTTTTTTTTTTTTTTATAGTATTCAACTTGCCTGAAAACAGTAAATCCCTTAAAATCAAGTACTGAATACAGGTAAAGAACAAGCACTTACCTCCATGGTCGGCGAACTTGGGGTTTGACAGAATCTGCTTGGCAAACTTCAACCCATTTTTGTACTGCTTCTGCTCGTAACATTTCTGTAAAGTAAACAACACTACCTTTTAGGAAGGACTACAATACAACTCGTTAACAAAAATCATACCACTTAAAAAGGACAGCAAAATACTATCTAAATAAACAATATGCCAACTGTTTTCAGTGCATATTTATTCATGTCAATGATCACAGCTACTTTAACCCATAAAAATTTCAATTTTTTTAATGTCTATATAACTTCACATTCCACTGTTTCTGAGCACCTGTTTGTACTTTCATTACCTTAATTCCATTGCCTGCACATAATTTTTGCTTGTGATCTTAGTTGCCTATCATGTTTAGAGCATTTTTCTTTCCCATATGAAATAGATTGATAACAGGTGGTAATCACCTGTTGACAACAAGCACTAAGTACTCTGAAATGGCACAATAAAAACGACAGAAGTGTGATAAATCGTGTTCAGGATGACTCGATGACAGATGACTTTATGAGACAGCAATTTTTGTAGATTTCTGAGAGACATAGTCATAATGTTATTGTTAAAGCTCTGATTGCATGTGTTGGTGTGAGCTCCAATGCAAGCATGAATGTGTGACTGAGAGAGAGAGAGAGAGAGAGAGAGAGAGAGAGAGAGAGAGGGGCAGGCTGACAAGTGTGTGCATGTGCATGCATGTGTGCGTGGGTGGCTGAGCAGGCGGGCAGGCGTGCTTATGTGTGCACTTTCTGATGTAAACTTAGAAACTTCCGTTGGCTGAGAATGCTATGATGCATAAATTTTTCCAAATCTCTCGTGTCCCAGATACAGAGTCTCTCGTTTGGTTCTGATCATTTTCTTCAACTATGGCTGGTATTCCTCTGTAAGGCTGGGTGGCTCAAACTGAGTGGACAGAGCCAGCATGAATTCAAGTGCAAAACCAAATCCAGTAGTGTAATATCCCACAGCTTCTCCACCCAATGACTCTACTAATTCCATTACTCGTTTCTCTGTCCACTTGTTCATCTCGGCTACCATGTTAAACTGCACTGCAAACAAAGTGGTGCAAAGTTACTGACTTAGTTTTTCATCACAAAAGGGCAATTTGTAGTTTTTCATCACAAATGGGCAATTTGCTAAAACGCATCACCAACAGCTTTAGAGAAGACTTGATGGGAGAAGATATGCTTAAGTCCCAAGCCCAGATTTCTGTTTCCTAACAGGCAGTTCAATGGCATGAGGAGATACTGTTCTTGGGAAGTAGAGTTCAACAAATGGCTTTACAGAGTGCTAACACAACAGCGAGTGTGAATAACTGTCCAGATGGCCGCACACATATTCATCACATACCACCAAAAATAAAAACAAATCTGGAAAAGATAACTGTAAGACAAAATAAAATCATTAGGGGAAAAAAACCCAGTATTGCAGTATTCCTGTAGCAGTCCTGCTACAGATATAAACACTGATGAACTGTGTTCTAAAGAAGGCTGAAATTTACAAATAATTTACAAACATTTGAAAATATAGCATTTTATTCTATCTATCTTACAGTTTAAGTTATAGACCAACAATTGAAAACCTACAACGAAATGGCATTTTATTCTATCTATCTTACAGTTTAAGTTATAGACCAACAATTGAAAACCTACAACGAAATGGGAAACAGTTCGCAGACCAAGCTTTACCTCTTCCACTAAACTTTAATACATAAAATTAGAGACTACAATTCACTTTGGCATCACAACCTCAGGGTTTCTGTCTGCACCCTGAACCACTGGCGCATCATTCTCGCAAATGACCTGCAGCTGACAGCGTTTTGACTACATCATGGGCTAATGTCCCATGCCTGGTTTGAAACAGTAAGGTGAACATCAAATGTCAAAGCCCGGTTTTCTTTGTTTTCTTTTGTATACTGCTGTGAGCATAGCTCATGGACACTGTTTGCCTGTTTCACTCATAATGCTGTATGTTATTCAACTTATTGTATGTTATGCTATGCCTCCCTCCCCCTCTCCATTTTTTTAACAGCAATTTTGAAGACATGAAATGCCCCCAGGCCCCTCGTGGCCCATCACACCCACCCCAAAGATGATGTGATTCACACTTGAAAATTATTTTCCATAGCTTGGTCTATCACAGTACAGAAATGAGCCATGATATGATCAAGCTTTGACTGCAAGGACCAATGACCCATGCACCTATATTTCCGCAATGAAGACCACAACCCACTGTTCATAGCATCAGCTTACTCCAGTTCCTAATTTGTACCCCACACTCCCACTATCTTATCTGTTCAAAGGAAATAACTTCCTTCTCTTGACACCAACTTATACAATCCAGTGGCTACTATTTGATTTTTTACCCCTATAAATAACAATACCTACATCTTCATCTAGTAAACAGCCACAAGCTTGATGCAATTATTTATCACATTAATGATCATTACTAAGCAAAAATGTGCATCTGACAGTAAAACATACAAATCCCATCTGACACACTGGACTACATGCCAGTGCATCAATTAAAACAACAAAGTTTACCAGGATGCACCCATCTTCTCCTGTACACATTACAACTGCCAGCATAGCATCACATAAAAGTGCTTTCATGCGTTCTGCCATGATCTAAATTAATATAAACATAACTTTCCTCAACGTCTTAGAACTTATAGAATTGATGAACAACTTCTGCTTGAGAACTCTTCTTCACTGAAAACCAACAAGAATCTTCACAAAAGACTACCCAGTCTATGATTCAACCGCAAGATCATGTGATCTGGCCGCACACAAAAAGCATGGCAAACTCTATAAAATTGGGCTTTTCAGGATATAAATCAACAGCCCAGTTGTGGTTTGCATGTGATAATCTTGTGAATGGAATAAAAGTCAAGTGATCTACTGAACATGACCAGCTTGGACAAGTAAAATGACTGGGTTACATGGATGTATAAATGTGTTCAGCACAGTGCAAGTGACCACCAGCCTATCAAGTTCATCAAAGGTTCCGCAAATTCTGATGGCTTGCCTCTTGTTTGTCACCACAGGCTTCTGGCGATCATCGCATGGCAACTGAAATTGGTCATTTGAACAATCTGATGTTTCAACACTGATGGAAATGGCTCACATAGTACAAATTTTGATGGTCACAACTGTAATAATCAATGAGCACACCCCACATAATCAAGTTTCACAGTTAATAACCTGACACTGTGTGTGCACACATTTATTCATTTTAGTTGATAATACTTCACTTTAGTAACAGTGGAATACGAATCTGAATAAATCATGTTTACCAAGATCTGGAGTGTTGTATGAACTCTCGTCATTTGGCTGATTTGCTTCTTATTCCATATCCATTTCTGTCTAGTTCACCTTCTCTGTGTATTTATAAATGTGAGCCAGTGTGTGTGTGTGTGTGTGTGTGTGTGTGTGTGTGTGTGTGTGTGTGTGTGAGTGTGTGCACACATGTGCACATGCGGTTCGTTTTCCAGCAGTTGTAAATTGTGACCCCCTAAATACTTTTGTGACCACCTAGGCTGACCCTCCAATTTCTAGGAAATAATTACCACTGTTATGTGAAATTTAAGCTTTCTCTTTGAAACCCTAAAATTATGTTTTTTTAAATTAATCTCAGAGGAATACCATTAATTTTCTTATATTGCAGAACACAATTTTCATCAAGCTGTGAGTCCAAATAACCTAAAAATGATTCTCTGGATGTGACAGAAAAAAAGATAAACTTAACAGAAAATGACCTATTCCATCCCTTTTGATGATGGATGATATCCTATACTCAAGACAGAGATAGAGAGGGATGGAGGGTGCGGGGATTTGAGAAACACGTGCCATGGTCAGGAACTCAGGCTTGATGACCTATAGTGATGGAGATCTCAGGAAAAGTAACTGACAAACGAAGGGCTAATGCTGCATTCCACTGACTCAGTAAGGTTCCCACGATATGTCATGAGCATATAACCAAGATTTTGTAGCAAAAGGAAACCAAACATGTCTGGATTCTTCCAATCAAATTAGGCTGTTAGCATATATAGCTTCACAATCACAATCCAAGCCTATGTACCCTTCAACCAGTTGCTAGCTCAATAGCTGCAATGGGCAAGCATTGCGGCATGCATGCTTGATTGTCGTACACACAGTTCAAAAAGCTTTGGCCAGACTGATGAAAATCTCCTGTGATGCTAATTTTCAATGTTGTCAGTCTTACTGCCGGACACAATTAAAAACTACCAGAATCCCTGCATTAGTGTACCCCATATTCCATGTAAAATACAATTTTTTATGATACATAAAGCAAAAATGTCATGACAACTTCTCCATTTTTCTGTACGGCTGAAAATGGGTCTTCTACCTGCCTGCCTCTACAATACATGTGCAAAGAAATTAGGCATACCTGCCTCTGATCCAATTTATGCTAATCCTGATATTTACTTCATCATAAACTAAGCCTAATCTAATCTTATCACTTTTATTTACAATATTATCTGTCTGTTCATATAACCAATTCATAACGAGTTGATATGAAGAGCATGCTTAAACATTCAGAATGAAGTATTTGTTCTTTGAACTGGTTATCTTGTGGAAGATGTGTGCAAAGTCAGTGAAAATGGAGGCGCGATCTTCGTTATTTGCCAAGGTGTTCTTCTTTACATGTAACACTTCAAAAACAACACTTGGAACGAAGTTAAAGAAAAAAATGGACTCTGTGCACAATTAAGTGTGACCTGAGTGTCGTCACTAGCTCACGGTTATGGAGAATTCTGTATACAGGCTCCATAGCCTTCTGGTTTGTTCCGAATCTGATGACGCACAAGCCCGCAATGGTAAACGAGGTTAAGAAGCGTGACCTGATCACTTGGTGTTAATGAATTAATTAACAAATGATTTATACTGATCGTCAGTGCTGCTCAATAACTTAACGTCATTGTTAGAAACCAGGACCAATGTGGTTGAACAAAGTTACAACATGCCCAATCGCGAGTGTGAATGATGTCAGCGAGGTTCGTACCCACCAAATAAAGACATGTTAAGAGAAATAAATCTTATTTTTTAGAACGCAAACTTACCAGAATTCGTTTAAACAGAGCATTTTCTTTCGGTGGCAAAGGATTACTAGTAGGCATGTTGGAAAGAAAGGCTAAAAAGCCTGCACTTCCCTGACAGTAAAGTCTGGCCACCTAGATCCACCTCGTGGTTCGGGTTTCGGGATTCCGATATGGCCGACCTTTAATCACGTATATTCTCGCCCTAGTGTGAAAATGTTGAATGTGTAGTGCGACGCCTTTTTCTATGCATCAGACATGCATTTCAGAATTTTTTTCAATAAATTTCTTTAAGCATAAACTTATGGACAAATGATGCATTATATGAAAAAGTGAAATTGCAGACTACGACAACAAAGATGGCGACTTGCATGATAAAGTGAATGTTGTCATAGGTCTCATACGACAGATTTTGGTTTACACTTTTGCTCCCGGTGTTTTTAACATCATCACATTAAATTCAGTTCGAAGATGAGCGGAGAAGCTAGTGGAGGACAAGTTCAAGAAATCACACGGTCGGATGCTGTTGTAGAAACGGCAGAAGAAGGCGCAGTGAAAGTAGTGGAAAAGCAAACGCAACGGAGAATTTTCAAGATAATCGTGATTGGAGACTCCAATGTCGGCAAGACCTGCCTGACATACAGATTTTGTCTGGGAAAATTTCCAGACAAGACAGAAGCAACAATTGGAGTCGATTTTAGAGAAAAGTCAGTACAAGTTGATTCGGAACATCTGAAAGTAAGATATACTTTTTTCTTTTCTTTTTTGTTTTTCCTCATAAATAATGTAACTAAATTGTAAGATGTTAGGATCTTGTGATACCTTCTGTCGCGAGTCGTTGATCGATCACAGCGTGCCAGTTTAGATTATTTCCGCTGGTAGTTGACAACTTTCCAAAAGAGATGAAAGCTGATTTGATTGAAATATGTGAAAAATGTTGTCAAATTCTGACATTTTGTTGTTTGAATCTTTGATTCTTTGGCATGTTTATTGTCATACAACTTTGAGGTAATTATACTTAATATATTTTGTTGTTAAAATGTAAAATTTTATTACTCTGACATGTTTGAGGTCTCGGCCAGCAAGGGAACCCATGAAATTAAATTGCCTTGTTAATGTTCTCTTTTTTCTGTCAGATAGTGTTATAGATGTCCTATCGACTATTCTGTAATTGTAAGGAAGGTCTTAAGTTAAAAAAGGAGCATGGGTTATTGCAGTTGAAAGCCTTGGACACAAAAGTGTTGATGGTCTTGGCCTCAATAACTTCTTGGGGCAGGTTGTTCCAGTTTCCGATTGTGACGTAGTGCTTGGCAGTAATAAGTTTAAGTATACATGGATTAGCCTGACTGTTGGATATTGGACACCAGGCTGATTGCTCTTAGTACAAAAGGCCAAAACAATTTCTGTTGTTTGGCACCTTGTTCAAATGATTTTTAGCCAAGTCAACCACAGCAATTAATTGCATTTATAACGAAACTGCAACAACGTGTTGGCTTATAATGTAGAATTTCACTACTGGATATGATTTCAAGACAGCATAAGCTTACTGTTCATTCATACTGATTTTGTAGAATAATGAGAGCAACTTCCCATTTAACTTCAAGGGAAGTAACTGACAATCTGGAAGAATTAACAAATATTATTGCCAGGGCAGTGTATATTCAGGCCTTTTTTGTTGTTGCATTGATGGATAGTTCTAGTCAAGTAAACTATGACTACTCTGTGGTCACATTCCAGGATAAAAAGAATAGTTCTGGCACAAAGGAATCACAAATGTTACCTCCAATCATTATGATATTGATCGATCAAGCCAGTAACATTACATTTGATGCACTGATTTTCACACGTAGGGTCCATGGGATGTACAGTTTTTTTTTTTGATTGCAGGTATGATTGTTTTTCTGCAGATTTCTTTGGAATTGAAAGTTGTAAACTATCAAAAAGATCATGTCACAGATTTTGCTCGCTCAGTCACTGGTTCTTGATCAGTAGGTCTCAAATCAATTCCCCTCCACTTCCACTGGAAAAAGCATTCATTTTGATGACTGTGTGAAGATGTTTCCCTGTATTAATGGGTGTATCACTTACTAGTTTATTTTAATTTTCTTACAGCTGCAGTTGTGGGACACAGCCGGTCAGGAACGATTCCGCAAATCCATGGTACAACACTACTATCGGAATGTCCATGCTGTGGTTTTTGTGTACGACATGACAAAGATGTCTTCCTTTGAGAATATGCCTTCATGGATTGAAGAGTGTGACCGTCACAACCTCAACAAATACATCCCCCGCATCCTGGTGGGAAATAAATGCGATATAGTTGAACGAGTAGCTGTCAACACAAATCTGGCACAAAAATTTGCTGATGCTCACAACATGCCTTTGTTCGAGACATCAGCCAAAGATGATGAGAAGGCAAATCATGTGGATGCAATTTTCATGACAGTGGCGCACAAACTGAAGAATTCTAGGCCCATGATGCCAGCTCATCTTTCAGAGATTGTGCCAAGTGATGCATCACGCAATGACTTTGTGAACTTGAGGGGAAGTCCTCGACACAGAGGGTTGGAGTCTGCCAACCAGAGAGAAGATGGAGAAAAGAGTGACTGCGCATGCTAATGTGCTCATGGATAGTCATGGGCTGTGTTTGATATATGTGTAGGTTATTCCTTTTTATTTGCTTTATTTCTTATTATTGATTTCATAGCCAGCATTTTTTTTTTTTTTTTAACCTTCCCTCCCATGTTAGCTTTTTATTCAAACTGGTTCTCTTACTTTGTTGAAAAATTCCATTTTTGTTCCCTTAGCACACAGTGATTTGCAACATCTGCATTGGACATGGTAGTCATTGGTCACATTTGGCATGATGCTCATGTTGCTGCAGTCTCAGCTGGCCTCGTGAAGCTGTTGTGTGAGGCCCATTTGTTTGGTGTCACATGAGCCATTAGATTTTAAATGGAGCAGACAAGTGTTATTGCAAACAAAATGTTTACACAACGTTCAGTTGCAAGAATAGAAACAATGAAGGGAAGCTGTATTGACAGGCATAACATGTGTGAACAAGGTGACATTCTCATGTTCACTTTTTCTAACAAATTTATACATCTCTGGACTGATTTATCATATTAAAATTGTTCCTGTTAGCATCTCTTGAAAAAAATATCTTACTTAAAAGGACCCTAAAAATGAAATGACCTTTTGAAAATGGATGTTTGAGGAGTGAGGATTTCTGTGAAGTTAGTTGTTCAGGGAAAGATCATATTTAGACCAGCAAAGCCATGTTTTTTTGTTGATGTTTTTTGTTATGAAAGAAAACAAAAATGCTAGAAAAGACTGATAAGATCAGAGAGGCCCCTGATATTCAATACCCTTTACTAAAGCTTGCAAGACTAAATACTGCAAGTGACAAGGGCTAAAAATGTGCAATGCCAGCTGGGTGAAGGGTCACATTATTTTGTTAACATTGATATAACAGCTTCAGGTTTTTTTTTCTTGTATGTTTGTTCATGTGTGTCTGTTTTGTTTGTTTGTTTGTTTTTTATCTGTGTGTTATGGTTAGCCTTTGATGTTTATGATAATGTTTGTTCATTTCAGGTCATTCATAGTGCTTTTGACATGTAACTTTGACAGAACTTTATAATAATGGGTGTACATAGTGTTTGAGTTTCTAAGCTCATCTAAGTGAGGATCAAGAGAACGGGGGTGAGGGGTGGGGAGGGAGTCAGTACAGTGATAAGGTCTTGCATTGAAAGAATAAGCAGAAAGTTTTCAACTTTTTGATTATAATATAAACAGTGCAATAGGAATACTCTATAGTATGCAGATGATGTTATGCTGTCTTTGCACTCAGACAGTGGGCATGCTTGGTGTTACTTTGATGTTTTAACTCCTGTCCAATGAATCTGGTTTAAAATGTGGCGAAAGTTAATGTCAGGTTTCATGGTGTAGTTTTGTGAATTGATTATTTCCTATTCCCATGCATTTCTGAGCATAACCTGCCAGTGCTGGCAGTGGCAGTTATTTTGGTGTCAAATTCACTGTAGGTGCTGTATTTTGCTTGGATTCACTTCGAATTATGAGTGGGAGAAGAGGAAAGGGGTGGGAGGGTTGGGGGGAGGGGAGGGGCGGGGAGGGGGGGGGGTTGGAGGAGGGGATGTGACTTTGTTCACTTCTTGGTCTGATCTGTTGTGTTGGAGAACAAGTCTCCCACACACAAAGGAAATTCCTATCTTATATTGTCATTGATATTCTAGAGAAAAATAATACATCCATGTTATGATCCAGTTACAACATTTTGCTTTACGCACTGCTGGTAGTGTTTGTTCTGGACAGGCTAAGTTTCAGAATAACTATTCAGAATCATTGAATCCAGGATATTAGTATTGTCATTATTATTATGATTATCAAAATTACTGGTCATATGAAATAGACTAGTAATTTTAATGACATTGTTTGTACATTTGTTCTCATTGAAGGTGTTTGGCTTTTCCATGCCTTTTTTGTCTTTGGAAGTGTTTGAATTTCAAATGCCTATCCAATCTGGACATTAATCACACAAATCTTCAACAACCCAATTGTGAATAACCCTTGCCATTTGAATAAACTGATGATAATGGCACCAATTATTACCAGATGTATTTTCTCAGAGTTTTGAAAAAAAATTCATGTCACAGTAAAAAGAAATTCACTGTACCACCCCATCTCATTCGATGTAAATGTGCTGGCCTTTTTTTCTTTTGTTTTTGTTTTAAATTTTATTTCATAAATCTACAAGATTTCTATTATGCTTCACAAAAACAAGATGGCAGCTGTGATGAGAAAAATAGAAGTCGGTTCCAGTGATTGTCATGACAGATGGAGCTTTGGGTGATCGGTAGATTTTATGGGGAGTGGTGGTGTCAAAATGAAAACTTCTCTCATCTGTTTTGTCTCCGTAACTGGCGTCATGTTTGACTTGAAGGCTGGTACAGAGCTATGCAGACTTTGTGTCTATGCGATGCAGATGGTCAGACTAAATTGCAACATGATTGAATTGGTTAGTATGGTATATTTTGTGTATTATTAAGATTTTTAACCATATGATGGTTTCCAGGGAGAAAAATTCTTGTGTAGATACAAATAATTAAACATCCACATGTATACAAGACTTACATTGTTGGTTTGTTTAAGGGAAGTATAGGTTTAATATACAGACCAGGTCTAGAGCTTTGTCTCATGTCTGTCTGTCTGGCAAACACACACCACACACACACACACACACACACACACACACACACACACACACACACACACACACACACATACGCACACACACACAGAGCAAAAAATGACATTTATATTCCTTTTTAATTAGTGCATGATGATAATTATTGTACACATTTACATATGATGCCAGCAATTTAACCATACACAGTTGTTTACCATTTTGAGGACATGAATGTTTTTGAAATCCATAATGTACACTTTATGTTCGTACTTGATGACTGTCTTGTAACAGGAGTGGAACAATTACCTGATTAGGAAGGGTTTCTTTCAAGTATAATGAGTACTGCTTTACATTTATAGGGTTCATGCTGTCCATGAAGACTCTTGAAAATGTCTGACATTCAAATTCCCTACTTCAAGTCCTTGAGAATTAGACTTTTGTCTGTAAGAGCTTTCAAATTCTTCACAAAAACTTAGAAGTAGGGACATCTTCAAAAGTATCAAAAGATGCAAGCTGGAAGGCAATCCAGAAAAGATGCCATTTATTTGTAACAGTTTGTAGCTTGGTTGCTCTGTCTTTTATTGCACTTTTATCACCATCATCTCACTTGAGACGTTTAAAATAAAATGTATTATGTTGCGCTTGATGTTTCTGGCAGTTTATGCAAATTTTACAATTCTTTTAAAACCAGTGTCTGGTCTTAGAAAAAGAAAAGAAGGCTATCACTTTTCTTTTTAATTTTGATGATAGAACCATAATAAAGCCTGCTTCAGATGTCGATGGGAAATATTCAGTGGATGTTGCAGGTACAATGAGCTTGGTTTGTAATCTCGCATCGGGCGTGCCATGAGGGTTTTGACAGCTGTGGGTTTGCTTAACTTTTGTCTAATGCATAATTTCAATTTCTACCATTTTTTTTTTCAGTCCAAAACTAAGGTTATGTGTGATTTATGTGTGGGGTGTAGATTGTGAATCCGTGAACTTTGAGTTGGACTAGTCGTACTACTTTTTTTTTTTTTTTTTTTTTAAATAAAACACTTGTGCATGCTCAGTTGTGAACAAGGTTCATTGGTTGTCTTTCACATGGCATCTTTTCAAAATGGTGTAAATATGTGCTACACTGTATTGGTATTGCTCTTGATTGCTGCTTACCATTCACAGGGGATCTTTCATGTTAACAACATTGCCATTATCCATGATTTCTGGATATTTTTATTTGTGTTTTGATGATTTGATTGTGTTTCACAGGTTGTACAATGTGAAATGTTTTTTTTTAAGAAATTGTATGCATGTAGTTCTGAACACAAATCAGTGCTTCTGCATCTATCAGTGGTTCTGAATATGGATAACAACAGAATTGAAAATATTTTGATTGTTTGACTATACACTGTCTCTTTTTTTTGTAGGTTTGTAGTTGTGTTCCTTCACTGCTCATATTACTTTGGTTATATCACTTTTTGTGGGTTTTTAAAAAAATTTTTTTACTATTTATGTGTCTTGGTAATTAACATGATTTTATGATTTGTTATCTTTCTTGTTTGTTTGACTACACACTGTCTTTTTTTGTAGGTTTGTAGTTGTGTTGTGTTCCTTGACTGCTCACGTTACTTTTGCTATATCACTTTTTGTGGGTATTTTTTACAGTTGAAGTGTCTTGGTAATTAGCAAGATGTTACTACTTGTTTTGGTAAAACTGGTTTGCATTCCTGCAAAAACGTGATCTTCAGCTTAATGTAGGTGGTGATGGTGATCTGTAGCTTTCTTTCTTTCTTTTGTGTGGTAAATGTTTGTGTGACTGTTTATGATTGATTTTTCTATTTCTCTGCTCTTTTTTTTTTTTTTTAATTTAAATCGTGGGAGTGGTAGAGCTGCAGGGGAAGACATGGGTTATGGAGCCCTTCCTGTTACATAGATGTATTAGAAGTTCTATTGGAATGTGCTCGTAATGACCTTAACCAGCCCAAAATTTTGAAGGGAAAAAAAAAGATTGAATATAAAGTGATTCTTGATTTTGTCAAATACTAAAAAATGTGTTACGCAAATAACCATCCATGTTTTGTGTGTGTGTGTGTGTGTACGTACATGATAGACTTAATCAGGCTTGAAAATCTATATCTGCAAAAACGTATTCCATAGTTATTCTGAAGATCATGAGACATCAGCAAAGTAGTATCATGCCTTTTCATTTTTTAACTTCCAGTATTTGCTATGCTGAAAACCGGTCTGTTCTGTGCTATGAAGGCTAGAACACGATTTGTTTTGTTAAGCAAGTTTGAAATCAGTATCTGCAAAGTGTATTTCTATGTTCACCCCCAAATCATGAATTAAATCAGCATAGTAATGTCACGTCTGTTCAGTTTTTAACTTTGTTTGCTGTGCTGGAAACAGGTCTGTTTTGTGCCATGAAAGAAAGAAAAAGATTTTTCCATCTGAAAAGAAATTGCATGCAAAATGTGTGTTTGTTCATAACACAAAATAAAAAGAACCACTTACAAGAACACATGTGGATTCACAAGGGTATTTATAATGTTCCACTTCTGGAGTAGGGTTTATTTACTTATTCTATGTGGTGTCTTTTGAAACATAATTTATTCATGGAAATAGATTTTCGAAAAGATACTTCATATCATATCAAGGATGATCCTGGAATAAAAGTATGAAAATACCCCCTGCTGTATCAAACCAATTTTCATTGGGGTTTTTTGTTAAATAAAGGTTTTAACATTTTGTATTGTTACTGTTTTAACAAAAGGGGGTCATCAAGCTAATGTTATTCATATTCATTCGGTACATAACTGATACTGTCCAATGATGCAACAACAAGGACTCATCTGATTTCAAAATGGAAAGAAATCTCACATTCTCAGCAGCAAAGATTTAAGTTTATATGTTGTCACTTATCCCTTGACAACAGGCATAAATTTGAAGATGTCATATGAGAAATGAAATTCTTTCTGTTTATTTCTTTGAGTATGTGCGAACTACCTGGTGTACTCTTTTTTGAAAAAAAATCAGTGCTTGATTATGGTTATCCATTTCTTAGCAAACAAATCATGCAAACGACTGGAAAATTCATCATCCTAGTTCAATCTTTTCTGTACACTTATTTTGGGGAAAAATCATTGTTTACATATAATTTGGCAGAGAAAATTTTGATGTATTCTGACGGCATTTTTACATGGTGCAGGAGTTTGGTTTCAGCTTTGAGAAAACACCCTTTTATTAACAAAATCTGACAATGTCCACTTATTAATCAATAATGATGAGTTTACTGGAGAAAACAGAACCAAATGTGAGAGATGATGCTTCTATTGATCAAGCAAACCATCAGATGCATCCCACAACCTGTCTGCACATCATTTATTGTGTGCAGAGCAATATTCATCCACCACATTGTATCCAGAACAAGCTAAGTGGATATGATAGTTCATGACCCATGCAGACACAGTTCTTCAGCATCAAGACATCCAAACTCACAAAACTGGTCAAACTCATCAATTAAGATCTAGTTGCAAAGCGAGAGGACTGCAGGCGGAAATCTAAACAAATCTTAAATAAATGTTAGCGAACCGCCCAGAGAACGTGGACAAACGAGTCACAAGACGAAACACAACTAGTTTCGACCTCTTAGGTCTTCATCAGGTGAGATATTAACGAATAAAACAATGAAAATTCACTTAGCTTTGATCGCTTCAGATCACTTGGTAGGGTTCAGCGCAAGGAAGAAGGCGTTGAATGAGAACGAGGCTGTTGGAAGGGAAATAGTGAGCGAGTCAAAGTCGTAATGAAGATAATAATATTACTGATAGGAATACTAATAATGGTCAAAATACTGAGAGAGAAAAAAAAAAAAAAAAAAAAAAAAGGGACAAGATTACTACCAGTCTGTGTCAATAAGTATGGGTATGGGAGAAAGGAGAGTGGGTTAGAGGATTTCTAAACAGCAGGGTTACCGTGGCAACAGTCCCAGAGGCGAAGGCGATGGTGATGTCAATGCCAGTGGTAGTATCAATACTAGCAATAGTATTACTGAATGATACTGCTAACAACGATAGTGAAGGTTAAGGTAATGAAAGCATGATACAGAAATATATTTAGAAAATACAATTTTTATAATAATCAAATAATAATTATTTGATTATTTGATTATTATAAAAATTGTATTTTCTAAATATATTTCTGTATCATGCTTTCATTACCTTAACCTTCACTATCGTTGTTAGCAGTATCATTCAGTAATACTATTGCTAGTATTGATACTACCACTGGCATTGACATCACCATCGCCTTCGCCTCTGGGACTGTTGCCACGGTAACCCTGCTGTTTAGAAATCCTCTAACCCACTCTCCTTTCTCCCATACCCATACTTATTGACACAGACTGGTAGTAATCTTGTCCCTTTTTTTTTTTTTTTTTTTTTTTTTTTCTCTCTCAGTATTTTGACCATTATTAGTATTCCTATCAGTAATATTATTATCTTCATTACGACTTTGACTCGCTCACTATTTCCCTTCCAACAGCCTCGTTCTCATTCAACGCCTTCTTCCTTGCGCTGAACCCTACCAAGTGATCTGAAGCGATCAAAGCTAAGTGAATTTTCATTGTTTTATTCGTTAATGTCTCACCTGATGAAGACCTAAGAGGTCAAAACTAGTTTGTTTCGTCTTGTGACTCGTTTGTCCACGTTCTCTGGGCGGTTCGCTAACATTTATTTAAGATTCATCAATTAAGACTTTTGGTTACAAATGTGCCAGGGTTACTTTCCTTGCATTTACACAGCCAAAGATGTCTGTGAGCTTTGACACTTACCGATGCAGAGACTGACCCAATTTTTCTGTTGACAGAGGATACTGCATGGTATCTGTGGTGCTTAAATTTTAAGTTATGATTTCTAATCACTGGTTGAGAATATCACTGATAGTTGCATACGGCGATGAATTTTTTTTTCTTTTTATCACGTTTTGATGCTGTGGCTCAGCATGTGTTTTGTGTGAATAATGAGAAACATGAAAGTGATGTGTGATTACTTGTCATGTGACAGAATGAGGTAAGAAATACACAGATTGTGTGAAGGAAAAGTGTGTAACACAAAACTTTTTTGATGCATTGCCTGAAAACAGAGAGATTTACTTGACAATTCTGGACACTATACCACAGTCACAAGACAGTTTTTATTTTTCAGTACAATTCATTTCCAAAAGGAAAAAGTGAAAACTCCTGTACTAATTTTTCAAGAAAATAATCGGCTTGGGGAAATTGTGCATCCACATGCATATGTGTGAAAGAGTGAGAGGGCATACATCGCTCTCTTGGCACATCAGTTGCTACGCAATTTGTAGATTAAATTGGACAGGTAGATTAAAGATTGTAGATTAAAGATTGTGGTATTATTTTTCATGGGAATATATGTTGTACCATTGTAGATCTTGTGGAAAAAGATTTTATGTAAACTTGGTCTTGCATACAGCCCCCCCCCCCCCCCCCCCCCCAACCCTGTCCCATATACTACACACACACTTGATCTCTCTCTCTCTCAGACAAAGAATATCTAGATGACCAGTTACTTTGACTTTGACTTTGACGTTACAAGATTCAGGTCCTTTAAGTCATAGGACCATGTTCAGGTTCTCAAAACTAAAAACTGATTGACATCCATCATAATGGTTTGTGAACTTGGTGGTTCAGATGTTAGGGTGATCTTGAAGGTCATCTCATATATGGAAATGCTAACGGAATTGTACTTATGGATCCTTTCTAACAGGTGTGAGTCCTTTTCCTTCCTTCCTTAAAGCAAGTGAGCCCAGGACTGGGAAAAGAAAAACGTTTGTTACCTAACAGGTGTTTAGCTTATAGGTACTCCATGTTTTTCTTTGTCCTCTCCTCTGTGTATTACCACCACGAAGCAGTATTACATGATCATGCCTGTCTTATGAGAGATAACATCTGTCTTCCCTGAATCTAATCCAACATTGCGGTGATTTCAGTCTAGGCATTATAATGTGTGCTCCCTTGAGAAACAATGGTATCTAACGTAAAGCCAGTGCTGTGAATTACTGATCGGTTTGGCTTGGAGTTATTGTATATCATGGCTTTGATTCACTTCAGGAGCAAGTTACTGAACCTCTTCCTGTCTTCATGTAAGATTTCCTAAGTTTGCAGTCACATATAATAAATCATGGCACTAAATAGTTTTATGATAAAACTGCTTCCTGAAATGATGTGATATTATCTGAGACTGCTGTTATTTAACCTACCAGTGTTTGGAAAAAAAAAAAAGGAATGCAATTCTTATTTTTTTCGGAAAGAGATCCTTCTTGTTGTTTCATGGTTGTGTTTATACAGTCACTTAAGGCTTTTTTTTTTTAAAGCTGTGAACTATTTTTCTTTATAAAACGTATTCCGTTGTTTTGTCTGATGTAGCCATTTTGCTAAATAATGGTCTCTGTCTGAGTGCACTGTTGATAAAGTTTTCGTTTCCTGTTTCATAATAGCTTTTTGCTCTGATTTTCTTGCTGCAAATTCCGTTTTCAAGTGCAAGTTACCGTCATTGTAAGCAGTGGTTTCAATTTGAATGTTAATTGATATTGCATGTTGCCTTTTTTGTTCTTTTTTTTGCATTTTCACTTCACCAATGGTAAAATGTCACATTTCATGTCTTGTGTTGTCCATTTGCTTGCTTGAAAATTAATAAAATTTAAATAAGTGTGTTTTGGTTTTCCTGATATTGTTTGCTTGTCTTGTAGATATATTTGCAACTAAATAAGATTTCACGTTTGTTTGGATTAGTCTGATTTTTGTTTTGTGTTTGCATTTCAGAAAACATTTGGTGACATGAATCTTTGATGTTCTTATTTCTCATTATTCTGTCAATAGACTATCAAATTACAGACAACTTATTCTCACACACGTGCGGGCGCATGCACACACAATCACACTCATTTACTCGCCCAGACACAGAGTTTTGCTCTTTACATAAAATGAAATTATATGACAGACTAATATCCAAATCTAGGTTTTTACAAGTGCATAGCAAGTGCTTGCCAAAGCGTACTTAGCGATTTACTGCTATGGCAACCATTTTATTGTAAAAGTATCTGGATCTGGATCTGGATTGATACGTCGCTACATCCATTTACTGGCATAGGCACGACGGTGGGGGTGCACAGCACGGTGATATTATCGGCTTCTGGCTTTTGCCAGAGCCGACTTGCAACTCGACTGACTTTTGGTGGACGATGTTATCGTCAAGGTGGTTCCACTCAGTTATTGTCTTGGGGAAGCATGAGTGACGGTACTGATCAGTGTGTGTTTCAGGAATGCAGTAGCACCTATCATTGTTTCATATATAGTTCTCCACTGTGTTTTGTGTCAGGTACGTACTGTTGTCTCTGGTGGAGCGGGATATTAATCCTGGCTGTAGGTCTGTGACCGTCATACACAGAACACCATCACAATATCGCCCATGACCAGTTGGCTGTTGGGATGCAATGACCAGGCTCCATCCTCGGTTATATGCAACAATAGTGAAGGAGAGTTGGGATGTTAGGAGGGGCTGGGGTGGGGTGAAATGGTCAGCAATGCTGATCTATTCTCCAGGTACCTTTGTGCGATTTTAGCATTCGCATGTTTCCTCAACCCAATGAATGCAACCGATAACAGAATCTTGAACGTGTAATAATCAAATGTGCGTGTGTACACATATAAGTGGGTCCAGCCACCAACATTTCTACTTAAGGTTTCTTCACCCACCTTTAGTCATGACCTAAATGTGAAGTTTGACTTGATACATTGATGGCGTACACCACCACAAGATTCGTCAAGAATAAGACACTGTAGTTTTTTGCCAAGGAAAACTGGATTACTGGCTTTGTTTGTGCGTTTGTTACTTTCTTTTTATCATCTTTACAGAGCCTTCCCTACTCTGCCACACTTTAGAGAATATTTTAGTCTATTTTGTAACAGTTCTACGGTATATGTGCTTCATTTTGGAGGCCAAGTGAAAATCTGATCCACATTTGCGTATGCAACTCATGAACTGAGGCTTCAATACCTTAATTTGTGTGTGGACTCTTTTATGCAGTGCATGCTTTTTTGAGGTCCTTTTTTTACATATGACTTCAGCTGCAAGAATTTCAGTGGCATTAGCAGGGTCGGGTAAAAGTCTTTTCTTACCATAAACAAGCAAGTTGACTGTGCGCTCTTGAACATGATTTTCTTTTTTTGTTTGTTTGTTTGTTTTGCTTGTTTGTTTGTTTTTCTGTTTTTTGTGATCTTCATAGTAATTGAACATGGCTGCTGCAGGCAATTTTATGTTGTTGATTGTTATCCTGTGAAATTCAATACTGGTTTGAATTTTGCATTTCAGGGTACATTCTATTGTTGTATGCTTAGGATTTTACAGAATGTGTATTGTTTTGGTTTTGTTGATATATTTTTTGTTAATATATCATTATTTTATTTGCAAACCATACGCAGGCAGACTAATTTTTAAAGGTGATTGTTATCACCTTTCGCTAAATGGATTGTATACAGTCAGATTTGTACATTTGTAGCTTTCTGACTGCCAATATGGAGATAAAGAAAGATCCTGCTAAAGACCACACAGTAACTTTGTTAGCATATTAGTCTTTGGCACATTCACACAGACCTGACTCTGACAGAGCCTCACTCAATACTCATCGGAAATGGTCTCCTTTTGGGCATGTATCACATGTACAGTGTTTGAGCTGGTGTGCACTTTCCAAAGAGATTAACATTTAAAGCCATGCCTGTCATGTCATGAAGATGATTAGGATAAGAAAAAGGATTTACTTAGCGCAGTTCTGATAGAAAGTATTCATCAAGCTGTCATACACCTTCACACTTTCATTCGATCAAACGTAACAACTAACTAATGTTCTAACTATAAAACATAGGTCTAGATGTGTTTTGAAAGTAGTTTGTTTGGCAGATTTCGTAAAGCGGGAGTCATGACAAAATACCCATTGTAAGATGTACTCCGGGTTTGAGGAGCTATTCTGTACGCTCTTCTGGTGCATACAGTTCATTGTCAATGAGACCCAACCACTTTATTTTAGGTGGTTATTCCCCCCACCCCCGCAACACCCTATCTCATGTCCATATCCCCAACATGTTGAAATAACTGATCAGAAAAGAACTAAATCATTAATTTTCAGATTTTAAGCTTGTCTTCTTGTCAGCCGTTAGATCTTCATGTAATTATGAAGGAGGAGAAGTAACATATTAGCACTGGTCATTGGTTTGACATCAGTTTCTCAAATTACGTTTTGCAAACGTAGATTGATGTGTAAAAGTGATATGAAAAAATAGTATAAAGTGGCTTCAAAAACCATTTCAGTTAAAGTTGTTCTGACAGGAATCATAGCAATTTATGTTACAACGTTATTTGGAAAAAGTACCATGGTTTCAAACCTTGAGTGGGACAGATCTTCACAGACAACTTAAGCCTGCCACATGTTCCACTATACAGAAACAGTCGGACAGCTATTCTCTCTTCCAGAAAGAAGTAGAAAAGAAAGAATGAAAACTGAGATGGGTATGTTTACTTTCTGTGTAATGTTTTTTTCAGGTTTTATTCTTAAGTGAAAATTGGACAAAGTTGAGTTTCACTGTGTTGCAGCTTTTGTGGAGGGAGTGCCATTTGTGGTTGTTAATTCATTTCATGATTCTTATGATTATTGTATTCAAAATAAAGCTGTCGATATAATGTGTTTTTGTAGTTTGACATTATTAGAACTTTTATCACATGTAAACTCGCATGCGCGCGCGCGCGCACACACACACACAGAGTGTAAACTAATTTCATGCTGTGCGATGCATTTGAGATGTATAAAAAAAAGGTTACATATGAAGAAACCTTCAGCTTTTCTCCTGCTCTAGTGTGGCCTATGTGGTGAGTTTGACTATAAGCTACAACAACAACAAAACACCCAGCACTGCTGTCACCCTTCCTTTCCCTGCTCTCCCTCTCAGCCATCTCCCATAGAGCCCTGTAAGGGCCCTGTGTGGACAGTAGACTATAGTAAACTGAGACACAAATCCTCTTACAATATTACTGCACAGACTACTGCCTGGGAAAAACTTGATCTTTTAATGTGTCTCAGCTGATAGAATGCTAATCTCAGCATTCACTTAACAAACCAACCAACCCAGAATGTACATGTTACACATTCGCTCTTTTAAGACCAGAGACACACAAGCCGGGTGTGGGTGCAGTACATTGCACATTCATAAATCGATGATGAAGTATCATTGCGGTCCTTGTTCAGAAATTTTAATGATGGAAAAACCAACGCATACACCCAATTTTTTTTCTCCGTTCCTTGTGGGCCTCCAACCCCTCTTCCCCACCCCAATACACACACATACACCCCCCCCCCCCCCCCCCTTTTTTTTTTGTGTGCATAAATACATTGCGGAGCAGGATTTTTTTTCTTTTGGTCTGTCTGTTCATAAGATTGTTGGACTACATCTCGACATTTTGCTGCAGTTGTGTGCGTGTCTGTGTGGTACCTATCTACAGAATGACATCTGGGATATAGCCCTGTGTGGCCAGTTGGACATTATGTAATATTCAGATCAGACACCAAGGAAAGAATCAATGTGGCACCAGTGCCGATACAGAGACGGTCGGCATGAAATTAAGAGACTCACTTTTCGTCCATATCACTTGCTCCATGTTTACGCACTCTCTGAAGGCATGTAACTGAAGTCGGTGTCACACACACACAAACACACACACACACACACACACACACACAAGCACAGTCAGGATATCATATGCAGTCCTTCATTCGCTTCATGTGATACAAAAGTACACGTTTCAGCTCACATCTGCTGTTCACCATGTCCTTCACGTTGTATGCTGAACATTCATGAACACTACCAGACTGAATTAAAAAATCTGAACTCTGAGTCAGAGTAAAGATGCACCATTTTAATAACTCGCTTTACACAGTCTGTTTCCCTTTGTGTTCACCACAGAGACACCAATTGTAAAGATAAAAAAAAAAGAAAGAAAAAAAAGTTACCCAAAAATCATTTATAAAAGTAAGTCTTCTCTTCTTCAATATCATTCTTCCCTGATATAGGCGGGGTTCCACAACTTGTGACGACCTGATATTGATTGGTCCCTGTGGATCGTTGGTGCTGAGACCACAACAGGACAAGGCTGGGTGTGGCCTTGGATAGGGACAGCTGGATGACGAGGTGCATGCTTGATGCCACAAAGACAGTACAGAAGATGACAACACAGCAGAAATAAAAGGAAAAGAAAGTCCAAACACTCAACAACTACTCCAGTCTACCTGAAGCAAAAGGAGGAGGGATATATTTCAGTGTCGATGTTCAGCTTTATTTTTCTGACCACATTCTTTACTTTGGGAAGAACTGTCCAGTAACATGTACAAGTTGTGATCTTTCACAACTTCAGGTGCATGCCACAGTTAGTTGTCTTTTTTTTCCATCAAAAAAAAAAAAAAAAAAAGAAAAGACAAAAAAAAGAATAAAAATCAATGTTCCTCTCAACATAGGGTTTTGCGTATATCATGGCATTCTGTGCTTCAGTGGTCTGCAAAAAAGAATTAAGATGATGCACTGGTACACAAAATCAGCAGAAAAAGACACTTGACAGGTTAATCTACAAAAGCAGACAATATACAACGCAACCTGTGCCGCTGGGTAAATTCCTCTCGATGAAATTTGTTGTGACAAGAAGGCAATACAGTACAATGACATGACATCATAACACACTACAACGTGGTATTGACTTGCAACATGTTAGGCCCATAGCTCAAGGGTGAGCATTGGCCATCGACAACACTCCGCCATTGCACTCGGTTCTGGGCTGCTCGCTGAATGCCTGTCCAGTTGGTCCCCTGCCTTTTCATTTCTGCCTCTGTGTCTCGTCTCCAGCTGTTGCGAGGTCGGCCTCTCTTCCTTTTCCCCTGCGGGTTCCATGTCAGAGCTTGGCGTGTGGTGCTGGATGCTGGCCTCCTGAGGGTGTGTCCTATCCAGCCCCACTTCCTCAGCAGAATCTGTTTGGCAACTGGTTCCTGTCCTGCTTGTTTCCATAGATCTCCATTGCTGATTTTCTCTGGCCATCTGATTTTGAAGATACGCCTCAGACAGGTGTTGATGAAGGTTTGAACTTTTTTCTGTATTGTCTTGGTCATTCTCCAAGTCTTGCAACCGTAGAGCAGAACTGACTTCACGTTGGAATTGAAGATACGCAATTTTGTCTTCCTTCTGATCTCTCCTGAGGCCCAGATGTTCTTTAGCATGATGAATGCTGCTCGCGCCTTGCCCATTCTGGCTACGGTGTCCCGGTCGGTGCCTCCCTGCTTGTCAACTACGCTTCCTAAGCAGACAAAGGAATCTACTTCCCTAATGGGCTCGCCTCCAACTGTGACTGAGCTGCCGTCTGTGGTGTTGATCTTCATCAGCTCGGTCTTCTTCTTGTTTATCTTGAGCCCTGTTCCTGCCGATGTTGTCTCAAGGCGGGTGGTCTTGTCCTGCATCTGTCTGTGACTGGGGGAGAGGAGTGCCAGGTCGTCAGCAAAGTCAAGGTCATCTAGCTGCGTCCAGAGTGTCCATTGTATCCCGTTGTTCCCGCCTGTTGTTGTGGTCTTCATGATCCAGTCGATGACCAGGAGGAAGAGGAAAGGTGACAACAGACATCCCTGGCACACTCCTGTCTTCACCTCAAAACCGCCTGACAACTGGCCTGCATGAGCCACCCTGCAGTTCATGTCCTGATATGTGCATCGTATGAGAGAGATGATCTTCTCTGGTATTCCATAGTACCTCAGTAGCTTCCATAGTGTCTCTCTATCTACACCGTCAAAGGCCTTTTCATAGTCGATGAAGGTGATGTAAAGGGGCGAGTTCCACTCCAAGGACTGCTCGATGATGATCCTGAGGCTGGCGATCTGGTCGGCACAGGATCTGTTTCGCCGGAAGCCTGCCTGCTGGTCTCGAAGCTTTGGGTCAACTGCTTCCTTCATCCTCTCCAATAACACTCTGTTTAGAACCTTGCCTGGCACTGACAGGAGCATGATCCCTCTATAGTTACTATGACTTGCAACATACATTCTGACAAATTAGTAAATTGAACAAAAAGCCATGTTCATAACTCTCCTGTCACTGTCAAATAGATGCTGCCATCACTTGTCCCAGGCATATCTGCCTAATATGCCTTCCCTAAACTTTTCCATTTTTTCTCCCTACCCCCCCCCCCCCCCCCAAAATTCATTGCATAATAAACAAGAAACACTTCAAATGTTACTTCTGCGTGTCAAAGAGGAGCCTATACATTCAACAGGAAATTGTATTATAGCTAATAATGTTTCTGATTGATTAAGTGAATCAGAATGTTTTTTTTTCTGTTTAAAAATGATTCTTCAAAAGAAAAGTTCAATTCAAATATTTCCAGCCATGTGTAAAGCAGTGATGGAAATAGCCCTTAATTCGTTGTTTGTAGCCCAGCTGACTACAAGAGGCCATATCAGGGCTGTCATGTTATTGAAATAAATTCTGTATGGTTTTTTGCCTACAATTTATATCAATCAACCCATTCATTTCAAATACCTTAAAAGGCATATAAAAACTAGATGTATTTTCTATAAAAATCTCAGATCAAATGAAGAATATTGATTCCTTTAAGAAACTAAAAAAATCACATCTGGTGGAAGCCCTTAATTATTCACAGGCAAATTAATTGTGATGATCGGATTAGTATTGTCAGTGAACAAACAAAAAACAACAACAAAACCGTCAAAGTTGCACATGTTAGTTGAAACGTCATACATAATTATAAGAGTTAACACCCTCTACATCAGAATCTCTACTCAGCTCACACCAAAGCACATGCAATTCAGATCACCAACGCATACACACTTCAAATCATGATGCGCACACACACACACACACACACACACACACACGCACACACACTTCAAAAATTCAGATCATTGACACACAATTCAGGTCAGTATAGACTCCATTCAGTTTGTCTTCACTTTCTTGACTCTGTCATCAAATGTGAGCCAATAGAAACGAAGCCAGCAGTACAACACACCAACAGCACAGTACACAGAGGTCAGGAGGAGAGGCAAAAATGGCAGTCGCTCAGCCAGGCCCAAGAAATGATGCACAAACGAGCTGTAGAGCTCCAAGGGAATAATGCCAAACAGGTAAAGACTTTCAGAGGTTGACAGCAGAGGCAGTTGAAGGAATCGGCGATTCTGAGATCTGGAACATAAGATGCCAAGCATATACTAAATCTTCCTGCCAATCTGACTGATCAATAGGAGCAAGTATATGAATGATACCCGAGTTCCTACATGAAGCCAAAATATATAAGGAAATCTGTATCAAACGCACATCCTTGTTACATCTATCCGGTAAGGTTAACAGTATCAATCATATTTTTGCAGCGCTCCACAGACTAACAGGTGTGATACACTGTGCATATTTTTGGTAATCCATCTTTTGACTGGCATGGATTTATTACCTCTTTCTTTTTATTCAATCATTTATCTATTTCGTTATTATTATTTTTTTTCCATCTTTGTCTTCTATGCCAGCCCAGTGGTGTTATCCCCATGCCGTTCATTCCGGCCCTCTGCCCACAGTCACACCCTGGCTTCTGCTTCCGCAGCCCCAGCAACCCATAGGGAAGAGTCGGTGTCAAGTAGTCATGAGGCAACCCACCAGAGGAGACACTGCAATGCTGCCAAGTCAAGTTAGAGGTGTTCAGTTTTGCCAGTTCTGATCCAGCATAAGCAGGACGCTACCTGCTAAGCCCCCTATTGACAATAATGATTGCTTAGTCGTGGAGCCAGCGTGAGTGATGTCGCCTTCTGGAGGCGCTATCCCATCTGTCCAACAATGGTCCCTATGCCCATACGGTCAACCTGGACATGACCTTGACTGGGGGCATTGATGTGGACAGGAATCTGAAACTGAGGTCACTATGAAAGCATGGCATGAACGGCCACAGAATTTTGAAACCCTTTTTTTATGCTGATCAATGAGGATGAGGATAATGAAGATGGTACCAAGTTCCACGCTGGTCCAAGCCTGCATGACAAAGTTAAACTCTATGCTTACTTTCATAATATATTTCTGGGATTTATTACCAAACAGGTCATAGATGTTTTTGCCAGCAACCACTAGTTGTTTGATTGTTTGTGTGCCAGAAAGATCAATACCTGAACTGATTTTCACTAGACCTGGTGGAAAAATGGAATAAGACCTGAGGGGAAAGGTTGAGTTTTACGTCCTCATAGCGAAAACTTTTAGGGACATGTCTTTCATTCACAGTAGTCTTTGAAATAAGACCTGAGTCTGAATGCTTGACATGTTGGTGCAGATCTGCACTGAATGAAGTACTGCTCCACGATCTGTCCCACAAGATCATTACAAAGTTTCCGCTCAACCAGAACATTGTGCAGTAACTGTTCACCAATTGATAATCTATGACATAAAATATTTTCATAGAATATTAAAAACTTTCTAGTTATATGAATACTAAAATTTCACATTTTCAGCATCTTATTGGTAAAACTGAATGGAAAGTTACTCTTTAAATCCATACCTATCATCACTTCCCCGGTGGAAACATTTCTTTTATTCTTTAACAGACACTCATATAAGTTGAAAAAAAACAACAACTAAAAACTAAATAAAAGCATGCTCACCAACTTTTTTCTCCTTCCGTGTAAAAAAAAACACAGAGCTTTTTTTTCTTTTTTTTTTTTCTTTTACATTTTGCTGCAGACTCTGAATCTAAAGGCAGACTCAGGATCTGTTTGATCTTGGCAGATCCAGTTTGCGACTTTAGATGTTTCTATGATACAAAAGCATTCTTTACTGTTGAAACTGTTGCTACAAATTTCGCTGCTGCTTCCCTAAAATCAATCCTTCTACATTTAGTGGATATGTGTTGAACAAAAACACTTTAATTCATTCATGTGATGAATTACAGATGGACGTGGTCTGTAGAAATTGTATGGATGACTGGGGAGGTGGGGGGATAACTTATTAACATGTTGCAGTTATGATTCATTTTCACTGAAAGTATTCAAATTGTATATATGGCGATAAACAAGCTTAATTTATTCATGCATATGCTTTGTGAATCATAAGAGTGAATGCCAGCAGAATAGAATGATGCACATACCCGTGAATATTACCCAAACACAGAAAAGTGTAAATGGTGGACATGGCCATCAGCAGGACTTTGGTAAAGTTTTCTGGAGAAAAAGCAAAAATCATGTGCATATCATAATGGACGCAAATAAAACTGTCCAAAGGCAAAAAATAATATAAGAGGGACACACACACACACACACACACACACACACACACACACACACACACACGTGCGCGCACACATGCACACACACACACACACAAGCGCACACACACACACACACACACAAGCACACATGCATGAACAAGTGTACACATGCATGCACACACACAAAGTCTGTTGTCACAGCTACACAGATTACTGTAGAACACACACACACACACACACACACACACACACACACACACACACACACACACACACACACACACATATGCATACACATATATCAAATTTTGTTGCACTACAAAAGTATGTGAAACACACACACACACACACACACACACACACACACACACACACACACACACACACACACACACACACATTATGTCCAAGTACAATTTGTATGACAAATTTACAAACCATACATGTATACAAAGATATGAGTAAGCAAATGAATATCACCATCTCAAGTCGAGACACATATAGGGCATAGCTATTTGTACATATTCCCACTCTCACATACACCCACACTTTCACACCCAAACACATACACTGACCGTTCCCAAACCAGACACATCATCTTACCAAAGGGTGTAAAAATAAGTGGGAAGAGTGAATAATGGCCAATGGTTGACATGACCAGGAAGATCTGAGCGTCTCTCCTCTTTCCCATGGTCAGCAAACTGCACAATGCATCAGTTCATATGGAAGAAGTTCAAACAGGATTCTGAAAGATGATGGATTAGAAAAAAAAAGACCTTTGTACTAATAAAACATGTTTTTGCAGAGACAATTAAATCAAACTCAGAGTGTGTTAATCTCTTAGCTACTGGAGCACCCTTTTCCTACTCTCTAATCAACTACCGTTCCACAAAGTACCACTCTCCGAGGGTCAGCTTACCATCTGTTTCCTTACTGGCCATTTGGAAAGAGCTGAAAACTAAGATGCCATATTTTGATCCTGTAGCTTCCATTCTTGCAGCAGCCATTTTACTACCTCAAGAAAAAGCTTTATTAACTGAAATAAAAAAATCATACATTTGATGCAAGATCACAGAAGTTAAATGGATTTTACTACCTGACTAACCAAACCATCAAATAACAGAAAGAAAGAGTGCAGTGAGCATGAAAAGGGCCAATTTAGAGGCCCAAGTGCAGCTAAAACATCAACTACCACTCAGTCATTAGTGTACTGTATACGATTGTGACAGAAATCAATTTGAAATTGAGTGACAGCAATTCAGGTGAACTAGATAATAATGTATGGATTTTATATGGCACAATTCTTGGGATCAACTCACTGTGATGAGTGTGTGTCGGCCTCAATGTCTTAAACCTTCACAGTACATGTGAGTCACCACAAAGGTCGGTCATGAACATCAGTAACACACAAGCAGACTCAGGCAGTGAGGCACATCAAACTACATCCACTACTAGATTTCTTTTATTTACATCTTAAGAAAAAAAAGGGAAAAAAAAATTGCAGTTTTTTCTCCTCCAGGTTTCATAACAGAATCCCACTTTGTTCAGTGGTCTTGATAATTAACTGACAAAATTGAGAACAATTTTCTCAAAATAATGTGATACTTAAAAAGGTTTTAAGTCCAAAGTCCACATTAAAGTATCATAAGAAGCATACAATTAAATGCCTTTAAAACAAAAGAAACTGTGTTCACGGGTCAGCGTTTATTCATTTGTTAGATGAAGCTTGTATACCAACAATGATTTTTTTTTATATGCAATCTAAAACCTATTCTCTTTCCATGTCTTTGTCTCTTCCCCCTCTCTATCCTCCTTTCTGTCTCTTCCTCTTGATCCAGGCTGTCTCTCTTTTTGTGAATGTAATCAGTTCAGTAATAACTGTACAAAAAAAAAGAAAAGAAAAGAAAAACAACAGTACACCCAAAAGAAATGTGAACAACATTCTGTCTCATAGTTACTCAGCTTCTTACTATTGCCCAGACAACACCCTGTCTCACCATATGTCCTCCAAAAGGGTTGTACAGTGTGCCAAAGGATGAAAGAGATTGAAGGCGACTTTGTCCTGAACGGACTTTTCAGGTTTGCCAACTTTGTTGATTTCAACAATGATTGTAATGATTGTAGAAAACCTTGCTCCAAGGTAATTAAGCGGTGAATAACCTCACGTTTTTCCAAAATGTTCTTCATGCAGTGACTAGCCTACTTCAATGATTATTTCAAAGCACATTTTCAGCCCTTCCCAAAAAAGGGTGACAGGAAGTGTTGTGTGCATTAGGTATTTTTTTTACAAAAAAAAACAACAAAAAACCAAATCATCTGGGAAAATAACTTTCTCATGCTTAATGATGCAGACTGTAGCTACAAAGTTTGAAACGCAGACAAATATGCAAAGGTGAATGACCGTGTCTTGACACCATCCCATTCACCATGAACGTAGAAAAAAATACTCATTCTTTATAACTGCACTGATGCCTTGTCTGTCAGCCCGTCTCTCTCTCTCTCTCTCTCTCTCTCTCTCTCTCTCTCACACACACACTCTCTCTCTCTCTCCTACATCACATAATCACACACTTTGCTCACACACACATGCAAACATAGTCAAATATTATCCACCTTTTGCCCATCAAACAACTTTCTGATTTAAAAAACTTAAAACTTTGCACCGCACACATGTATCACACCAACACACATAAACACACACACGTACCTACCATTAGGACGACAATAAATGCATCAGCACAACACGCACACACACAATCACACACATCAACAATTAGCATTACAATAAATGCAGCAGCACAACACACACGCAGGCAGCGCACACACACACACACACACACACACACACACACACACACACACACACACACAACACACACACACACCAACACACACACACTGCTGGTCACTCACATCATGGGTAAAATAATGAGCAGCACGGCCTTCTCATGTACATGCCAGCCAAACATGAAGGAAGCAAAGGCACAGAGCACTATGCCACGCACAAAGCCCACAGGGCCCTTAGGGTTGACCCACATCTGCCCCAGGGCTGGCTGATCACACAAACAAATACACTGTGAGGACAACAATGACACAAACCATCCCTTTCACTTAGACATTTCTCATAACTGTAAAGATAATGATGATACTAATTATCCCTTTAATCTAGACATTTCTCATAACTGTGAGGATAATGATGATACTAACCATCCCTTTAATCTAGACGTTTCTCATAACTGTGAGGATAATGATGATATAACCATCTACCTTTAATCTAGACGTTTCTCGTAACTGTGAGGATAATGATGATACTAACCATCCCTTTAATCTAGACATTTCTCATAACTGTGAGGATAATGATGATACTCACATACCTTTAATCTAGACGTTTCTCATAACTGTGAGGATAATGATGATACTAACCATCCCATTAATCTAGACGTTTCTCATAACTGTGAGGATAATGATGATACTCATCATCCCTTTAATCTAGACGTTTCTCATAACTGTGAGGATAATGATGATACTCATCATACCTTTTAATCTAGTAAGTATTTCTCATAACTGTGAGGATAATGATGATACTCATCATACCTTTAATCTAGACGTTTCTCATAACTGTGAGGATAATGATGATACTCATCATACCTTTAATCTAGACGTTTTCATAACTGTGAGGATAATGATGATACTCACCATACCTTTAATCTAGACGTTTCTCATAACTGTGAGGATAATGATGATACTCATCATACCTTTAATCTAGACGTTTTTCATAACTGTGAGGATAATGATGATACTCATCATCCCTTTAATCTAGACATTTCTTATAACACAGTTCTACCTGAAACTGATTCAACAACGGTGATGTAGAGTGCAATGATTGAAATAATCTTCACATGAAAACATACTTTTCCTCCTACACATGACACTTTAAATCATGTCACTGAATCTTATAAAACAGACAAAAATACTGTTACAATTCAAGTCCCTGATAAAGATGATGATAAAGAAAAAACAAATCACATTGATCAATGACAGCATTATGCATTTTCCATTACTGACAGCTCTTCTGAATGACAGACTGGCTCCCAAACTAACAAATCATGAAAATTAATATCACTCTCCAAAACACACACGAAAAAGAAACTTAACAATCAGTCGCAGGACATCATAAAAATCATGCCTCAATGGTAAATACCTCTATCATACCAGTATGGTATTTAGGAAAAGATTTTTTAAAAGATAAGGAAGTTTCAGTTTCACCACAGCCCAGTCTACCTACTCCCCCCCCCCCCCCCCCACCCCCCCCCCCCCCAGCCTGACTGCCTAACAGTTGTTGTCTTTTGAAACTCCTGTGTACGCCACCTGGAGCAAAAGATCAATTTCTATTCAACCCCTCTTCTTTGAGAACAGCTCAAAGACAACAAAAAGCAAGAAATCGACCATTTGCTTAAAACAAAACTGAAACGAAAATCCATATACTTCCACTCTTTTGCCTTCCATGTTAGCTACAAGTTGAGGGAATTGCCAGAACCATGTCTTCCATGTGGGGAGACTGCCCATCAGTCCCTCCCCTCTCATGCCAATTCAAGATGAACGTACTCTGACGGCATCAGTTAACTGTCAGTACAATTGGTTTAACAAAAAACAACAACATTAGAGCGGCCCATTTTGTGTGTGCAAGCATTGAAAGAACTTGATCAGTCAACCTCTGGCTTACAGCCAGTAGTACACTACGAATGACAGGGGTGGAGGACTCAACCACCAACAGGATTCAGTTCAGCTGCAGCTGGGTCTCACTGGTCATATACTATTGTCTCATAGGTAATATACTGTTGTCTCCTTGGTCATATACTATTGTCTCATTGGTCATATACTGTTGTCTCATTGGTCATATACTATTGTCTCACTGGTCATATACTATTGTCTCACTGGTCATATACTATTGTCTCACTGGTCATATACTGTTGTCTCATTGGTCATATGCTGTTGTCTCATTGGTCATATACTATTGTCTCACTGGTCATATACTATTGTCTCATTGGTCATATACTACTGTCTCACTGGTCATATACTATTGTCTCATTGGTCATATACTATTGTCTCATTGGTCATATACTGTTGTCTCAATAGTCATATACTGTTGTCTCATAGGTCATATACTATTGTCTCATTGGTCATATACTGTTGTCTCATAGGTCATATACTATTGTCTCATTGGTCATATACTATTGTCTCATAGGTCATATACTATTGTCTCACTGGTCATATACTGTTGTCTCATTGGTCATATACTATTGTCTCATTGGTCATATACTATTGTCTCACTGGTCATATACTATTGTCTCATAGGTCATATACTATTGTCTCATAGGTCATATACTATTGTCTCACTGGTCATATACTATTGTCTCATTGGTCATATACTACTGTCTCACTGGTCATATACTATTGTCTCATAGGTCATATACTATTGTCTCATTGGTCATATACTATTGTCTCATTGGTCATATACTCTTGTCTCACTGGTCATATACTATTGTCTCACTGGTCAAATACTGTTGTCTCATTGGTCATATACTGTTGTCTCATTGGTCATATACTGTTGTCTCATTGGGCATATACTGTTGTCTCATAGGTCATATACTATTGTCTCATTGGTCATATACTGTTGTCTCATTGGTCATATACTGTTGTCTCATAGGTCATATACTGTTGTCTCATAGGTCATATATTATTGTCTCACTGGTCATATACTGTTGTCTAAATGTCATATACTGTTGTCTCACGGTCATATACTATTCTCATTGGTCAATACTATTGTCTCAATGGTCATATACTGTTGTCTCATAGGTCATATACTATTGTCTCACTGGTCATATACTTTGTCTCATTGGTCATATACTGTTGTCTCATAGGTCATATACTGTTGTCTCATAGGTCATATATTATTGTCTCACTTGGTCATATACTGTTGTCTCATAGGTCATATACTGTTGTCTCATAGGTCATATACTATTGTCTCATTGGTCATATACTATTGTCTCAATGGTCATATACTGTTGTCTCATAGGTCATATACTACTGTCTCAATGGTCATATACTGTTGTCGCAATGGTCATATACTATGTCTCATAGGTCATATACTATTGTCTCACTGGTCATATACTATTGTCTCATTGGTCATATACTGTTGTCTCATTGGTCATATACTATTGTCTCATTGGTCATATACTGTTGTCTCATTGGTCATATACTGTTGTCTCACTGGTCATATACTGTTGTCTCACTGGTCATATGCTGTTGTCTCATTGGTCATATACTATTGTCTCATTGGTCATATACTACTGTCTCAATGGTCATATACTGTTGTCTCATAGGTCATATACTATTGTCTCAATGGTCATATACTGTTGTCTCATTGGTCATATACTATTGTCTCATAGGTCATATACTATTGTCTCACTGTCATATACTATTGTCTCATTGGTCATATACTGTTGTCTCATTGGTCATATACTGTTGTCTCAATGGTAATGTACTATTGTCTCCTTGGTCATATACTATTGTTTCACCGGTCATATACCATTGTCTCACTGGTCATATACTGTTGTCTCATAGGTCATATACTATTGTCTCACTGGTCATATACTATTGTCTCATAGGTCATATACTACTGTATCACTGGTCATATACTGTTGTCTCATTGGTCATATACTATTGTCTCACAGGTCATATACTATTGTTTCACTGGTCATATACTATTGTTTCACTGGTCATATACTATTGTCTCACTGGTCATATACTGTTGTCTCATTGGTCATATATAATTGTCTCATTGGTCATAATACTATTGATACAAATGGATCAACAAACTGACTGAAGAGTGTTGGAACATTCCCACCTTTAGTTTATTGAGAAATTGTGTGATAAAATTGCTACGTATGAGATACATAATATGTGTTCTGTCCATATTGAAACACCTACGTACAAGATACGTACTGAGACTGTACAGATTTGAAATTTTAAAACATGAAAGCAGAGAAAGTTGTTTCTGTCATGAGCAAAAACTGATTTGTACATGTAATTCGCAACATAATTGTCCTTGCGATAGGGGATGATGTCCTTTCGGTAGATAGAACTAGGTCATGCTGAGCAAGCCAGACATTCTTAATTTATAGCTTTCAGATTACAAGAAAGCAAACCATCACAACACCCATCCCTCTCCCCTCCTTCTCATCCATCCCCCCAAAAAGAATAAATTTTGATTGGATGTGGGAGATTTGGAACTAAACTCCTGTTCCGCTCTCCATGTTACAGATTTTCTGAACCCCAAAACATTCTGACAGCCCTTACACTGCCCTTCCTTTGATCCAAACTAGAACACAAATATTGTGAAAATATGCCTTCACGAGACCTTTTCTCATGTCTTTATTTTTCACCATCTTTTTTTTTCTTTCCAGGTTAAAAAAGTATTTTTTCAAAGGACCTCCTGAAAACAATAACAACAACAGGTAACAGGAAACGGGTGGAAATAATTAAAAGCAGCATACCTGTCAACAGAGCAGCATCATCATCTTGCCATTGTCAATCAGTATCTGTGATGTTTGCAAAAACTAAGGGCTCATTAAGTGTTGCGCATTATCAGAAGCTAATGTTAGTCACTGAGCGCATTTCTTGAGGTGAAAGGAGTGATTGTATGGCCTCCTTGACAACCTTTCTATACAGGCAGCGACACTCAAGTCTTCTTAAAATTTCACTTGTTTCAGGTGAATAAAGACTCATGGTAAGAACTCTCTAAAGCTGAAGGCAATCCCAACATAAAATCTTGCAAGAACAGTTTCATGCAGGTCTGGGAGTTAGTTCCAAAGACTGACAGGGAGGCAGCAAAAGCCCCCCCCCCCCCCCTCCCCCCAAAAAAAGAACAGTGAATAAAGTGAGCATCACTCTGACACACGTCCAGCACTGACCAGCATGGCCAGCAGTGTAGCGATCAAGGTGACCAGTGGAGACACAGAGGGCAGCACTGTGTGGCTGTACTCTTGTACCATGCCCCCCGTCATGGCCGCCTGGGGCACGTTATTCAGGGACAGCAGTTTCAGCTTCACTCCTGATGTCGGCACAAAGGTGTAGTGAAATAGGGGGCATGACAGAACACCCTGAATTTGAATACTGATAAAACACTCTGATTAGAACACTTTCTGTCTGTCTGTCTGTTTGTCTCAGAGAATTATTCTCTATGTGCGTGTGTGTGTGTGTGTGTGTGTGTGTGTGTGTGTGTGTGTGTTTACAATCAATTCATATATTCTTGTTTGTTGTATCACTGTTCTTTTGTTGTTGTTTTTTGCTCCTTTCCTTAAATTCATCTATGCATCAATACTGATGGGAAACAAGTCACCTACATTTTTAATGTATTTTTAAAGATGCTTATATTAAAAATTTTGATAAGTTTTTATTGCTAGTCATGCTTAATTAGTTGCTAGTCATGGTTAGTTTCTCACGAGGGCAAGGGCCGGATGAAGAAAAGCATGTATCTGCTTATCTGTTGCCCTTGGAAACAAAGATTATCAGCAGCAGCAGCAGCAGCAGCATTAGAATCATTATCATCATCTGTCTCTCTCTCTCTCTAAAATTAGCTTTACTGATTACCACTCAAGTTACTCCATCCTTCCAATCTCACATATCTTTTTAAATGTTATAATGAAAAAATAATTTGTGAGCTTTTCCACAAATTAACATTTTGCTTTGATTCAATAAAAGTTAACCAACCACATGATAATTAACCAAATACATAAGCATCTAAATAAATGATTAAGTAACTTTTAAAAGTAATATCAAGTCACTTAAAATAAAAACAAACCACATTACCACTCTTGATATATAGTTTTTACTTTTTACCTTACAGCAAGGCAAGTTGCCTTTGAAAACAGAAACATAAAACCTTCTACTGTATAATTACTAATATACAGACTACGAAATCGATTAAACATAAGTATGTGACTCGCTCAATTGCTACTTACCTAGCAAAATAAAACTGACAACAACATTGTTATCAAAACCAACTGCTGATATCAATTCTACATTATTGAACAAACATAAAATGAAGGTAAAAATACATATGTCTGAAAGCACAAGCAAAGGCTTACCTATGATAGTGGCGACTTTATCCACGGCATTGTACAGAGCCCAGAAATTGGGAGCCCAGTATGCATGGCAGAGGCCACGTTTGAAGGGAAACAACCGTGATAGTACCTGCTCCAACTGACCCTGCACATGAATGACAATTTGACTTATCTTGAAAACAGTGACCACTTCCAATTACCAATTGGATGATAGTGTCATTGACACCTGGGGAATCTGCCCTTAGAAACAGCTACCTTACCCCCTTCCACTTCTACAACCTTCAGAGAGAAAAGACAGATTCTAAAAAAAATAAAAAAATAAATATAAATGCAAGAATCACACAACTACTTCCTCATGTCTTGCACAAAGAAATCATTTAAACAAAGAAAACAAAAAAAGCTAAAATCAACCAGCCACAGTGGTGCAGTGGTTAGTATCAAGGGTTGCAGTCTGGGAGGTTTTGAATTTGTGCTCCATCAGAGCAGGATTTTTTCAAGCCTGGGTCAGTTATACCCTGAGTGCAATGGGTCTCTATGGGAAGTCTGGCACCACAGAAAGTGTTGCTCAAATTTCTGACAAACACTTCAGGTGTCTGTGTCTCACAGGCCTGGCCGACACTGGGTACTTCACGAAAGGAAGTGTACAGCCCAGTCGTGTCATCTCAGACTAAACAGGAACTTCGCAGCATCATCTTGATCATCTAAATCCTCACTGATCATCACAAAAGTAGTCTCAAGTTCTGCTGCCTTGCTTGCCCTGCTCTCATCTCGACCTCAGTTCTGATTTCCTCTCCATGCGGTAGACGAGTCAAAGTCACTGGTACTAAGAAGACGGTCATTGCATAGACATGGAAGGCATCTTCCAGATCATCACCCTCACCAGCCAAGCAACTTCTGTTGTCAGTAAGGGGCTTTGGGATATGATGTCTTACATATGTGTTAAACCTCTGAACACCACTGATGAATCAGCAGCAGTGCCATGTCTCCTCTGATGGGTCACCTCACGGTGACCTGATCAATTCCCTGTTCTGACTAGAGAAACTTAGGTGTGGAAGCATGTATGGGAAATTGTAATGAGTAGAATGGAAGTCATGCCACAGATGAGGGCTTAGAATGCAAGAAAGAACAAACAAAAACCAACTGAAATAAGCCTGCAGGAAGATTCAGTGAGTGGGGATTTCTGCTGCACATGGCAATCTGAAAACATCAATTGGTTAAATACACTGAAGCAGTAAAAATCAACGTCTGTCAGTATGCATACATCATATGTGGAAGATGTAAAAAGAACAAAAAACCCAGCAAAGTGCCTCACTCACAGTCACAATGAAGGGGCCGAAGGACACAAAGAAGACGAAGATCACAAAAAAAACCCAGGGAGAACAGTCGGCTGAAGCTGAAAGACTTCCACTTTATCCTGCCATCTGAGGAGAAGGAAACACAGGGAAAGAGTTGATATTCAATTCTGAAGGTCTCCAACTAAAAACAAGCAACAACATCAACAACAACAACAACATTAACAAAAAACAAAAACAAAAAACAAAACCAAAAAAAACCCATAAAAAACAACATTAACAACAGCAACAAAACCTTCTGTCACCGAATTTTGCTGTGTTCTACCCATGTTATCCAGTCTTCCTAAGAGCAGAACAACATACAATGAGGATTGTTTGCGTGTATTCCAGGGATGGACGTCAGAGAGTATTTTCGTTTTTCATTATTCATATGAATTTCCTACAAATTATTACATGTTAAAATCTGATAAAAAGGGATGAAAGTTCCATTAAACAAAATATACACGCTCATCAAAGCCTTCTTGTTAACAACAGTCATAAAATACAAACAAGACGGGTACACCATCGCAAAAAATTGTTTTTAATGTATGAGTATGTATGAAATCCTCATAACTGCTATGACTGATAGTAGCAAATGCTATATATTCTAGGGAATAGAATCAATGACATAATGTAATGTGATATAATGCTTTTTTTTTCAGTGATACAGTATGCACAAAACCATCAGGCAAGACTGACTTACAAAGGATTGATGAGAAATACAACGAAATAATAAATCTATGTCACATAATTCAAAAGTCACCTCTCTGTGTATGGTTAGGTAAATGTAATACTATCATGGCATTAATAGTAGACATAAGTAAGTGTCTAGACCTTCATGAAGCTATGATCAAATTAATCTGGCCCGTTTGTTCTACTGTTTAACATGGATCATGGTCAAATTATGCTAAACATAAATGGCAAATTTCAAGTCCTGAAATGCGAATGTGCATGATGAAAACAAATCCCTGAGCCGTAAATTCATCTGTATGTCTAAAACCAGTATTCCAGGTTTATCTCTGATCTGCACTCCAAAAAAGATCTCTTCTCTTTCTACAGTGTTGATACAATTACTTTATAATCAAATCTACTGTTATTTATTTATTTATTCTTTTTTTTCCTTTCAATTTTGGTTTGTTTGTTAGTTTTATAGATCTCGTTCTAAACACATCTCTTCCATCCTTTCAGTATCATGAAAGATTTAAAGATAGGTAAGAAAGTAACAAAGTTGGTAGGTATGTCTGTTCTTTTACTGTTATTGAGCTGTCTGGAAGACACAAAGAATGATGCGTTAAACACTGTACCTACTGCTGCAGACCTAGATCTCAACACATGGCTTCCATTCCTTTTCAAGCAATGAAAAATTACAAGACAGGCAATAAAACAACATACTGAACTGGTATTTGTATCTTTTGTTGTGATTAAGCTACCAGAACAATGCACAGAATGATGTAACATAATATTACATAATCTCATACTGAGTTTTGTCGACAAATTCCAAACAAAACTATATATGAATCAAAGCAAACTGAACAGCAATAATCCTCTGTTGCCAGATTTTGACAGTATATAGAAACAACAGTACAGAACCGAATTACATAGCACCAATAGATTTAAAATATAATGAATTTAAGGTCAAACAGAAGAGTTTTTGTTTTTTTCAGATCAGAATGTTCAACTGTTTTCTACAAGAGGAAAAACAGTTGACGGTAACCTTTCATTTCCTTTCTTTGCGTTACTAATTACTGTTAGTAATGGACATAAGAGGTCAAACAGTTGACGGTAACCTTTCATATCCTTTCTTTGCGTTACTAATTACTGTTAGTAATGGACATAAGAGGTCAAACAGTTGACGGTAACCTTTCATTTCCTTTCTTTGCGTTACTAATTACTGTTAGTAATGGACATAAGAGGTCAAACAGTTGACGGTAACCTTTCATTTCCTTTCTTTGCGTTACTAATTACTGTTAGTAATGGACATAAGAGGTCAAACAGTTGACGGTAACCTTTCATTTCCTTTCTTTGCGTTACTAATTACTGTTAGTAATGGACATAAGAGGGAAAACAGAATTTGCAAGCTTTAGCTTCTTAAGCCATGGACGCTAGGTTTTCATCCATGTTGTCTGTCTGCAAGATAATACAACAGCTGCAACACCGTTTCAAAGAGACTTTGTGGAAATATGGAATGTGGTCCAGGGATTAGCCCATTACATTTTGTTGGGAATCCATGAAGCAGATCCGCATCAAACGACTGATCCAGGATCCGTTCTATAATAACAGAGGTCTGCGTTCACCTGAGAGCCCTGCTATATTTGTTCTGTTCTCCTCTCTGTCCTTACAACGGCTACTACTTTACTAATGCTAAACAGAACTGCAGCTACCATCATCATTTCTGATTGTATAAGTGCATATATGCCAAATTCCTCTGAGCTACAGAAAAGGAAAACAAAATCTCAGAAACCCTTCACAATTATGGAATGTTGTACACTGGAAGCATTGTTGATTCAGTGAGTCAAGTCAGTATGTACAGACTGTTCAGACCACTGTATTCGATAGTTCAGTCCCGCCCAAACACAAACAAGCTTTTCATCCACATAGTTCAGTCCCTTGGCAACGCTAACAAGTTTTTATCCAGTTACATTTAGGTTTCTTTATTTCTTCTTTCTTTTGATCTATATTTTAAATGTCATTACATTCTGTTTGCTTCTTTTCTAGGTTGTTATATCTTATTATTCCTTATACTATAAACCAGATCAATGAACATATAAATCTACTGAAGCAAACATAAGCACTTTTGATCTGAATGAACAACAACAAAAAGGAAATTGAGAAAGAAGTGAGGCTGGGAACAGTAAACAAGAAACAGCAAACAAGTAGGGTAACTTTTGCTCCCATAGGAAAACCTAACACAGAGTAACTTTTATTCAAGACTGGCACAGCCCCCCCCCCCCCCCCCCCCCCCCACCCCAAAGTCCAAATCTTTGCCAAGTCATTACTATGAGGACAGTTCAGTTGTTGGCCTGCGCTTGTTTTTCCCCCACTATTAGATTGTTCGTCTTTGTATTTGTCTGACTTTATTCAAGTTTAAAAGGCTGTGCCAGTCTTGAATAAAAGTTACTCCGTGTTAGGTTTTCCTATGGGAGCAAAAGCTACCCTACTTGTTTACAACAAAAAGGGTTGAAACAAAAACACACACAAAAAAAAGGGGTGGGGGGGGGGCTCACCTGGAGTGTTTGAAAAGCAGTGGCAGCGGAGCAGATACACAAAATAGGCAGGGGCAATGTAGAGGTAGATGTGTTTGAAATTCAGCAACACGGCAAACCAAAAGCCAGCTTCCAGATTCCGCCCCTAAAACAAACATCCCACAGTCTTGATGAAACTCAAACCTGCCCAGCTTGTCCAGTCTAGTCCCAGTTACTTTCCTGATCCCAAAACAGTCAACTGAGGGCTGCACCGAATCAAAAACTGGCTGGCATATGATCCATATGTAAGATCATTGACTTTAAAATCATATTCATGCTTGCAAAAAAGATCTGTTTTACATTGAAAATCATTCAAAAACTTAAAACTGTTACACATTAAAAAAAATCGGCCAAATTAAAACTACTCAATGCATACATGTATTCCCACATACATTCATAAACTTCTACAGAGTGACAGTGTAAGTGAGCGCCCATACATATCTCTGTACAAATGTGCAGAAGATGGGTTAAGTAGGAATAATAACTTAAAATAAGCTTTCATGCCATCTTCCTTCATAAATGTTATCCTCAATACCAGCAACAAAAATTGGGATTTTCAAAAAACAAGCACGGCCATTAGCTGACCGATAACTCTGTGACTTGATGATCCAACAGACACTTCCACGCTCATAAACACTAACAGACAGACAGGGAGGGGGTGAGAGGGCCAGGCAGCCAGGATACACTCTGTGTTTTAACATCAGAGGGACCACAACTGAGAGCGAGTATGAGAGATTTGGATGGGAGAGGAGGAGGTAACTGAGTGGCAAGATGTCACAGTCTTGACAGCATGTGTCGATGTCCTGACAGCATGTCTCAATGTCTTGACAGCATGTCTCAATGTCTTGACAGCATGTCTCGATGTCTTGACAGCATGTCTCGATGTCCTGACAGCATGTCTCAATGTCACGACAGCGTGTCTCAATGTCTTGACAGCATGTCTCAAAGTCTTGACAGCATGTCCCAAGCATGTCTCAATGCTCATGAATTCTTGGCCCTTCAAATGCGGGATCGGCATCCTTCATGCCTCCTCTGTAACTAAATCCCACTGAAGTCAACAAGGCTGTGTTGGTCAAAGCCGAAAGGGTTATGTCCCTAACTTGCAGACAGCCTGGGGGATCATAAGACAGGATCATCTCCAGGTGCACCTAAACCATGTCTGTGGCAATGGAGGCCAAAGAAGAGGCGATAATGATTACAAATTTAAAGTTTTTCTCATATCCCTGTGTTTGGTTAAATTAAACTTATCATTCAACATTCATCTTACGCCAAATTCGACAAAGTGGTTGCTCGTTCATTTTTGTTGTCCTGAGAGTTGTTTATCTTGCCTGAAGAAGACCTATGAGGTTGAAAGGAGTCGTGTTTGTCTTGTGATTCGTTTGTCCACGTTATTGGGTGGAGTCATATTAATTACTTTCAAAATTTATCATGCCAAATTCTTACAAACTTTGGTAGTTTGTTAACTCTGACGCCTAATAGGTATTTCAAGCAAAGAAGCAGGGGTCCTGTCTAATGACTATCTGCATTTCTCCATTAAAGAATGGGACAAATTGGCACCATAAGGGCAGAGGCAAGGAGCCTGTATGGTTGAGTGATATTAAGAAGACACTGTAGAAAACAAGAGCGAAGCTGGAAGCTACAGGCAGCGCGAAGAATGCGTTTGAAAACTGAACTTATGATCGAAGGCACTCGGTGACACGTCCACGAACTGGAACATTGCCAGGGTGAAAGAACATGATGGTTGATCTCCCCTGCTTTTAGTGTCATCAACCACACCCAGTTTCACTCAGTGGACAGTAATTAATCAATGTTAAGTCATTTCTAAATGATGTGCAAAATGATGTGCAAAGAAGCATACATTACCAACTCTCAAAACAAAAAGCTAATAATGGCAACACTGCAAAAGAGAAAATATGAAATGTTCAAATAAACATCAGAGTACTTTAAAGGTCTACATTTTCTTTGACCATCACTATCTGTCAATCTCCAGTGTGGACGCTTGTTCCAACATTTGGTCTGGCAGATAGTAAGTTATGGCAGATGCAGGGTGATCTACACATGCACACACATCAAAAGCACAAAAACAAAATGGAGTTCTTCTTACCTCATACATGCATACAACAGAGAACAGAAACAATCCATTGAGGAACCCATTATACTGGAAATGGATATCTGTACAAGGTTAAGGGGGTTTACACATGATGTGCATGTGACATCAGAAAATACCTTTGATGATCTCTACTTTCTGAGACCAAGAAGATTCATGCAGCACATCGCACCAGACAAAGATCCACGCTAAAACACGCAGTAGCAATGCAAGCGCCAGAAATTTCAGTTTTTAATGGATAATGATGTGATCCTTATCTGTCACAATAATAACACAACAGTAATGCTGTCAAAGCAAAACATGGTTTTATCTTTTATTGTTAACTAGCAGGGGCACCCGGCATTGCCCGGGATATGAACATTCTTTGCGATACTCACGTGACGGCAAACATGTATTAATTGTTTTGATTTACAATCAATCCCACCCCCTCCCCCCACACAAATACACATTCTGTCTCTCTCTCTCTCTCTGTCTCTCTCTCTTTCTCTTATACATTCTACTGTTTTCGCCTGCCTCTGGCCCCTTTCCTTTGGATCTTCCCTAGCATGTCGAGATGCTTTTCTCGCTCGATTTTCCGCTTGCACTCACTGTTCCCATTCCCATTCTTCTGATTGCCCTTAATTTTGTAGGAATAGACTTTGTGCAGAAGTAGTTTATTTCAACAGGTCTGTGTCTAATGTAAAAATAGTGTATCAGGCTTTGCACTGTACAATCATCTTTCTGGCCCCTCTCATTCCTCCCTTTTCATTCCCCTACCCTGTCCCATCCATGTTGCAAAATTACTTTCCGTTACTGGACATACACATACTTAATTTTATCAATAGCGGTGTAAATTTAGAAAATAACGGTTTTTAACAGTCAATGTTAAGTTTTGGTTCATAAAATTTGCATAACATTGTCGGCGCTTAAAACTGTACATGCATACCGAATGTTATCAAGAACGGTGAAAATTTAGAAATTCAGAAAATAACGGTTTTTAACGGTCAATGTTAAGTTTCGGATCTTGAAAATTGTATATCACTGTTTAGCGTTCAAAACTGCACATGTATATTGAATTTCTTCAAGAATACTCTAAATTTATAAAATAATGATTTTTAACGGTCAGTTTTAAATTTCGGTTCGTAAAAGTTGTATCTCATTTTTCGGCATTTAAAACTGCACATGTATACCAAATTTCATCAAGAACAGCCTAAATTTTGAAAATAACGGCTTTTAACGGTCAAATTTAATGGTCATAATGACTATCTAATGACCCTATGTTACCTGCTGGATGTTCCTGTAGGCTTATGTCAAGTTTGGTGGCGATCCGAGGACTCTCATGGCCGCGCCAGCCTCAGAAGATCGGGTTTTAAACAGTTTTTATAGGGTTTGGTGTTTTTAACGGTTTTCAACTGTTATAAATAACGTTTCTTAACTGCCAAATAATGGTTCTAATTTTCGAGAAGTAGCCCTGTACCTGTGCAATGTCACAACGGCCATTTGATGAAAAGCAGAGGAAAAGGATGTCTTTGAAACCGTTATAACAGTTTTTTAACGGTTTTTAACGGTTTTATTTTTTTAGAGATTAGCCCAAAACCATCCTCGGGTCACAACAGACGTACCTGCCAAATTTCAAGAAGGTAGGGTTTTAAACAGTTTCTTTGATAGGGTTTGGTGTTTTTAATGGTTTATAACTGTTATAAATAATGTTTTTTAACTGCCAAATAACGGTTCTAATTTTAGAGAAGTAGTCCTGTACCTGTGCAATGTCACAACGGCTATTTGAAGAAAAGCAGAGGAAAAAGATGTCTTTGAAACCGTTACAACAGTTTTTTAACGGTTTTTAACGGTTTTATTTTTTTAGAGATTAGCCCAAAACCATCCTCGGGTCACAACAGACGTACCTGCCAAATTTCATTACAATCGGTTGAGCCGTTTTTGAGTCTATAGCGTACACACACACACACACACAGAATTTGCCATTTATATATTAGATGATGACAATGAAACGATAACTCTCAAAAAACACTAAACCACACTTACAGCTTGTTGAAAACTGAAGAGTAACACACAACAAAACCACTACATCACACCTTTACCTACATGCATCAGTAAGAAGGCAAAAGAACTGACATATTCAGATATATACTATGACAAAGACCAAGATGTGGAAAGTGAAAGAGCAACAAGAATAAAAGAGAGATCTCCTCTAATTCTTGAAGAAATAGATCAGGTTTCCAACGGAATAAGCAAAAGAATCTTTGTTTCTCAGTTTGCACTTCACTGCCCACTTTTAAGATTTTAGATCTAGTTGCAAAGTGAGACGACTGCAGGCGGAAATCTAAACAAATCTTAAACAAATGTTAGCAACGTCTGCTACCTTACGCTTAACCGTTCTAACCCGTTCGTTCTACCCGTTCGTTCTAACCCGTTCGCTGCTCGAAGCTGCTTGAAAATGTTACAAACAAAGGCTTTCCCAGTGCCAGGGAAATCTAATGATTTGGGGGTAATAATTAACAAAAAATTCTAGCTCAGAAACTACAAAAGATATAACAATGAAATATATATGATTTTTGAAGGAAATTGAATGAAGATTTTGAATCTGGGCTTCTTTTGTTTTAATTTTGATAATAAAAAAGTATTTAGACAATTAGATTTGGATAGATTTTTTTGCACGATCAAAAGCATATGTATTTACCACTACATCTTCACATCCAAACAAGAACACAAAGCAAAAAGGTTGAAAATAAAGTTTGTATTGTCACACTACACCTGTAAATGAAAGTATAACAGTTTAGAAGTCTATCAAGACGCTCACACTCTATGCAGACAGGTCAGTCCACGACCACCCCCCCTCTCCCCACCACGCCCCCTTGCTGGACTTCAACCCTCTCTTTCACTGCTCCTCTTCCCCTACCTTTCCCTCTGCCCTGTGCCGCGCCGCGAGCAGGCCGCGCTCCCCTCTCACGCTGACTACCACGTCACTGACCACTGGCACGCAGTGCAGAGTACACACTAGGCGAGCTCGTTCGACGCTGGCAAACCAGTCAGCTGAACACACATTGAGGTCACACAGCCCGACACAATAACTGACGAATACGGTTGGCAATTCCATCACTATCATCATCTCACCTTCATGCTCGAGTGAGTCATTGAATAAAAGATTATTGTCTTTGTCAAAAATGATTAGCAGAGCCTGCTCAGCTGTGTAAATACGTTGATTTGGTCGCTGCGCTTGTCGAAGGTTGCGCCGCCATCTTTGCAAGCGAGACGAAGTGCTGGCTGGTCATCCAGTCAGTGATGAGAATAAATGGGCTTTCCCCTCACGTGTGGTCATTTACATATCATTTTAATACTACAGACATATAAGGCTTACTACGCACACTCTATTTAAGTCCGTTGATAGAAATAGTAACGAATGAAAATTCAAGAAAAATGCATGACGTCAGTGGACGGCCCATAGGCACTGGGAAAGCATTTTTAATGCGGCGTCAGCTGACGGCTTAAAGGCACTCTACGGGTTAAGAGATCTAAGCTAAGTGACAAATTCGTTCATTTTCATTGTCCTATTTGTTTGTGTCTTGCCTGAAGAAGACCTAAGAGGTCGAAACACATTGTGTTTTGTCTTGTGACTCATTTGTCCAAGTTTCTCTTGGCAGTTCGCTAACATTTATTCAAGATTTGTTTAAGATTTTAGTTTTTTTTCAATCAATCCTCTATCAAAACAGGACATTAACTGGTCTTTCTTTTCCACTCAGCAACTATCCAAGGATACGATCCACCAGAAACAGACCAAAGTTGGCAATCAGCAGCATGGCAGCCACAAGCGACGGATTGACAAAGATGTCATCCTGTTCCTCTTTCTTTTTCGTCTTCACACACTTGGTAACAAACCTGCACAAAAGTCATCACTTCTGCAGTTGTTGCTAACACCACTTTAGCACAGGTGAGAATTCTAAAATTAACAGTTGTTATCCATGATGACAAAATGTGGCTCCTTACTGGGGAACTGAAAATGGTCACATATAAAAAAAAAAATCTCAGATATGTTGAACTTAAGTGTTCTATCCAAGGAATAAAAAAGATGAAGAGAATAGTTACTAACATCATATAAAACAATATCACAAAGCAATATAAAATCAAAGTGTTACTCACATAACAGGACACCAGTCTCACATCGACACTGACAAAGTAAGTATTGACCAACAATGGGCTTGATAGTCAATATCTGCACTGTATGTTAGAATCAGAAGCGACATCACTCAACTTCAGAAGTGACTCAACAGCAATGCAACGAGTCCTCTTGAGGATGGCTCTGTGCCCGCTTCACCCTGATAGCCTTGCGAAGACCACATGCTTGATCTCCCCTGCTTTTAGGGGGATATGGGGGAGGAGGTGGTGAGGAGGAGTGGGGGGGGGGAGGAAGGGGGAGGAGGGAGTGGGGTCTGATTAAGCCTGAAAGCAATGCCACTGAAGACAGACAAAGACACACATAAAAAAAGAAGACGAAAGACACAAGAGGTACAGATGAAAGCTGTGTGCACCTGCATGTGCATTTATACGTCCATGCATGGGCAAGCATGCATGCATGCATGCATGTGTGATCTGTAAAAGCAATAATTGTCTATTCATACTGTTCATACCGGGAGACTTGTTATCATCCCCAAATAATTAAACAAGAAAGTATAACTGTTCTGACTTGAACTTTAAGATCAACAATACATTAAGCAAAAAATCCTATGAATATCTTGATACACAGGCTGACATGATCCTCATTACGATATCAAACTCCTAGAATGAGTAGATTACAGCTGATAACAGATTAAATCTGATATGAAAAAAAAAAAAGATTAGTACAGAACATTTTATATTTACATGATTTCATTACTTTAACTTTAACCATAAGCATTCAAACTAAAAACAAAACAGAAATAGGCGCGATTCAAGGAAATATTACAAAGACATGACAAAGTAAGTAAATGCACTGACTTCATTAAAACTTACTCTTTGACAGCAAATATGAAGACCAAGTCAGTGAAAATGACTGACAATCGCTGGAACAGGACGGTGGATTCGCTGGCATAATTGAGGTTGGTTATCACCAACATCTCTGGGTCGAAGTAGCGGGCCACTTGAGACAAGAAGAACTCGAACCAGGCAAACAATGGAGGGTAATCCAAAGTCCATTCTGAGGTTTTCTGTTGTAAAAATCAACAAGAAATCTAGGTTCCTCCAAATAAAGAAAAGTCTGTGTGAAAATCTTTGTACAAAACAAGCTGAGTACAAGAAGTTCTACAATCATTCTAAGATGCAGAATGTTTTTCTTATGGGTCTACAATTATTCTAAAATGTAGAACATTTTTCTTATGGGTCTACAATCATTCGAAGTTGTAGAATGTTTTTCTGACGGGTAACTAAGCTGTGTGGAGTTTGAAATGTACATCAAACTTTTTGTATCTGATTTTCTTTTCTCTTGGAATTAAACATCAAACATCATGAATGGCATTTATAACATATGCACACACACACGCACACACTTGCACACACACACACACACATGTGCGTGTGCACACATACACATTTATCTAGCATATGCTGTTTATCAAGGAAAAAAGAAAGGAAGAAAGAAAACAAGAAAGAAAGAAAAGAAAAGTAATAAAGGTTTGTTTCAATATATGAGAACTGACTAACTTGACTGACTGCTAATAATATATTACACACCAGAAATCTTTCATTAAAAAATGTAAAGTAATAGACGAAGCAAACAAGGTAGAAAATAAAACTAGGAAATGAATCAATAAAAACTTAAGAACACAGTAGGTCACAAACGGAAAATACAAACGAACACACAAAACAAGGCACAAAATAATGCTTTTATTCAATGCACAATATGAAGCAAACGAATGAATTTTTAACCAATCTGCCCTCTACAAGTGCTACAACCAACAGACATGACAAAATACACTTAACAATACCCCCACATCACAGTCAGCAAGAGAATCAAATTGACCACTCTGTTTATACTGTGTAATACATAAAAGTTTTACACCATATATCACATAAGCATTACTTTGCACTCTGTTTTATATGTTTACTTGTATTTGCCTTGTTTTCTGTAATGCCACACAGCCCGTTTCATTTTTATTACATCACAAAAAAGATAAATTTCGAAGATTGACACATATATATACAAACCATCATCATCAACTGTAACAACAAACAGATGTCATGTTTGACAGCATTAACACACATGCAAAAGAAATTTAAAAAAATTCCAATTCACAGAAGAGTGGTGAAGAAAAACAACCTGTGACAAGTGTTCTGTTTAAACAAAGTGGGTGAAGAAAGTTTCATTTCATATCTGAAGTGGGTATACCATGTATTCAAGTCAGATCTCAGGTATAGAAAATCCAAAGGTTGAGAATGCAGTTCTATTTCAATCAGAGGTATAGAAAATCCATGAAAGGTTGAGAACGCAGCTCTATTTCAAATGTGAACAGGCACAACTACAAACACACTAACTTTACAGCAAGACGTTTTGCAGCAAAAATTCAGTCTAACTTCCAGGTACACTAACTAGTGCACAAGAGAAACAAATTAGCCGATATATTTTTTTTTCTTATTCTTTTTCTTCCTTTTGCTATTGTGTGGCAATCCACATGCAAGGCAAAACATCCAGAGTGGGGTCGTACATGTCCAAACAAAAACTCTTAAAACTACCTAGCCTATTGGTACACGATTCCACATCCCTTTTGCGCCCAAGTTGAGCAGATACTGATTGGTTCATTGTCTTGAATGTTGTCTTGTCTTGTCTGAAGGAGACCAAAGAGGTTGAAATGCATCATGTTTGTCTGGTAATTTGTTTGTTTCTTTTGTTTGGTAGCTTAGTAACTTTTCTTTCAGGTTTACTGGTACATGATCAAAATGAACCCATCCACCTGCTGTAGCAGTTCCCTGAAACAAACCCTGATCAGACAGTTCCCTCTTCCACTAGCCCAGCTTTGGTTCAAGTGAGAAGAAAAAGAAACAAACAACACCCAAGGGTGGTGCAGGATTGTTCCCAGCTGGTTGTTTTTCTAGACCCAGAAAAACAACCAGCTGGGAACAATCCCGCACCACCCTTGGGTGTTGTTGGTTTTTTTGGGTTCATAGTGGTGTATAAGAAATCTGTTCTTTAGCTTTCTTATTGCCTCAGGATCATTCACAAACAAACAATGGAGGACCTGTCACCTAATTTGTCTGAAATAAACAAAACTTGTGCTTATAATAACAACATGATAAGTTAAGCCTATACGCCTCCAAGTATTGTGACAGAAGACTCAAATCATCCAACAATCCAAAAATCCGTTTGGGATGAAAATTTAAGCCCTTTCCTTTCATTTAGTCAAACACCATGGAGCAACCTTTGAATGCTGGAAAGCTAGGTCCCTATAAAATAAAAACAAATGGTATCTTTCACTGATAGTGCTGTCTTAGCTCATAACATTTTATGGAAAATAACCTTGAAATCACTCTGGCACGAAACTGAAATGTAGTAAATCCTAAATCCTACAATTTTTTTTTAGCTGAGTCCATGTAACTGATGATTTGCTAAAGTATACAATTTATGCTAGCTTTCTTGAAAACAATAACACCTTACAACAATTACAATAAAAATCCAACATACTTCTTGGCTCAAATTTCAAGCGCATTTCAGAAAGATTTTCTGAGAGGCCAGTGGTTCTTAACAAAGAAGTATTTTGAGCAGCTGCAAGGATCTGAGTAAAATGTGAAAGTAATATCAATAATTTTCAAAAACTACCAGAGATATACCCACATGCATGTGCATAGTCAGTGGGCACACACACACACAAACACACACACACACACACACATATATTATATATATATATATATCGCAATGCGTCCACTAGCACTAAATGCGCTACTCAGTACCCTATATATATATATATATATCACACAGACACATGCGTACATTTTGCATACATGCAACCTGGCAGTGATATGCTTACCTCTTGGTACCATTGACTGTAGTGAAGAGAATGAGTTATCGCCAACCAGTTTCTATGCACTTCAAAATCAGTTGACCGACTGGAAAAGGGAAAACAAAACACAGTCGGAAAAGGGAAAAGAAAGCACAATAAAGGATCCATTTTCAAATGTTTAACTGATAACAACTTGTCTACTAATTAATCATCAATAAAATATATCAGAAAGTTATTGTAATATATCAGAAACATCATTGTAATAATAACTTCTGTGAAATATATTGTTGACACTAAATTATGATAGAAAGATAATGTCTTCAAGAAAAAGAAATTATTCTGTGATTATCTATCATGGTCTTAGTTATGATCCATCGTCAACATCTTGCCAATAAACAGAAGGACAATCTACAATAGTTTTCACACACACACACACACACACACACACACACACCACACACACACACACACACACACACAGAGTCACACACGTGCATGCACACACACACACACACACACACACACACACACAACACACACACACACACACACACACACACACATTTACAAGGCAGTAAAATAGCAGTTTACAGATTAAAGAAAATTCTTAGTATAAAATACAATTATGATTCTCTAAAGATTTGTCAGTAATAAAACATGTGGAAAAACTCTAACTT
>CM065720.1:8524963-8592463 GCA_033310375.1 Conus canariensis
CAAAATACTAACTATTTCAAGAATTTTTTGGATGAAATACCCAAATTTAAAGAATTATTTGTGGATTATGACGACTGAGGCCCATTTGAAGCTAAATATGAGATAAAATGCGCACAACACATTATGATGTCAAAGAGGGGATGTATATAGGCCGTGAGGCCTAGGCAAATAGCCTGTCCCTATTACTACTACTACTACTACTACTACTAATACTGTCAGTACAGCCCACGAGCTGCTCAGAGAAAATGTGCTATTATAAACACCCTCGAGTCCCCGAAAGTTAAACGCACGGGCCCCAGCTAGAACCCTCACAGGTTGGCCCAGCAAGTTGCGCTGTCCTGCTGAGCAAACCTGCGGGGCCCTCCTGGACTACCCGTGTGTCTGCTGGACAAAGCACACAGGCCTGTCTTGTGCCTCGAGGAGCACGGGAGAGCAAGTTTAAAGACTGCAACGTTGGCCATCAGACATAAACGACCCCCCCCCCCCCTCCCCCTCCCCAGTTAATGTAAAACACCTCTTGTCAGACAATTCAACGTTTGAGCACGAGAGTGACCGCGCTCATGGGCCTATGACCCCAGTAACCACACCGTGTTGGCTATTAATGATAGTGTTTAAAACACGTTTGTTTTCGGTTAAATGGATTGTTTGGACTTGAGTAAGATTTGGTTTGGATCACAACTTCAGTGCGGTAGCCTACTATTCTTATAAACAATACCACACGAAATTGCAAGCGAGGAAAAGATGTCATTCTGCTTTCTATTTTGTGCATTTTGTTTTCCTGTTTTTTGTTTTTGTTTTTGTTTTTTGTTTTTAATTCATTGTTCTTTATGTTCTTTTATCTACACACTTCACTGCAACACTTCTACAACTGATTCGGCTATTCACCCATGGTTCTTCACTGAGGTAAAAAGAAACACCAAGGCGAGGTTTGTTGGGTTTCTGATTCAATGTTCTCACCAGATGACAGGTCTGACTTGCTGTGCTTTAAAAACAAATTGGTGAAGGCAGGTGGAGGTAGGAGGAGAGGGAGAAAAAGATTTAGAATATGACTTCATAGGCAGCTAAAGCTGACCCGCCGACTATCCAGATATTCGAATTGGAAGCTCCGGTTTTACCAAACACACACACACACACACACACACACACACACACACACACACACACACACACACACACACACAGTGAGAGAGAGAGAGAGGGGGGGGGGAGACACAGACACAAACACAGACACAGACATCGGAGAGAGAGAGAGAGAGAGAGAGAGAGAGAGAGAGAGAGAGAGAGAGAGAGAGAGAGAGAGAGAGAGAGAGAACTACGTGTATTAGGAGAAGTACCACAGTGACACTTGCAATCCTTTGGGTCATTATCCAGGACTGAACGAGGCTCCCATTACAGTCTAGTGTTATTGTTCTGGCCCAAATGTATTATTAATGCTGCATCATGGTTGTCTGAATCGTCCTAATCATGGCTATCTAGATCATGGACGGTTGTCCGAATCACAGCTGTCAGAATCTGATGCCTAATCATGTTTTTGTGGCTCTCTCAGAATAGTTTCATCTCTCTCTCTCTCTCTCTCTCTCTCTCTCTCTCTCTCTCTCTCTCTCTCTCTCTCTCTCTCTCTCTCTCTCCCTCAAAACTTAGCGGATGTGGTGTAGCGTATATGGACTAGTCCGCACGCAGTGACGCCTCCTTGATGAAACTGAAACTGAAACTCTCTCTCTCTCTCTCTCTCTCTCTCTCTCTCTCTCTCTCCTCTCTCCTTCTCTCTCTCTCTCTCTCTCTCTCTCTCCGGGGGTTGAACACTCGTCAGAGATAGTAGAAGGACGTGTTCTAGGACGTGTTCTCTTGTTTGGAGTGTTCATAAATTGTTTTTGGTAATTAATGAAGTCCTGCGTTTAATGGCACGCTTAATTACTGTATGAAGTGATAGTTGAGGTCATCATACCTTTAGAGACAAATTATTTTAGAGCTATAAGTGGGTGGTCGTTTTACCCCAGTTTCACACACACACACACACACACACACACACACACACACACACACACACACTCTCTCTCTCTCTCTCTCTCTCTCTCTCTCTCTGTCTGTGTGCACACTCGCCCGTGTGCATGCACATGTGCGCGCGCGCATGTGTGTGTGTGTGTGTGTGTGTGTGTGTGTGTGTGTGTGTGTGTGTGTGTGTGTGTGTGTGTGTGTGTCCGTGATCAGATATGCTTATATCATGGCCGTAGTGATGCAAGCTAATCTGCAGCCCGTAAAATGTCTGTGGCACACCACTGTGCTGGCTTTCCCATTCAGGATTAAATGCAAAACCACTCACAAATAAAACAGTTCCTTCGTGCTCGCTTTTCTTAAACAAGATGCGATTTTTATCCATTGTTGGTAGAAAATCTAAAACATTATCTTTTTTTGTTTGTTTGTTAAAAGATTCTCAACGTTTTTTTTGTTTGTTTGTTTGTTTTTGCATGTGATTGCTAATCGCAAGTCCACTGCACAATTTTACGTGTTCACCTAAATCCAATTCATTACATGTATCCTGACGATTCTGTCAGACCAGCCCACTGCATTCTGACAATGTGAATATTTGTCGCGAAGATAGCACTGGGGCGGAAGCAAGCAACTAACACCTGAGAACAAAGGTTACGGACAGTCATGATCGATTCAGACAGCAGCCATGTAACACACTCATTGTCAAGGGAGGCCAGAGGAGCAGAAAAGATCTTATCTTCATTTTTGCTTCCACACAACCCCCCCTCCCCCCCCCTCCCCCCGTGCAGCTCCTCCATCTCCCCGTATTTCTATCACAGAAACAGTGTGTGATATGAAAATCCACTCTACAACTTTTTGAGAACGATGACTGCAGTCAGAACTCTGGCGGTAAATGTTAAAACTGAGCCACCACGTGAAACGGAACAAACGTTGGAGTAACGAACCTAAAGTTAACCTTTTTCTTTCTTTCTTTCTTTTTTTTTTTCAACACACACGCACACAGACACACACAGACATACACAGACACACAGACACACACACAGACACACACCACGCACGCACGCACGCACGCACACACACACACACACACACACACACACACACACACACACACACACACACACACACACAAGGGTCTACGTATAACTAAAAGAGAGTCTAACAAGTACACACACACACACACACACACACACACACACACACACACACACACACACACACACACACACAAGGGTCTACGCATAACTAAAAGAGAGTCTAACAAGTGCAAGGTTCTCAGTCATTTTGAAAATGAGTTTATAAGGATATGAAAAACAGAAGGTCAGAGAGAATGAAACACACAACATTAATCTATTCTTTTTCTTCTGCGTACACAGGCTGATACTCATGCGGACACTCGCTATGTAGACAGGCAAGTATTAATCCCATCTACCCAACAAGGGGAGTGGAATTTTGTGAGTATGACCGTTTTTTATCCCACCATTAAGGCAGCCATACTCCATCTTCGGTGAAATGTATAAATCCATGTACATGTGGGTGCGCCAGTGTTCAGGTGTCCGTAATGTGTTACAGTGGCTATCAGCTACACATATATGGGTGCGCACATATATGGCTAACTTTAGTATACCGCGGAAATGTTCACGTGGAACGTTCAATAGACGCAATTCATAGATAATTAGGATCTAAAACACATGCACACGAGCGCACGTGCGCGTGCACACACACACACACCACACACACACACACACACACCACACACACACACGTGCGCGCGCGCGCTTTTCCATGCACTTGAGTGCGCACACCCACGGCGAGCACATAGTTTCTTCACACACACACACACACACACACACACACACACACACACACACACACATATGTATATTTTTTATATTTTTTTTCTTTTTGGTTTTAACCTACTTTCTATGACTCTTGAGAATACAGGGTTACCATACAATTTTAACCCCGATAGGCCCGGCGGACAACCGGAAACTGTCGTCGCCCTTCCACAGCAACATGGCTGCCATCATAAAGTATCTGAGCGGCCTGGTTCTCTGTTACGTCCTCTTTGCAGTTGCAGGGTCACGCTCAGAATCTGCATCGCAAAACAACAAAAAGAAGGAGGTAAAATAATTAAAACTACTGCAGTATAATCGATGAAATTTCCCGTTGATCAGAAAACAGCGAATGGGCAATGTCCGGCGTTGGTCAGTCGGATATTGATTGAACTAAACGTTCTTACTTAATTGAAGAGCTACATCATACGTGTCGTTCCAGCGACAGGGGACCGAGGAAGTAAAACGAAAATCAGACACACAAGTGGCGTGCGCGCTCACACACCTACACAAACTCAAACACACACACACACACACACACACACACACACACACACACACGTGTGGACGAACAATCTTCAATCTTAGATTGGAAGGTCAGCCGTCATTAATGACTATTATTGACCTGTGTGCGCAGAGGCGTAAGATGAAAAGAAAATTCAGTTAAGGACAAGCAAAAGATAGCAGAGGATCTAAAGTAGCCTCAGCACCCCAACCACATACCCCTGAGTTCAGCTCCGGGGCAGCGTGATGCGGCGGCAACAACAACAACAAAAAAGGGGCCACAACTGGCCTAACCTGGTATCTGGAGAGGCCTATCCAGTAATCGTAACGATCCCCAGGTCAAGACCTGGACCTTCATTTACCACGAGGCTAGTTGGGAGAGGGGTCTAAGCTGGGATTTTGTTGAGCTCCCTCTTGAATGATACTGAGGAGGGAGTCTCTGCTGCTGTTGCAGGCAGGGAGTTCCAGACACGAATGGTTGACGGGAAGAAACTGAACTTGTATGGGTCAGAGGAGGTGCCAAGATGAACAAGCTTGTGTCAGTGATTTGATCTTGTTTTGGTGGATCCTTTCTTGAGTCCTGAATTTGTCTGGAGGTAATGTTCACCGTGCCATGAACGATCTTGTACATGAAGGTTAGCCTCTGCCTGTTTCACCCGATTCAAGGGGTTCCCATCCAAGTTCTTGCAGCATGGATGTTATGCTGCTGATCCAACCATAGTCATTGCATATATAACGTGCTGCTCTTCTTTGCACCATTTCAATCTTTTTCTTTTGGCCTACTTTGTACGGGCTCCAAACTGATGAGCAATACTCCAGGTGTGGGCGTACAAGGGTCAGGTAAGCACTGGTTTTGGTGGATTTGTTGGACATCTTCAGATTTCTTTTCAGGAAGCCTACCATGCTGTTGGTCACTCTTGTTACATGATCTTTCCAGTTGAGGTCACTTCTTATGTCAACGCCAAGATATTTCGAGCTGTCGGCGTGATCGAGGGTGTGTCCTTTTAATTTGTAGTTGAAGTTGATGGAGTTTCATGATGTTGAACAGGTGAGGACATTATATTTTTCGGGGTGAAATTCCATCCCCCAACGCTGCTCCCAATCGGTCAGTGTGTTAAGATCTCATTGGAGCATCTTGCAGTCTTGGATAGTCTCTGTGGTGGAATAGATATGCAGTCAGCGAACAATCTGATGTTGGCTGTGGTGCTCTGAGGCTGGTCGTTGATGAAAATAAGAAATAGGATGGGTCCTAGACCTGTCCCCTGTGGGACTCCGCTGATGACAGGTGCTCAGATTTTTCTACTTTTACTACGATGATCTGGGAGTGGTTGGAAAGAATGGCTTTGATCCAGTCCAATGTCGATCCTCGTACACCATAATGGTCCAGCTTACGGAGGAGGCATATGTACGGGACCTTGCCAAAGGCTTTGGAAAAATCCAGGATTACCATATCTGTCTGTTGTTTACTGTCCTGGTTTTTGGCGTTGTCGTGGAAGAGTGTCATCAGTTGGGTTTCGCAACTCCTTCTGGCTCTAAAACTATGCTGGGAGTTGACAAGAATTTCATGTTGGTTCAGATGGCGTATGATGTTGCTTGCGATGATGTGTTCTTGGAACTTACAGCAGATGCTGGTGAGAAAGACTGGTCTGTAGTTGGCAGCAGAATTACAGTTGCCCTTCTTGAATACTGCTGTCACGTTCGCCCTTCTCCAGTCGTGTGGTACTCATTCATCTGCCAGTGAATGAGTGATTTGGTGAAAATGGTAGAAAGCAGGGGCGCGATCTCGTTTGCACATTCTTTCAATATTTTTGCTGGGATTTCATCTGGTCCCGCTGCTTTATATGGGTTGATGTTCAATCAGCAACTTGCGTCCCCCTTCCTCATCGATCATGATCTTGGCCATTGCAGGGGAGGGTATTCCCAATGGTATTGGGATGTTGCTGTCATTTTCTCTTGTGAAGACCGACTTGTATTGATGGTTTAAAATGTTGGCCTTTTCTTTCAGGGATGCACACAATCTTCCATGATCTCGTTACGGAGACACTCCTGTACTGAGATATTTTATGTAGCTCCAGAATCGTTTCTGGTTGCTTCCCCTCAACTGCTCGTCTTTGATTTTTGGAGAGTCAATAATATTGTTGATAAAAGTCAAGTAGGCCTGCCGCTGTTCTCGCTGTACTTTGCTCTTCATCTGTAGGTATTGTCGTATTACTGAGGGGTCAGATGAGGTTTTGCTCTTCTTAAGTTTCCTGGCAACATGCATGCATGCTACAGAAACCTGTGCGTGTGCTCGCACATACGTACACACACACATATACATGCGCGTGCGCAGCTTATTTGCTAATGAGCAGCCGTTTGTTTATGCTGGGGCGGTTAAAGTGACATTATACTGAATGTCAATAATTTCAAGACGGATGTGTCTTGCTGTCACAATAAACTTGATTAAAGCACAAAATTATGGACCACAGCTGGTATACAAGACCATTTTCAAAAGTATCAAAAGAAGTTAGCAGCAGGTAGCCAGCCGTCATTAGTTAGATTTTGACAGGACTGATTGGAAGGAAAACCAGTTTCCTCCTTCCTCCCAACACATTCCCTTTCCCATCTGATTAACTCCGTGTGTGTGTGTGTGTGTGTGTGTGTGTGTGTGTGTGTGTGTGTGTGAGATACATTCTTTGATATTGCTTTGGAGACAGAGGTAGCTGTATATGAAAACAAACATTTTTACACTGTATCATACGTTGTCAAAATGCTCATAGTCCAGGCTGGGTGGATTAGTTCAGAGTTTCATTTCTCAGTTATATTTCAGACAACCAGGATTTCAGGAGACTTTTATAAGTGTATATTGTTTTGTAATTTCTTCAAGAGTCCCCCCCCCCCCCCCCCTCCCAAACACACACACACATCTTGCTTTGCAAATGATTTTTTAAGTTTGGACAAATTTCACTGTACTAGCAGAAATTTATGCATTTGTATAGTTCTTAGATGTTATTATACTCTCCCATTTTTTATATAAATGTTTATGATTATGATGATGATTAGTATTCTAACTCTTTGTATATTTCTGAAATTTTATCTCGCTGTCTTTCCCATTAAAAAAAATTATTATTATTATTACTTTTATTATTATTGTTATTAGCATATTAATGTTATTAATGATATCATTATTGATAATATAACTGTTATATACATAATTATTAATGATAACAATAATGATTTTTCTAACAATCATATTAATGTAACAGTTCTCATTCTTCTCCTTCATCTTTGTCTTCTATTTAAGTATTACTGTTACTAGTATTAATATCATTGCTATTAATACAATTACTATTATTTTTATTATTATCATTTTATCATGATAGTACCATTATTTCTTTATCACTATTGTTATGTTATTTAAATCTCCTCACCTTCAACCTTGGTACTAATCCAAGACCTAATTTTGCACCCCGATCAAAGAGGTAAGTGGCTGTCTTTTCATCCTTTATTTTCATGGTTTCGAATGTTATTTGCTTGGCCTGGTGATGACCAAATAGGTTGAATATATTGTATCTTTTTGTAATGTGTTTCATAGTTTGGTGGCCCTGTAATTTGTTTTTGTTTCAGGTACTAAATTGTTGACTTTATTCTTTAAGTGGTCATGTGAGTTGGCATATGTGTGTGTGTCCACATGTGCTCACACTATCTTTATCAGTCTTATCGTATTTGTGACCACAAAGGGAGTCTTACACACTGAAATGTGCTGACTGTTAATGCAAACAGGGTTCACTGGGAGACAGAGTGCAACAACTGACAGAATGGAACAACAAGAAGTCGATCATCCGTTTGAATGGAGACAAGTTCAGGCAGTATGTCAAATCACCACCACGCAACTATTCCGTCATCGTCATGCTGACTGCCCTGCAAGCTCAGCGACAGTGCTCTGTTTGCAAGTAAGTTGAAGAGAAACGTACTTATATAATTGCATTCATTTGTTTGTACTTTGGCAGACAGTGAAAACACTTGTTTATTTCATGTTCATTAATGTTGATCTTTGTGAATTAGTACTTTTGTGCATTTTAGCTGTTTCTTATATTTTAAACTTGCTGTGACAAGTTTTATTTTCACAAAGGTACTGAAAATGCAAAAGGACAGCAACTCTCCAGCAATCAGGGTTTCATACTTGAATTCCTTGATTTTTGTAGAGTTGCAGCCCTTTTGTATTTTTCAAATGCTAGAGTACAAGTTTAATTGATCCTTTTGCTGTGATAATAACTCACACCCTATGAAAAACAGGCCAGTTGGAAACTAATCTAAACAGAATCAAGATGAAGACCACACTATCTCCACTCGTTTGGGCTCTGTGAATTCCTTTATTGTAGAAAAGGCTTGCAACACGCCCCCCCCCCTCCCCCCCCCTTCCCCACGTAAGATGACCACCTCTCGCCCTTCCACAGTTACCTCATTTCAATATAAACATTCACTCACCATCTAAGACAACTGTCTGTAGACTTACCAAGCTCCAAGATCTGTTAGAACTGCCCCCTTTGTGCATGCAAGGTTTGACAGAGTCATGATCAGACAAAAATTAATGTTGGCTCATAGCCAACTTACCCAGGCTGACATCAGGGGCAGTGTACTCTGTCAGCAGCAGAATCCACTCACACTGCTATTGGGTCTCACTGGACATGTCTCATTAAAGTGCGGTCAGGCCGACAGATTGGCAGAGTTGTCAGGTGTTACGCATTTAGTGCTGCATGCTATGATTTTGTTGAAAATGCTACACTGCTTCAATTTGTGACAAAATGCTATACCTAAAAAACAAAAATGTAGGGGAGAACATGCCTCATGGACATGGTGACAGTTTAGATGGATCTGAAGCAGTATAGGTCTGCAGACTGAGGCTTATTTGGTAAAAAAAAAAAAAAATGGAGAAGAAGAATAATCACTATAAACGGTCATGATTTTGTCACGATATCAATAGTTTTTATTGTTGGCCGTTTAGAGTTTTGTAAGCCAAGTCAAAACTACATGATAACTTGCGAGATTTCGTCTGCTAGGTCTGCCATCCTGTCATAATGATGATATAGCATGTAAGTGCTTCATGCTATTCTTAAATTAGGAATGCTATGGTTAAAATTTCAAAATTGTGCACTTTGTGCTTTTGAGGACTTGGCAGGTCAGAACTGGACTTCGAGTGTTTGGGAATACTCTGGTTGAGGTGGAATTTTATAATAAAATTGTATTGTAAGATACACGTATTAGCGCACCAGAGATACTAAAACAGCTTGGCTAAATGAATAGGTTAGGCAGTGAAGGGGCTAAGACATGAGAACATTTAGGAAGAATTGTTCTTAATCATGAGAAGAACAAAGAGAACTTGTTCTTGTGCTACTGTGGAAATGTCTGTTTCAGACAAGCTAATGAAGAGTACCAGATTCTGGCCAACTCATGGAGGTACTCTCAGCAGTACTCCAATGACTTGTTCTTCACCATGGTGGACTATGATGAAGGCCCAGACGTTTTTCAGAGTGTGAGTATCATAATTATGGATTGATAAGCTACAATAGATTTGTGAAGAAAGAAAGTCTATGAAGTCACAAGGAAAAAAAAGAAGAACGAAGAAGTTAGTAGAGGTCTGTGTCATTTACTTGCTGATATTCCTTAGACCTGACAGAATTAGGTATCCTTTTGGGTTGGAAAGAGAAGTGGATGGATATGATTCTAAAGAATAGAAATTGGAAGAAAGTTTCTGATCGAGTTTTTTTCCATTACTGTGACACATACTAAATAGAAGGATTGAAAAATGATAAACATCTCCAAAAATACTTCAGAGAGTCGCAGTTCATATCAGAATGATATTAGTTGCTTGATAAAAAATTATTTTCAACCCAGAATTAGCAGAGCTCCCAATGTCAGTTATGCTTCAAAGGCAGCTTCACTCTCTGTTTTCATTTTGAAAGAGAACGCATGCCTTGTCCATGCAGCGGTCAGTGTGGAAGTTAAGGTTTTGTGTTTATTTTCTTCAGATTTTCGATACTAGCTCAAAGACGCTACATGTTCCTATTTTTGTAGGCTTTACTGTCCTAGTAATTTGGATTTGGTCTAGTTGTTTGATCCAATGTTCTGTTCAAGGAAGCAACAACAGCTGCACTTATTTTTCTTTATTCTATATCCACATAAGAAATCTGTCAGTGAAACGTCCATGACTGTAAGGCGGAAAATTAGCTTAGGTGTAGGAAAACTGGTACTGTAATAAACTCGAAGGAACTTTTTGAATAGTTTTTCTTTTTGACAATGTACATGGTAGTTGCTGAATGTGTATCATCATGGAGGCGTATATGCGTGGTATCGTGGTTTAAGCTGCGCCAGTGGCCCGATACCTCCGTCTTCAGCTGGAGTTTTCTTTCGGGGTGCCTCACCCTTAGCTCATGGCCCGTGCGTCCTGCCCTGTGAGCACAGGGGGGATTGTTTCTCCGGGGATCCCACCCAGGTCAAGATCTTCCGCCTGAGGACTGGACACAATCGCCTGCTCCACCACATGCACACAAAATTTGGCATTGGACAGAGTGGAGAGTGCCCTTGTAGTGAGGGACCAATGACAACTGACCACATCCTTCAAGTCTGTACGACGTATGCAGCATCCAGGAGAAAGTACTGGCCAACACCGACAGCAGTGGAAGCCAAGCTGTATGGCACCCTGGAGGAGCTGCGACGGACGGCAGCCTTCATCGAGGACACCGGGCTGCTCATCTAACGGGATGGCGAACGAGGAAGAAGAAGAAGAAGAAGCTGAATGTGTTTTCCATCAAATAATGTTGAATCTTCCTCTTCTATCAGTGCACCATCTGTGGATATGCATATGTTTGACTGTTTTCAAAGAAACTGGTAAGTCATTAAATAAGTTAACAGGCGTGCATGATATGGTTTTAAAACACCTATTTTTGCAACTATTTGTTGTGACTGAAGATCTGAAGAAAACAAAAAGAAAATCTTAACTTGCCAACTGATCACTGCAAAGGCAAAGTCTTCATCTGTTCTTGCTGAGCAGAGCATCCCAAAGTTAACACGGAGAAATCTGTAGTAAAGATAAACTTAGACATTGCAGTGAAATCTAAAAAGTACTGTAAACTGTAATAGACACAGTACAGTATGTCACAGTTCATGGTAGGACAGTAACAGTGTGTGTCAGATAGGTGGTGAATGCTGTATCCTTTTCCTTAGGAAAGAGCAGCTTTGAAATGTGTGAAGAAATCAAAGTTCAGCGTTATTTTACCCATTTGGATAATCATCACAGCACACGGGGATGTCACCCTTTGAAACTAGAATTTCAAGCAAGTGTTTAATACATCAACATTTTAATTATAATGTGGCAAGCGATTGGATGAGGTCAGTTGTACAATTTAAAGTTGTGTTTTGTTGGGTAGGTGGTTTCACCCGAGGGCAGATTAAAAATTTTATGTAGATGTCATCAAAAAAACAACATAATGTTCAACCCTGCAGTGTAAGAGGGTTGGTAGATCAGAATAGGCAGTGCATCATATCAAGTAGTGTGAATGAATGAACTGTTCTTTTTCAGATGAAACTCAACACTGCCCCTGTCTTCATGCATTTTCCAGCCAAGGGCAAGCCAAAGAAGGCGGACACTATGGACATACACAGGTAGTCATGAACCTTTTTCAATTAAAGAGGTTATTGTAGTGTTTTCAAATGTATTTTTTGGGGGTGGGGGTGGGAATGGGGGTGGGAGTGGGACTGGGGTGTGAGAGGTGGGATGGTTGTAGTTTGCCTATACCCATCACTTACAGTCACACCTGACTGAACTGAAAAATGATTTCTTGATACTTTTTTTTTTCGGTCAAGTGAAAGGACTTTGTGAATAGTGGCCACTTTCACCTCGGCAGTTTTCCTCATACAGCATATCTTTACTCTCCAAGTTCCCAAAATATGCTAGATGGAAACAAAATGGAGACTCGCTCACAACATGGGGATCAGTGGTTAGTTGGTAATGGCAGATAGACACAATAAGATGGCTAGTTAAGAGGTTAAACAAAATTTTGGATAAAAGAAATGTGTTCTGATGTTAAGGTCTAACTCTTGGGGACTGAATGCTTTATATCCAGTTGGCCATGTACGGTTTCCATGGAAGAGGATTACTTGTTTTGCAGCATGTCAGTTGCTTGTCTTTTTCTAAGATTCCTCAGTGTCTGATTTATATATTTCTAAGATTCCTTAGTGTTTTTATTCATTTTTTTTTTTCTTCATCTGTCAAACGGACAATGGAAGATAAATGAAGGATTTTTACTGGTATGTGCAATTTTTCTTTTTATTGCAGAGTGGGGTTCCAAGCAGAACAAATAGCAAAATGGGTGGCAGAGAGAACTGACATACAGGTAAGCAATGCACTCTGCTATTTTCTTCTTCACTTCAGAGTTGTCCCCTTGGCGAACTTTGTGGCCCTGTCCACTGGCAAGATTTTGGTGACCGTTTTTAAACTCTGTCATCAGGCATAAAACCTGAACAAGAGGTCCGTGTGCACCTTTGTGTGTGTGTGTGTGAGTGTGTGTGTGTGTGTGTGTGTGTGTGTGTGTGTGTGTGTGTGTGAGATTTAACTCACTTGCACATGTTGACGTGCTTTTTCACAAAAGGTGAAATGGAAGTCAACATATGTGCAAATGTTTTCCTTTTAATTGCATTTACACAAATGACTTTGGTTTAGAATGTCATCAGAAGGGGGTGGATGCTGCACAGATGGTGATTCTGAAGAGAAAACCTCCTAACCTGGCTATCTCCAGCACAGCAAGGATTGAATGTTCAGACATGTTTACCCATATGATTTTGCTGTTTTGTGTACGCATCTGGCGAAAATATGACCAAATTGATGAAAAAAAAAAAAAAAAAGGTTGAAAAAAATCTGGACATGAAGTTCTTTAGTGGCAATAACATTTTTGGAGTGTAAGGATAATGTTGTCTTGGTGTGTCAACTTGAGTGCTTTGACCGAAGAGCAACAACTCTTGCTAACTCTTGTGTGTGATATCTGGTTGTGTCTGCTTCTTTGATAGCATGCCAATATGTAGGAACAGCAGAGGGAGCTACAGGCCCTGAAATAAAAAAAATCTTTGATGGAGCATGAATTTGTGCTAAAGTGTGTTGGCGAAGCAGATATGAAAGAACTTTGTGGCGGAAGAACCTTTATTTATTTATTTTGTTTTATTTTTTAAAGTATACTTGGTGGATTGTAATCATTCTGCTGCGTAGTGGTATGGGAAAACGAACTTCCCACTCCCTTCCCACCCGACATCCTTGCCCGCTTTTACGAAAATTTGGAAGATGAAGCACACACTTTCCACCAGCTTTTACAAAATATTTGGAAGATTTGTACTCGTACTTTGTAGAAAACACACGCATTTTTGTGGATATGTATAACAATAGGGAGTTTTAGGGTAAAGGGGTCTGTATTTGGGTCATTTAACTCAAGAGAACAATGTTTTATTCTCTAGAGTTGGCCAGGCATCATTTCCTCATGCTGAATGTTATGCCTTCTGTTAGATGGAGAACGTATCTGACAGAAATATTGTGAAAGATATTTGGATGAGATTGGTGACTATGTCTTGTGTTGTGGATCGCTTCTAGTCACTGTTGGGGAATATGTGAAAAAAAACCAAGAAAGCAAGACTTAAGCAAAATTTAACCCGTAGAGTGCCTTTAAGCCGTCAGCTGACGCCGCATTAAAAATGCTTTCCCAGTGCCTATGGGCCGTCCACTGACGTCATGCATTTTTCTTGAATTTTCATTCATTACTATTTCTATCAACGGACTTAAATAGAGTGTGCGTAGTAAGCCTTATATGTCTGTAGTATTAAAATGATATGTAAATGACCACACGTGAGGGGAAAGCCCATTTATTCTCATCACTGACTGGATGACCAGCCAGCACTTCGTCTCGCTTGCAAAGATGGCGGCGCAACCTTCGACAAGCGCAGCGACCAAATCAACGTATTTACACAGCTGAGCAGGCTCTGCTAATGATTTTTGACAAAGACAATAATCTTTTATTCAACGACTCACTCGAGCATGAAGGTGAGATGATGATAGTGATGGAATTGCCAACCGTATTCGTCAGTTATTGTGTCGGGCTGTGTGACCTCAATGTGTGTTCAGCTGACTGGTTTGCCAGCGTCGAACGAGCTCGCCTAGTGTGTACTCTGCACTGTGTGCCAGTGGTCAGTGACGTGGTAGTCAGCGTGAGAGGGGAGCGCGGCCTGCTCGCGGCGCGGCACAGGGCAGAGGGAAAGGTAGGGGAAGAGGAGCAGTGAAAGAGAGGGTTGAAGTCCAGCAAGGGGGCGTGGTGGGGAGAGGGGGGCGTGGTCGTGGACTGACCTGTCTGCATAGAGTGTGAGTGTCTTGATAGACTTCTAAACTGTTTTACTTTCATTTACAGGTGTAGTGTGACAATACAAACTTTATTTTCAACTTTTTTGCTTTGTGTTCTTGTTTGGATGTGAAGATGTAGTGGTAAATACATATGCTTTTGATCGTGCAAAAAAATCTATCCAAATCTAATTGTCTAAATACTTTTTTATTATCAAAATTAAAACAAAAGAAGCCCAGATTCAAAATCTTCATTCAATTTCCTTCAAAAATCATATATATTTCATTGTTATATCTTTTGTAGTTTCTGAGCTAGAATTTTTTGTTAATTATTACCCCCAAATCATTAGATTTCCCTGGCACTGGGAAAGCCTTTGTTTGTAACATTTTCAAGCAGCTTCAAGCAGCGAACGGGTTAAAGTATTAGGAACTGAAGAAACAAAGAGGGAAAAAAAGCAGCCAGCCAACCAAATGAAGAAGCACAACACACACACACACACACACACACACACACACACACACACATAGGCACACACACACACACACACACACACACACACACACACACACATAGGCAGACAGACAGACACACACACACACACACACACACACACACACACACACATTTTGTGTTCTTTTGTGTGTGTGTGTATCAATACATATTCCATTGCTCAGTCTTTGTTCATGAGAGTGTCGCAGGGTGTGTTGGACTTGGAGAACAGTATGAGCACAAAGATTCCCATGCACTCACATAACGCACATAGCTGTGTATAGTCATCCATACTTGCAGTTCTTCTATTCATTCTGTTGAGCACTTGACACAATTGTTGTCATTTTGAGATTATTTTTTTTAGTTATGTTATTTGATAGTTATATTTAAATATGATCAAAGTGATTACATACACCTGTATCTCTCTTTCTCTCTGTTTCTGTCTCTGTCTGTCTGCCTGTCACTCATTAGATAGCTATAATCAAAGAACTTGTTTCCATATTGTCTAGATTCGAGTGTTCCGTCCCCCCAACTACTCTGGCACTTTGGCCCTGGTGTTGCTCTTTGCTCTGGTGGGTGGTCTTCTGTACCTGAAGCGCAACAACCTAGAATTCCTCTACAACAAGAACTGCTGGGCCATGCTAGCTCTGGTCTGTGTGTGTGTGTGTGTGTGTGTATGTGTGTGTGTGTGTTTGTGTTTATGGGCGAGTATCAGTGTGAGTGAGTAAATGGGTGTTGGTGTTTGTGTGTGTGAAGTTAGCTCAGATTATCTTTACTGAAGATTGAAAAATAAGGTTTATTCTAATCTGCCATCACAGTTCTGTGTGCATATATATGTGTGTACGTAGGGTGTATCAGGGTCTCTGTCATTGTGTGTAGATAACGACTTATTGTGCAGTGAAGACTGGATATGTAGAAGCTGTAGTATATATGTGAGTATTGGTTCTGTTTTATTTTACATACATTTTTTGTGACTGTGTTGTGAACATTCTTCTGGACTGTGTTCCATTAATGGAAGCTGATGATAACACAAAGCAGTGTCATCTATACCTGCTTAACTATGAATCTGAAAAATGTTCTGGTTTCAGTGTCTTACATTTGTTGATTTAATTTACATTTATTAACTTGATTTTGAAAAGAAAGATCTTATCTTTGCAAAAGACTTTACAGCAGGGAACCTTTGCTTTGAGAAGGATCTTTCCATTCAGGAAAAGCATCCATTTATCTTTCACTGGAAAATAATTTTGATAAAGTTTAGACATGGACTGTTGCAGGCTGTGATATTTGCCATGACCTCAGGGCAGATGTGGAACCACATCCGTGGACCTCCCCTCATGCATAGGAACCCCAACACTGGACAAATGGTAAGTGCAGATCTGTCATCGTAAACATCTTGTGAATAGAGTGAGGGAAGGAGGAAGAGTAATTTTCTGTTTTAGTGATTGATTATTAGGAGTACAGTGTCAGTTGCGTATGTTTTCTGATATTGTTTATTCATGTGTCGTGAATGTTTAGATGAAAGGGTATGTTTCTTTTTTATGCAGAAGAACATATTACTAATTAGTTTTTTGATGGAGAGAAAGGAGTAGATACCCACAGATGTATTGTATTCAGTTCAAACAAAATAATGTAACATCTGAGAGTTTGGTATGTGAATTACTTTTTTCATTGTTGTTTCTGCAAATCACCTGTGATCATGATTTCTCTCTCTCTCTTTCTCCCTCTCTCTCTTTCTCTCTCTCTCACTCTTGTTTTACCCTCTGCATACAGCACTACATCCATGGGAGCAGCCAGGGCCAGTTCATCATGGAGACCTACATCGTCATGCTGCTTCATATCCTTTCTCAAGTGTCAACATGAATAATGGCTCGGTTTTGTGTTGGGATACTCTGCTGCCAAAAAGTGTGAAAAGCCTTCAGTTTCTTATCTGCAAGTACGTCTTCTAAAGTAGGTTGTGTGAATAACTTGGTCTTCTCATGGTCTGGGTTTGCAGATGGAATGGAAGTAAGGTGGTGTTTTTTTTTTAATTTTTTTTTTACCAGTGCTTTGTTTCTGTAAAAGTGAAAGTGATGGCCAGGAAATATAATTGATGCTTGATATATGATCTGTGAGAAGGGGATAGGTAAACAAAAATGAAGAATGTTACGTGTAACTTTATGACTGACAAAGATGGCTGCGCATTATTTAGTGAAAAGACATGTATACAATCTGTTGTGGCTTTCACAGACCTTTGCACGGTCAGGCAGTAGTTACAAGCTATTGCTGTCCACCACTATGGATACTAAATAAGGTGATCATATTATTTTCCTTGTAAAGGAGATGATGCAATATGCAGCTTAGCTGTCTTTCCATCTTGCTTCATCTTCAGCTGATCTGAGGCTGCTTAGAAGTTTGAGAAAACTACAGCTTTCTGAACTGAAACGAAATACCAGGTGTCAATTCAAGTGCAAACTTTGAGAACTCATGGAGCTACTATGTGATGGCACACAGCTTCCCCCATCCCTTACAGATGCATGTAAAATTTGGGATGGTATTAGAGAGTGCACAAGGCACTGGTCCTTGGATTGGGTTGAAAGCCCTTGTGTTTGAAAAGCCAGTCCATTTAAAGCACGTACAGCTGCTTATCTATAGGGTTGAAAAAACATTTCGGTTGTATGACCTGACTCTGAAAAGATCAGCCCTGAATAGTTTGTTAGGTGGACCTATTGCGATGAAGTGAATACAGAAAGAATTTTTACTGGAAGCAGAAATACATACTGCATATGCAAAGCTGTTCAAGTTATGTGTGTCATTCAAGCACATGAAAGTAACTTATATACAGTTTGGTGTAGAGAGGTGACAGTTCATCCTTACATATGCTTGTAAAGTTGTTACGTGATCCTTAAACTGTCCTGCGTTTTCAGTACTAGAAGTGGATGGGGAGCCTTTTGTTAGCCATCCTTCAGGCGGAATTTTAAGATCAGTATTTAGAATGCAGCAATGATCTGAACCACAAAACACTATATAATAAAGAGACACTTTCCTTCAGACAACATACATCAGTGTCAGATTTGGAGTAGGTAGGGCAAATCATTTGTAGAGTGTTCCATGTGTGAAAAGCGATGTCCTTGACTGACAGCAGACTGCTCTGTGGTGGTGGGTTTCATCATGCTGAATGAGGCCCACACTCTGAAAGGAGACCCTGGCAAGAGAAGGAGTGAGTTAATCGCATTCATTCATTTATTTTTTTTTTTGGTTTCATATATTGTAATCAGTTTATTCCACCACTGAATTGACCTGTTTCAGTGTGTGTGTGTGTGGCCTCGAGAAGTTCTGTTGTTTTGAGATGTTTGTTTTGTTTTGTGATCTGTCCTTTTGTTTCCTTGAAACTGAATTAAATGATCTTGGTAGGATGAATATTAATATTTGTTGTATTATTTTGGTAAAATGGGATTTAACATTTATATATTGTTTATCAGAGGAATGAGAAGGAATTGTTTCAGATCACATTTTTTTAAGAAGGTATCATTCTGTAATATTGAAAATATTGTTGAAAACATACACGCAAGGACACACACATGGACTGCTGGAACATAGTGATCATATAGGCTCACTGTGTTAGATATATGTGTAAAAAAAAAACACGAAAGCCAGGTTTAGAAGTGAAATCCACAAAGTGTTTTCTTACTTTACAGTTTCTTATTTTTCATTGGTGATGTTGTTTTTTCATTCAAGAGTATTTGTTTTTGATAATCTTTCTCTTCAGCTCAGTATAAATCATGTCCCCACCCACCCCACTCCTCCACCCCTGTGTTGGTTTCAGTCCTGGCGCTGGCAGGGCTGGGTTGTGTTGCCATCTTCTTCAGCCTGCTGCTGTCTGTGTTCAGGTCCAAGTATCAAGGATACCCCTACAGGTAACATATGGCCAGGCCACCTTTTTTAAAAGAAAAAGATAGCATCTTCACATCGGCCAACCCTAAAGTTTGCTTTACTTTCTGCTAATCTTAAAAGAAAATGGCTGCTGGAAGATGAAATAGAAACGTCTACTCACATGGACTTTAAGATCAGCTGTCTGTATGGAAAACGATTGATATGCAACAGCCCATCAGAAATTTTGGATTGATTTGAAGCCAGCAGCCATGATGGGGAAGTGATGTTTTTCCTGTGGCTGACCAAAAACAGCTGACATTCCAATCTGAGTGGGTGAAGAAGTGATCATACATATGTGTATATGTGTCTTCAGTTGATGTACTGTGCTGTTGATTTCTGAATCAAGTATATATGGTGAATCAGTCTTTAGTGTAGAGTGTAATTGCACTAGCAGAGTTAAATCATGGTATATGCTTTGACCAAAGAAGGACAACTCTTGCTAATTGTTACGGATGGTGTGCGGTGCGTGTTTTGCTGTCTGACTCTCGCTCTCAAAAGTTTGGATGCGTGTAATAATTATTCCCTACGCACACCCACACCAAACGCACATGGATAGCCAGGCAACACACGAGTTAGATTTTTTTTTCCTTTATAATTATGCTGCCTGAACCATCAAACATACATTCATGTGAACTGGTACAAATCAGTACATGTCACTACATAGCATATAGATCAAGATATCAATACATAGGAACTTCAATTATCAGATATCAGCATATCATAGTACATATCTTGATATCACTCACAGATCTCGCCGGCGCCGTCCACAGTGTCTCACATATACAATCAACGCACTCGGTTCCACAGTACCCAAGCCACAGTCTACAGCATTAAAATAAGACGAAGAAGGATAACCAAGGTCCCCACACGGTAAACACAGCCGTTCACAAACACAAGCGATGAAGAAGAAGAAACAGAGTCTCCACACAACAAGCACAATAAATCACGTAGAACTTTCAAGAAGAACCGCAGATTTACATTCACAAGGCACAATAATCCATAGCAGAAGAGCCGCAGATTCACAAAGCACAGCAATCCATAGAAGAAGAACCGCAGATTCATAAGGCACAGTAAACCATTGAAGAACTGCAGATTCACAAGGAACAGCAATCAATATTGAATCCCCGGAGAACACGATTTCAGCAAAGTCCCATAGAACACAATAAACTTCGATTCGACGTATTGTTGATCTAAAACACAAATTAATTAGCTTCTCCGTGTATTGATATTACAATGTTCACATCAATATACTCAGCCCACCGACACACATGAGGCGGTACAATTAGAGCACATAAATATTCTTGCAGGAGTTTTAAGTCACTCTTGGCGACACAGCATTCACAATATTTTTATAACAAATAAATTTCCTGGTACATATTTCGCTGGTACCGCCATCAAAAGTATCGCACATACACAGTGAACATCGACGTACTACTGACTTGAAAGTCAGCCTCTCCACATAGTAACACTACGGAGAAAACGACAATTAAAACAAAATAAATTAGGCTGGACACCAAAGCCTCGTCATTAGTTCTTTCTCTCTTCTCTCGTCTCCTATTATTATTTTCGTCATGTAGTTACCTATGTCATTTTAAGTTGACGTCATAATTTACGTTGACGTCACAATACTCCCCCTCCTCAAACAAAAAACAATGACCGAATTGTTTTTTTGAAGAAGTAAACAAACAGCAGAATACACAAACCCAGAAATCACATTCACTCGACGGAAAACGAAGCCACTCACGGCTCACAGAAAAACACAAGTTGCCGTCCCAACGAACTCTGAAGCCCTTTGACATACTAGCTTGCTGCTGACCTCATGGACAGCCTCTCCATACCCACACAGGGTAGAGACTACACATATCTACTGACCACTCGGTCAGCCTCTCCATACCCCAACAGGGTAGAGACAATGGCTGGGCATGGGCTGCACCCCACACCCGGATGGCAATGCACATACGATGTCTACTGACCACTCGGTCAGCCTCTCCATACCCACACAGGGTAGAGACTACACATGTCTGCTGACCACTTGGTCAGCCTCTCCATACCCACACAGGGTAGAGACAATGGTTGGGCACGGGCTGCACCCCACACCCAGATGATAATGCACTACGATGTCTACTGACCACTCGGTCAGCCTCTCCATACCCACACAGGGTAGAGACTACACATGTCTACTGACCACTCAGTCAGCCTCTCCATACCCCCACGGGGTAGAGACAATGGATAAACATTCCTGCTCAATAGTATTGTACACCTCACGATTCAGCAACTTTCAACTAGCAAACACGACTGGGTGAAGAACATCATCATTCTCCTGGAGCGATACAGCACCCAAACCAACAGAACTAGCATCATTCCTGAACACAAAAGTATTAACCAATCTAGGTAACAACACACAGGTGCAGAAGACAAGATTCCCTGAATCTTCCTCAAAGCTTCAGCACACTCAGGAGTCCAAGAAATAGACCTGAAATCAATGCAGAAACGACACGTACAATCTTTCTTCCTGACGAACACAACTGGAGATGCATACGGACTATTCGATGGCTCAATGATACCAAGATCCAACATGATACCAATCTCTCTCTCGACAACCTCTTTGGCAAAAAAGGGATATCATAACGCTTCTTTCTAACAGGTACATCTGAAGTAAGAGGGATCTCTAATAGTACATCACCTGAGAAAGAACCTGGTTTAGACTCAAAATGTCCTGGAAATCGTCAAAGAGTGCACGCAACTCCCTGGAACTGCTGTCAGACCAAGCACAATCAAACTGTACAGAACGAACATCTTCATCTGGCATAGAAGACGACGCCATCGGAACAGTTAAAGTGGGAATGGTTAAAGCGTCATCACAGTTCTGGATGACACCAACTGTACAAACTACTTCATGAACAGTACAAACAGACTCCGGAGAGGGATCCACAGAAAGACCAATTCCTGGAGAACTGTCCAAAGAACCCTGTTCTTGCTCACAAGCCAAAGGTGCTATCTGTGACCCAGGCACTGAAGTACCTTGTGAAAGAACGACTGTAGGTACAACATCAGAAGTAGACACGGCAGACACATCAGAAGACGCTAACTGAAAGCAAGACTTCAATGACTCATCCTTCTGTTTCTGAACAAGATCAGAACGGGAAATGTTCAGATCATCAGTGATCTGACACAAAGGCTTTTTGTCCACAACATGTTTATCTCTAGCCCTCGTAACGGTGGCTACAGAGAAACGTGTACCAGATACATCAGTAAACTCACCACTCACAGAAACTCCAGGTACATTACCCACAATGAGATCTGCGACAGGGCTATCCAAGACACAACAAGTCAAATCCACCCACAAAATAAGGACAACGGACTGAAACTGTAGCCAGTGGAAACTCATCCGCACGACCACCAAAAGAAACACACTTCACTGTGGTTCCTAACATCTGACTGTCAGAAACTAATCCTTTGCGAACGCCACAAATGGTAGCACCAGTATCACGCAGAACAGAACTCAAAGTGCCACTCACAGAACCAGACTCCAAACGTAATTTGCCTGTGAACTCACCAGCTGCTAGACAAGCAAAAGGAGTATCAAGAACAGAGCAACAAGCAATGGACTGTTTGCTGTCAGCTGAGTTCTCAGCAACAGTAGAGTTACCAACCACAAAAGGACATTCATCTGGGTGGCTAAGGCTACAAATTCTACAAGGGTTTCTACCTGACTTCCATGGACACCTAGCAGCTACATGTCCTGTCTTTTTACACAAAAAACACACAATACTTGCAAACTGATCACAAGCACTTTCTGGGGAACTCTTTCTGCCAGAGGTATGACGGGCGCCACGACCACGATAACGGCTACCGCCAAAGTTATTTCCACGACCAGCTGAGTAACCAGAGCTCTGATGACCACAATAACAGCTACCACCGAAGTTACTTCCACGATCAGCTGAGGAACCAGAGTAGTGGCCACTGTATTGAAAAGTAGAGTATCTGTTTCCTCTGTCAGACTGACCACAGTATGGAGTTCTATCAGACTGACCGGGATACAGATTTCTATCAAATTGACCAGGAGTTTTGTATCCAACAGAAGCAAAAATGTTTACATCAGCTTTCCTAGAAAGCACCTTAGTGGGATGAGCATGTCTGTATGACTCTGCAGACTTGATCATTTCATCAAACGTTTTCACATCTTTTTCACACAAAAAAGTAGCCAAGTCCTTAGAGACACACTCCAAAAACTGCTCACGCAAGATAAGATCCACCAGACCTTCAAAAGACTTATCATTTTTTGACAAAGAGACCCAACGGTCAAACAAACGTCTAAGTTCAACTGCAAAGGTCTCGAAAGGTTCATCTGAGCTAGGTTTAGCCTCACGAAAACGCTTACGAAAACCATCTGGAGTACATTGAAATTTTTTCAGCAAGCTCTCTTTCAAAAGCTCGTAAGACACAACATTATTTTCAGCGAGACTGTGATAGAGAGTTAAAGCAGAACCCTCAAGTAGTGCAGACAGGTATGTAACCCACAAACTCTCAGACCATCCTAAGGACCGAGCATGGGTTTCAAAACGAAACAAGTAACTGTCTATATCATCAGTTCTTTCCTTAAAAGGGGGCAACTTAGGAAACGTAGGGCGAGGGGCGTTAAACCTGGGAAAACCAGAACCCTGACTGTCCTGTCCTGAGACCGCACTCTGCTGAGAAGTTATTTGTAACTGTATTCTTTTAGTTTCCTCTGTCTCTCTTTGCTGAATTCTTTTTGTTTCCTCTTGCATTCTTTTTGTTTCCTCTTGCACTTTGTTTCCTTCCTCTTGCATTCTTTTTGTTTCTTCTTGCTCTTGTATTTGTATCTGCTCTCTTTTAGTTATCTCTTGTATCTGCTCTCTTTTAGTTATCTCTTCTTCCTGTACTCTCAACTGAAATTCTTTCAATCGCATTCTTGCCTCTCTTTCCATGTCCTGGGCAATACATTTGTCAACATAGTCCAACAGAGCTGGTCCCTCCAAACCACATACCTTACCTCGTTGTAAATATTTAGCGAAAACTTTGTCCTCAGTCCACAGAGGACACAACAGGACTTTCTTCCTTAGCCTTCTGTGCCATGTTGAAAATATGAAATATTGTCCTGTCAAACCCGACACACACACTAGTGGATCAAATACAAACAATTGCTATCACAAGCAAAAAAGGTTTGAAACCCCTGTCCACTAAAATATATGAATTCCAAAGAGGATTTTTTTTTTTTCAAACAAACATTAACGACAATCACTCTTTAAAAGACTAAGTATTATCAAACCCAACCAACAAAAGATAAACAGTGACACAGGATTTCAGGGATATGGGGAGAAAGAAAAACGCAATCGATAATCAATGCCAAATTTTCAGCAACAAGTATAAATCAAGCAATGACATGAGAGTAATAACAAATATAATCAATGTATTGTTGTTGTTATTTTATTCATTTATTTTATTTATTTTTTTTTTTTAACTGGTTCAGGGCAGCCACTCACACGCTCATTTTTTCAAGAGAAAAGAACCCTAAGAATGCTGAAGAAGCAACACAATCCCCAAGTAAAGATAAAAACAGAAATAATCAAAGAGATAACTGAAGATAATGAAAATAAAGCCCACAAAGGAAGGAAGAACTAGGAACTAGGCCCTCTATCTCCAGAAACTATACAGAAGGAGATACCCCGTTACGCTGGAGACGGGAAAGAAAGTAGACAAGAACAGTCATAAAACAAAACAATACAACACAACTCAATTGTTCAAAAGAAAAGTCTGTGAACGTGAACTATTACTTCTAATTGGGCAATTATAGGTGTACAAAAACAAATCCTACCACTAAGGCGATTTTCAATTCAATAGCAAAAGAAATTTAACTACGGGGTCACCAGATGTTACGGATGGTGTGCGGTGCGTGTTTTGCTGTCCGACTCTCGCTCTCAAAAGTTTGGATGCGTGTAATAATTATTCCCTACGCACACCCACACCAAACGCACATAGATAGCCAGGCAACACACGAGTTAGATTTTTTTTTTCTTTATAATTATGCTGCCTGAACCATCAAACATACATTCATGTGAACTGGTACAAATCAGTACATGTCACTACATAGCATATAGATCAAGATATCAATACATAGGAACTTCAATCATCAGATATCAGCATATCATAGTACATATCTTGATATCACTCACAGATCTTGCCGGCGCCGTCCACAGTGTCTCACATATACAATCAGCGCACTCAGTTCCACAGTACCCAAGCCACAGTCTACAGCATTAAAATAAGACGAAGAAGGATAACCAAGGTCCCCACACGGTAAACACAGCCGTTCACAAACACAAGCGATGAAGAAGAAGAAACAGAGTCTCCACACAACAAGCACAATAAATCACGTAGAACTTTCAGAAGAAGAACCGCAGATTTACATTCACAAGGCACAATAATCCATAGCAGAAGAGCCGCAGATTCACAAAGCACAGCAATCCATAGAAGAAGAACCGCAGATTCATAAGGCACAGTAAACCATTGAAGAACTGCAGATTCACAAGGAACAGCAATCAATATTGAATCCCCGGAGAACACGATTTCAGCAAAGTCCCATAGAACACAATAAACTTCGATTCGACGTATTGTTGATCTAAAACACAAATTAATTAGCTTCTCCGTGTATTGATATTACAATGTTCACATCAATATACTCAGCCCACCGACACACATGAGGCGGTACAATTAGAGCACACAAATATTCTTGCAGGAGTTTTAAGTCACTCTCGGCGACACAGCATTCACAACATTTTTATAACAATTAAATTTTCTGGTACATATTTCGCTGGTACCGTCATCAGAAGTATCGCACGTATACAGTGAACATCGATGTACTACTGACTTGAAAGTCAGCCTCTCCACATAGTAACACTACAGAGGAAACGACGATTAAAACAAAATAAATTAGGCTGGACACCAAAGCCTCGGCCGTTAGTTCTTTCTCTCTTCTCTCGTCTCCTATTATTATTTTCGTCATGTAGTTACCTATGTCATTTTAAGTCGACGTCATAATTTACGTTGACGTCACACTAATCCTCACATGCGAGATGCCATCTGGCTCTGTTTCCTTCTTGAACATATGGATACCTAGGAACAGCAGTGAAAACTTCAGGCTGCAAAATATTTAAAAAGAAAGAAAAAATGTCAAGTGAATATGAATTTGTGCCAAGGTATGCTGATGAATTTGGATTGAAAGCAATTTGCGTTAGATTTAGAACATCTTACAGTAGTTGCTGCATCCTTGCTTAGTGCGAGATGGCAGATGAAAATGACACCCACCCACCCCACATTATTACACAAATATGAAAAATAGTTTAAAACAAAACAAAACAAACTGCTTCTACAAAAAAAACAAAACAAAAAAAACTGGACGAATAATGAACCTTCTTTGTGAAAATACACTCATTATTGTTGACAAGTACACTGACAGCAATTTGGGGGCAAAGAGGTCTGCTGCACATGTGATTATACAGATCACAGGTCTGGAGTACCACACAGGTAACCATATTCAGATTGAAAAGTTTGGCATTCCCATACAGATCCAGTATACTCGGTGAAGATTAGGTGTTAAAGGATGTCTGTATGGGTAATAGTATTCAGATCCAGTTGGTAACAGTATCTATACAGGCAATAGAATAGGGATCTATAGGGATATATTCTGTTCAGATTTGAGCATTAAAAGGTACCTATGCAGGGAATTGTTTTCAGATTGGATACATTTTACACAAGATATTTACTGATGGTTCCAAATCCGAGGAGGGAGTTGCTTGTGCTGCTTACTGCTCAACGGCTCCCTCCCGAAATATGTCAAAACATATTCCTTCAGACAGCTCTGTATACACCGCTGAACTCACAGCGCTGGTTTTGGCTCTGAAAATTATCTCGGAGTCAAATCACAAAGACTTTCTTATCCTCTCAGATTCCCTTTCTGCTCTGGAGGCCATTGCTGGCCGTAACCTCAAACACCCTCAACTATTGAATATATTTGAACAATACACTACTCTAAAAAAACTACGGGTACAGCATAGTTTTTGCTTGGGTCCCTGGTCACGTCGGCATTCGAGGCAACGAGAAGGCAGACCAACTTGCCAAGGATGCCACACACCTTGAAACGTGCCGATTTTCCATCCCGCACACGGACGTGAAACCCAAAGTTGAAACTTACGTTAGAAACCTCTGGCAAGAGGAATGGAATACTCAGATGGACAACAAACTTTTCCAGATCCGTCCGAATTTAAAAGAATTTTTACCGTCTGCCACACGTAGTCGTAAGGAAGAGACAGTTTTGTGCAGGTTGCACACAGGTCACTCCTTTTATACCCACTCTTATCTTTTAAAAGGTGAAGAAGCTCCGTGGTGTATTCCATGTCATGTTCCACTCACAGTGAAACATATTCTTTTAGATTGCTGGGACTTGCACGATGTGAGACATAAACACTTTACAGCCGAGTCTATGAAAACCCTGTTCAGAGATGTCCCACCTGACGTGATCTTTGAGTTTCTGAAAGAGATTAACATTTTTCATCTGATCTAAGATTTTACGGAAGAAAGATTTTTAACGAAGTTTCTGGTACGTTTTTAGAAGATGTAGTTTAAAGAGATGTGCGAAGGTTTTTTTTTTTTTTTTTTTTTTTTTTTTTTTGAAGACGACTTGTGGGTTGATTTTAACGTGGTGACAGCCCTGATATGGCCCTTTGCGGTCGGCTGGGCTATAAGCAACATTATCTTATCTTATTCAGATTCAAGAGTTATGAATATAAAAGTTATTATGTTCAGATCCAGGTTGCTATACTTAGATTCAAATGTTGATACATGTACCTTTGTCAAGAGTTATGAATATAAGAGTTATTATTTTCAGATCCAGTTTGCTGTACTTAGATTCAAGTGTTGATACCCATGTCTATGAATATAAAAGTTATGTTCAGATCCAGTTTGCTATACTTAGATTCAAGTGTTGATACCTATGTAGCAAACTTACTTAGATCCACTATGCCCTGTATTATAAGTCAGGAATACCTCCTCAGAAGTATTCAAATCCAATCATTTCTGTTTAATGTGTAAGGTATCTTGGTCTGTATTCAGATTCAGTTGCCAGGTATGTTTCTGTTGATAAAACAGTGACAGTGCACAATGAAATCCACATTTTTTTCTGTTTCAGCTTTCTGTTCAAGTAATTACCACCGGATTAGTTCCCATCAGTTCTCGCTTGGTTTGGTTTGCCTCAGGGAAACCATCAGCTTGAAATGATGAAAGAAGACAGATTAACTACTGTATTGTTGCCTGTTAGAACATTGTGTACAAATGGAAACTGCTGCAGAACAGTAATTTGAGTGATGAACTGAATGCTTTGCAAGTAAAAGTGAATATTGTGTGTTACCCATGGGGTATCTAATTTGTTCCACCGCGCATTGTCAAAGAGTTCACAGCATAAATTTATCTCTGTAGCGAAATGGGCTGTTAGCCCATGACACACATTCACAGTCAGAAAGAAAAACACTGCTTACTGAATTGCTGAGATGTATGTTAGACGTACAAGGAGAGTTTGCTGATGAAGCGTGAACGCTAATGCAATAAATTGTTCGTAAGACATGAAGCATTGTTTTATATAAATGCATTGTTCATTGGAGCCTGTGTTTTGTAGTACGGCTCAGGTACTGAAGTGCCAGGGCTTTGTTAACAAGTGTTGTCCTTTCATTTGATGAAGATACCTCATGGGTTCATTTTTTCACAATTTTTTACCTTCTTTGTTCCGGTTAGAACACTTCTGCTTAGAATAACATTTGATTTGTTTCTTTTTCCTAGTTTTTTTTTTTTTTTCTGTTTGTAAAAGTGGCAGGATTGTCTGTGCTTCAGCTGAAAGTGTTGGACATTTCTACCTGTACAAGTCATGTGATGGACAAGTGAACATGCTCCTTGAATCTGTGTTAGCCATCGTGTACTTTGAATTTTATGTACCAGAGGGTTCGTATCTGTTCTTTATGTGAAGTTCAATAAATGTTGCAAATGTTGTGAATCAGTGTTCTAGACTCATGATGTGTGAGATTGCATTTGAGGGAACTGTTGCTTTGTACTTGCTGCCACCATGGAGCTTTGGTTAATGTCATCAGCTCATGACTGGGAGTCGTGGGTTTGAACCTTTCAGAGGCAGATAACTGTTGGAGGTTTTTGGCCTTGGCTGGCTCCCATCCCTAGCCAGTTGTGCTGTAAATTGAAAGTGGATGATTACGATCACATAGAGCAATCTCATCGACTTCACTTGCACCGTGTGTTGCTTCTCATGTGCTGGTTTTCTGTGTCTCCACATCATTCCCAAGCCGCTCATTACACCACCCTATACACATCCTGGACATGCTTATCCATACAGTTTCAGTGTATTGTGTAAAGGCATTTTGTGGAAATACGCTGAACGAAAGAAAAATCACACATGAAGTTCTTGAGTGATAACTGCGTCTGCGGACTGCGACTATGGTGTTGCCTCACTGCACCAATCCGAATGCTGTAATTACATTAAGAAGCCTATGTAAGCTAGGATACAACAGTGGGGAAGAGCTGACTAAGGAGTGATGCTCTTGCCAATTCTTGTTGGCAAAATCTAGTTTCATTCAACATTCTGCAACATGCTGAAATGTGTGAACAGCTATAAGACTGCAGACCCTGAAATATTTGAGAAAGAAGACAGTGACTGAGCAGGAAGTACTCCCAAAGTGAACCAGTATTAAAAGAATCATATTCTGGAAAAAGCTGAGCTGGTTGCAGTTACTGATTTAAGCACGGCCCGTTCTGGGTAATTCAACATCACTTGCCATTTTAACCCTTCCTGGAGAAGTATATCAATAGCATTTTCAGGGTTAACTGGTCCAAGAGCCACACCCAGGTTTGTTCTACTGCAGCGCCAGCACTGGCAGTCCTCGGGGAGCAGTCCATTATCAGGTCAGGAGGTAACTTGCCAGAGTAAACCTGTCAGCACTGCAGGGTTTTATATTAGTGGACTCTAGTTAATGCATAGATACACGACAGAAGGAAGCTTAGAACATACCCCTGATACATAGTGCATTTTGATATGGTCATTGCCTCTATCCTTACTTGTCACCATGAAGTCAGGAAAAATGTCTTTACTTCTGTAGCCTCTATTCTCGTTTGTCTTCATAAAGCCAAGGAAAAATGTCTTTACTTCTGTAGCCTCTATTCTCGTTTGTCTTCATAAAGCCAAGGAAAAATGTCTTTACTTCTGTAGCCTCTATTCTCGTTTGTCTTCATAAAGCCAAGGAAAAATGTCTTTACTTCTGTAGCCTCTATCCTCGTTTGTCTTCATAAAGCCAAGGAAAAATGTCTTTACTTCTGTAGCCTCTATCCTCGTTTGTCTTCATAAAGCCAAGGAAAAATGTCTTTACTTCTGTAGCCTCTATCCTTATTTGACTTCATAAAGTCAAGGAGAATTGTCTTTACTTCTGTAGCCTCTATCCTTATTCATTTTTGTCATCATGAAGTAAAAAAAAAAAAAGTCATTACTTAAAGTAACCTCTACTGTTATCATAGAGTTAAGATAAAATGTCTTTACTTCAGTAAGCTCTAGCCTCATTTGTCACCATAAAGGAAAAATGTCTTTACTTCTGTAGCCTCTATCCTCGTTTGTCTTCATAAAGCCAAGGAAAAATGTCTTTACTTCTGTAGCCTCTGTCCTCGTTTGTCTTCATAAAGCCAAGGAAAAATGTCTTTACTTCTGTAGCCTCTATTCTCGTTTGTCTTCATAAAGCCAAGGAAAAATGTCTTTACTTCTGTAGCCTCTATTCTCGTTTGTCTTCATAAAGCCAAGGAAAAATGTCTTTACTTCTGTAGCCTCTATCCCCCTTCATCATCATAAAGTCAAGAAAAGGTGTTTTTACTTCTGTTGCCTTTATCCTCATAATTCATCTTAACGTCAAGAAAAAAAGTCTTCACTTCAGAAGCCTCTATCCCTGTTTATCATCATGAAGTCAAATCAAGAAAAAGTCTCTACTTCTGTAGCATCTATCCTCATTTGTCATCGTAAGGGAGAGAGATAATGTTGCTTATAGCCCAGCCGACAGTTAAGGGCCATGTCAGGCCATGTCACCTTATCGAAGTCAACTCGAGTCTTTTTAAGGACAAAAAACAAAACAAAATCTCATTCACACAACCCTTTGAAATACACCTTCTAAAAACACATCGGGAACTTTGTTAAAAAAATCTTTCTTCCCTGAAATCTTAGATGAAAAATGTTGATCTTCAAAAATTCAAAGATCACATCAGGTGGGACATCTCTGAACAAGGTTTTCATGAAGTCTGCTGTAAAGTGTTTATGTCTCACATCATGCAAATCCCGACGCTAAAAAGAATGCTGGAAAGTGTTTATGTCTCACATCATGCAAGTCCCAACACTCTAAAAAGAACATGTTTCACTGCGAGTGGTACTTGACACGGAATGCACCACGGAGCCTCTTCACCTTTTAAAAGATAAGAATGGGTGTAAAAGGAGTGGCTTGTGTGCGAATGGCACAAGACTTTCTACTTTAAGGCCGCCCCTGGGACATGGTAAAAACTCGGGTTTGGAAAGTTTGTTACCCATCTGCAAGTTCCATTCCTCTTGCCAGAGGCCTTTGACGTTCGCCTGAGCTTTGGGTTTCAGATCTGTGTGAGGGATAGACTATCTGCTCAACTCTTTCTTTGTGGCACTCTTGGCAAGTTGTTCAACCACCTCATTGCCTCAAATGCCTTTGTGTCTAGAAACCCAAACAAAAACTAAGTTGCATCCATCTGATTTCCGAGAGGTGTACAGTTTGACTGATTTCAGAAGCTGAGGGTGCTTGAGGTTACGGCTGGCAATGAAATGGACCAGCGTTGGAATTACCACTCTCAGCCATATGTGCAGTGCATTCTGTCCAGATAGTAAGTTTACAGGTCAGCCAGCCACACAGGGTTCTGTCAAAGCTGTTGCCATGCAAGAGAAAAGACACAAGTCTCTTTCATCACATGGAAAAAAAAAAAAATATGCAGAGTACAGACAACATCTAATTTGAATGTTGCTGTCCCTAAAGCCTATAACACTAGGCAGTGCTGAGTGCACTACACGTTCATTCTGTTCACTTCACAGTTGCTGAAAATGATTTCAATGCAGTCAAAATATATTAAAAAAATTTTCTTGAAGTTCCTGTAAGGGAGCTTGGTTGCAGTTCTTGAAATACAACCAAGTACAGCTGACCAGTGTCTGAAACAGTAGGGATTGGGGGCAGGGCTGTTTAAGAGGTACTGATGGGGATCTGACTGGTGTAGTGATTTGTATAGACTTAACATGCCTTTGAATTTTGACTTGGCTTTTTTCTTTATGTATAGCTGTGCTTTTAACTTGCTTGTGATCCTGATGTGGCCTCCATGATCGAATGGGCTACAACATGTCATGACATTTACTGCCTTGAGCTGTGATATATTTGGATTGGCAAGTAAATTTTAATGTCAATTCAAGAGAATCGGTGAGAGTGGTCAGGTTTTCCTTGAACACCCCAAGATTTGCACGTAATTGAATGACTTTAAAGAAGACAACCTTCTAGTCCGGAGTTCACATTCATACCTCACAATATTCTTACAAAATGTAAACAAACGATTTAACTTGAACCACACAGTTTATTCCACTTAGGTAAAATAATGAAATGCAATCTCAATGTTTTGTATAGAACGCAATAAATAGGAAAAGCGTGTAAACTGAAAGCAAAAACCCACAGCAGTTAATCAGAACTGTCATAGCACCATACTTTCCAGACTCATCGTTACCCTGGTGCTTTTTAAATTTGACCCTTGATGCCTTTTGTCATACGAAGCACCCAACTGTGAATAAAATTCACAACAAAAGTTCAACAATGTAACAAAAACAACGTACATAACGATAATAATAATAAACACAGCAGAATTATGGCAGTTTGAAACACAGAATCACCAACCTGGTCTGCTCTTTACACCACAGGTTTTCTGAGTTTCATATAAACAGACTGCTCCTAACTTTGCTGTCCTGACTATCAGTGTTGCATGTGCTTATCACCATCATGAAATTCAAAACAAATTTAAATCTCTGGCAAAATGTTATGTCTTTTGTATTTAAACAGAAAAAAACAAAACGAAAACAAAGCTGCCAACATTTAAAGAGCATCCAACCAGCAGCCTTTGTGACAGGGATCAATGCTTTCCTGAAGCAGAGGCAACAAACTACTGTGACCAGCTTGCCTCACTGAAGCTTGAGCAGACAGCTCTAGTTTCCAACCACGAAATTATTCGTGAAAGCCAGTTGACTGCTGATACTTTGGGCCTTAAATCTTTCATCCCTACAACCCAGTTTTACAGTTTGCAGAAATCCTACCCTTCCTTCCTGCAGCCCGGAAAACCGGGCAGCACAAAATTCCTCCTTTCCTTCCTACAGCCTGGAAAATCGGTTCTAGCGGTAAGCGCTTTGAGCTTTGCGCAAGCTGCGTCATCTGTACACATCATGATCGGGTCGCTCAAGTGTTTACGAATAGAATGCATGCCAGACAGCGTGGGAAAGTGGTCGCCGCTCTATTCTGGCCGGTTGGCTACTGCATATGTGGCAGTTCTCATTTACACTTCCTTTTTTTTTCTCTAAATCCAGGAACGAAGGGAATACTCGTATTATAAGAATCTAGGAACAAGAGGAAGTAATGGTTCATAGAAAAGTAGGAATGAAAGAGTTGACTTTGTACAGCCTTGTTGAGTTTTGTGCGAATGATGGTAAATGAGTGAATTTCATTTGGTTGTTTATAACAGCCTGTTTTTCGTTGTACAAAGAAAAAAAAAAAAAAACCCACGAAACTGCCCTAAGCAAAGGACTGGACTTGGTACAACACCTCTGACCTGAAAGGCAACACTATGAACAAAGGGCTGTAAAGACCTCTGCCCAAGCACCTTTCAGCACAGGGGATACTGACTACAATAGGTCACTGACAAGTCATACCCATACTTGTGTGATTTCACTGGTTTGGGCTATTTGCAATGGCAGGAGTCAACCCATAAACATACTGAATTCAATAAAGCATCCCCACCACCCCCAAAACGCAGGTTCACAAGATACTGAAAGGAAATGTTCAGTGATGTGGAAAATTATTTACAGTACATAACAGATACAGAAGGCAGCTTTGGGTCTCATTAAATGCAATTAAAGGCATTTACTTTGTGGTTGCTACGCACCTAACACACATGCGGATAAGAGGCAAACAGAACAAATGAGGAAAATTCCCGACAAAAACTTCAAGCTTACCCATATACTCTGTCCCGACAAATTACACAATAACAACAGGGGAAGAATCCTGTCCCCCCCCCCCCCCCCCCCCCCCCCCCCACCACACATTGAGATTCTTTCCTTTTCATAAATCATATGGTTAAGTGCGGGGGTACAACGTGACGCAAGTGACAGTGCCAGAAAAAGACAAAAACTGGTTCCAAAAATAGGGGCTGGAATAGCTCAGTGGTAAAGTGCCGGACTCGTGATTTTGGTGATCCTTAGGTTGCAGGTTCGAATCTTCGCCATGCCGTTTCAGTACAGAGAGGTTTTTCCCTCGGAGTTCACATTGGTTCTGACTCCATTTCCCATACAGTCCTTCGAATGAGACTATAAACTGAGGTTCCATGTGTGAACGCACGCACAACATCTTGCACACATGTAAAATCCCATAACCAACTTTCTGAAGAGAAGGCCAGCTTAGCCGTTGGTATGGATGACACGTTACACATAGCATGTACCTTCCTCAAAGTTAAAGTATGTCTGCCTTAATGGGGGGATAAAAAATGGTCATACACACAAAACCCCACTCCCCTGGGTAGATGGGATTAATCCTTGACTGTCTACACAGGGAGTGTCCGCAGGAGTATCAGCCAGTGTACGCAAAAAGAAAGAAAAGGTCCAAGAGTTTCCAGGATTGTAAAAATTATCCTCAAAATTTCCCAAGCCAGAGAGTACAAGCACCAGGGTTGGTGGCTTCTGATTTTCCAACTGTTTGTAAAAGTATGTGTATATGTGTGTGTGGGTGCACACTTTTGTGTGTGCATGCATGCATGTGTGTGTGCATGTGTGTGTGTGCGCCTGCATGTGTATGACAGTATGCTCTATTTTCTTAAACCAATTTTGTTGTTTACTGCCTGATTAGTACACTTCTTAAAGTCATGATCAACTTCCTGTCTTTTTCATGCTCTACTCATGTGCTTCAGCATCTTGCCTCATTCACTTAATTTTGTGCCATTATTTTCCCCGAAGTTGGAGTATGGCTGCCTTAATGGCGGGATAAAAAACCGTCATACACACAAAACTCCACTCCCTTTGTTGGGTAGATGGGATTAACCCTTGCCTGTCTACACAGGGGGTGCCCGCAAGAGTTTCAGCCTGCGTACGCAGAAGAAGTGCCACTGTTGAGGCCTTACCCGCTGACATACTAAACTGCATAGCGCAAAGCAGAAATTGCTATAGGAAAGATGGTCACGACGATGCTGCTATCAGGTTTTTACCAATCCAAATGAGAATCACTGCTTGCTGCGTTCAAGTCAATCAATTGTTTACACTAAAAAATCCTTGCAAAGCCAAGAAAAACTGGGCCTTTAAATGTCTTATTGAAAGCAAAGTGGCACTCTTAGAACACACACATACACATCAAAGTAGGGAAAATGTTTCCTGGCCTGAACTGACCAGAACAAAATTCTCAGAGCCAAAAAAGCAATTTTCAGATTTTCAACATACTAGAATTCTGGCCTGAGCCTGAGAAGTGGCACCCTCAGTTCAATCTGTGTCACATGTTTGACTGTTATACTCATGAAGCCAAGACCATCTCTTCTTTCATGCTCTTCGTGAGTGCTGAAATATCTTATCTCAACTACAGTGACAATTTTCTTATTTTTCATCGGCCTGCTTTATGGCTTGAGTCTTGCTTGCAGGAACATGGGGCAGATCAGGAGCAAATTGGAACTGCCTTCGCAAAAGCAAAAAAAAAAAAAAAGTATGCCTTTTGTGTGTGTACTAGGTAAATATATACCCAAACAGGAAGTTGTATGCCTTTGTTAGTGTTTCCATTTAAAAATGGTCCGAGAACAAAGGACAATGAATTCAGAACAGCCACCACCACTACCCAGAAGTTAGGATTAATTCACAGCATTGTAATTTTGCTTTAAAAAACGCCCACCAAACAAAAAAAGCGACGCAAAGAATCTCATATCAGTACTTCAAAAGGTACTACACCGATGCCAGTACTTTTTCTCCCCAAAAGTTGATACCAAGTTAAATCATCAATGAAACCTGTGTATTCCTGTTGAAGAAGAGGCAAACAGGACTCCCATTCTTTGACAAACAAACAATCAAAAAACAAACAAACAAAAATCTGCTTCCTGATCCCCAGATAGGTGTCATGGATCCTCTGCTATTTGACTTGCATTGAGTTTTCAATACACTAAAAATATTATTTTGTCCCTAGCTCTGCCTTAGATCACTCCTGCTTTTGCAACAAACCTTAGACTACAATTACCTGTCTTGTTTCATGCAATAAGGTATGGTAAATGATGTCTTTTCCCTTGCTTTGGTGTCTTTGATTTATCGTGTGTGTGTGTGTGTGTGTGTGTGTGTGTGGAGAGAGCAGAAGGGTGGGGGGGGGGGGGGGGGGGAGAATTCAGTGTTTCATAACCATGTGAAGAGAGAGACAGAGAGAGAGAATTCTCAGCATTTCATAATCGCAGTGGTTGTAATATTTGAGGACGGAAATGAAGACAGTCATTTCATCAGAAATCATTTCAGAAAACATTGTTATATATCTCTCTACGAGTTAGTCTTAAATTGCACAATGAGCTGCATGCATGGCTATATGTGTTTGGCTGGGTCAAGAACCAAACAATGTCACACTCCCCGTGAACACCCCGTGAATGATTTGTGAGCTTGTGCAGCAGACTTTGATCTGCTATGCTTATGCACACCGCTGAGCTTGAGAGGAACAAATCGCTGCTACAATTTTATAGGGTCAACAAATGCCAAATGTGCATGTTGCGCATCAATGGGAGTCATGTCATTTTGTTTTTCCATGAATACCGGACAGCTGTTCAGTGTTCAGTTTCAATCTAATTCATAACATACGTTTAACATGAAGGAATAACACAAATAAAATCACGTTGCTTAGAGACCAGCTGACTGCTGTATCATGGAGACCAGCTGACTGCTGTATCATGGAGACTAGCTGACAGCTGTATCATGGAGACTAGCTGACTGCTGTATCATGGAGACCAGCTGACTGCTGTATCATGGAGACTACTTGACTGCTGTATCATGGAGACTAGCTGACTGCTGTATCATGGAGACCAGCTGACTGCTGTATCATGAAGACAAACTGACTGCTGTATCATGGCTGAATGAAGAACACATATAATACATCAAAAAGGAATGCCAAAAGATTTAAATGATCATCAAATGAGAAAACGCTTGAAAGCACTTTTTTTTGTGCCCTTTCTAGTTTCACCCTTTGTGCATATTCACATCGTCAATGGTCCATCTGGCGTCCACGTCCCTTTCTGATGAATCAAAGCTTCCAAATGTAGTCATTCACAAGATCAAAGAAACTGGAAAAAAGAAAACAAATTTCAGATTAGAATTCAACAAATTCTCAGATTAAAACAAAACCCCACATCCTCCTCCCACCCCCTCCCCTTCCACCCAGTCCCTTTCCCTCCAGCTGTGCCACCAGTTCCAAAGACTACACACACACTAACTAGCATACAGAATCACAACTGATGGCCTAAATTCTTGAATTCTGTTTACTGCTGGACATTCAGAATTTCCCTCCCACCTCTGGTAACAAAAGCAAACCAATAAAAACTCATGAAAATCAGAGAAAAATGAGACAGGGACCGAGGAGAGCACAGACCTCCACTGAAATCAAATCAGTCTTGGATCCCATCCTCTGGCACTGATTGAACAAGTTACTCCCCAATCATGTTTTTTTTTTCTTTTGGGAAAGTTTAGCAAAATAACATTCATATCACCACAAAGTTTTGATCCTCCAAGACAACTACAGATATTTGTAACAGTGACTTCACTGTGTTCATGTTCTGCGGAAAGCTTGTAAGAATCTTATCAACAAGAACAGATTCTGGACCAGCCATTATTCAGGGTCACATCAAAATTGACTAGGTCTGTCCTCACCACTTGAAAAAGACTCTTAGAGTCGAAACGTTGTGTATTGTTTTTGTTTCCTTTTGACCCCCATTTTGTTTCGGTCTTTGCTACTTTACCCTCAAATTACAGAGTTGTTCCCTCAAAAGACCCAGTCAAGTGTTATCAATGTCCTCACCACAAAGTCCATCTTTCCATGTTTAGTTACAGCTGGTTCCACAGTTTTTGTGTAATAATTTTCTCCATCTTGCTGAATTCTAGAGCTGTTATTTGTTTCTGATATGCACCAAAACATGGGTGTCTCTGCATCACATTCGGTCTCTTGACGAAAGTTTGATTAAAATGAATTTGGACGATTTTGCATAATCCTGCTCAGAGACAAGACACACAAACCAACAGAAGGGGCTGAAAACTCTCCTTCACATGTAAATAAAGACATGCCAAGAATAAAGTTAGTTCTGAAGGGTCACCACACTGATCATTTTGCTATGTGATCTATACAGAGATTGTCTGATATGCCTGGGATTGAATTAAGCCAAATGACTTTGACACGATTTGTGTGAAACAAATTTGATTACTATGAAGCACGGCCAGATTTCCGGATAAAACAGCTCAAAAGGACCCATTTCCTTTTGACAAGCCACCGTTGATAAATGGCCAGACCTATGACCAACGGCACTGAAGATATCTTATTTCAAAGTATTGGTCTGCTTAGACTCACAATGTACTACAAGTTTTGTTTCTTCTTTATTTCTTCGTTTACTGACAAAAACAATTTGGTACAAATGTGGGGCCATGTGTCATTGATAAAGTAATTTGATTTGTGGAGATAATACTGACTTGCTAATCACGTAAAAATCATGACTGTGGATAATTTTATCCCACTAGGTATGGTGAAGGCTAAAGGACTTGAAAGGGCCTTAGGAGCCCTGTGTGCAGACTTCTGACTTCACTGGAAAGCTGACAGAGGTAGATTTCCAGATGATGAAGAGTCTTGTCATGAAGTCATGCACAGGCTGGGCCTCACCTTGGCCTTTGATGCCATTCTCTGTTCAATAAGAGTGGACCCAGTTTCTGCCTATTCAATGTGCTGTTGACAGCTGATGCTTGTTTCTATCTGACACCAGGAGTTTACATTATCCTGATTTCCAGTTTATATGTTCTTTGTTCTGCCTTCTCCAGTCCACTCCGCTCCCTCCCATGAGGTTGCTGTCCATCAGTGAAATGTAGACTGCAAAGAGGCGGCCTTCCAAAAGATGTGGTGGTGTTGATACGTAGACTCATTTCATATTTTAAATTCTCCAGGTAAACACTGACCAGAATAGGAAAGAGACACCTCCAGGTAAACGAATAACTTCACATGATAGAAATGTTACTTGAATATCACATTCAACAAAACACTGAATTACAGAAGTACCATCCACTATGGATTCATTCTTAACCAGATGGACTTGTTAGAAACCACTGACAAATCACACCTATTTAACCTTTTCGCAACGCGCCATGCGATAGTGACAGCAACTCTGTCGACCCGTTCACAACGAGCCGTGCCCTGGTGATGGCAGCACTGCTGTACTGCCCGGATGTGACGTGCCTCCATGACGGCACAACTATAAAAAAATTCCCATGTTCTCTCGTCTACCGTCTAGGGGATGCAGCTGCCATAAATATTTAGAACAGGGTTCTAGCCACTGGAAGGGCAAGTTTACATGCACTAGCGATGACCTTTGTGACCCCAGAGTAGTCCGAACAAAGAGACCCGTCTGGCACTGGGAAGGCATGTGTGGAATTTCCTGCTTCACCAATATATCGGGCAGAAGGAGAATGACATGTGGTTTTAGAACTGGTTCAGCAAAGTAGTTCAGAAAATGAGGGGGGTAAAGGTGTACAAGTTTATCAAAAAGAATCTGAGCTTGATTTTTATTTGCTCTGTGTATTTAATAGTTTTATAAGTCTTATCATCTGAAGCCAAAACAGTGAAAAGTGTGTACTGTGTGCAATGGTTTAATTTCCTTAAAAAAAAAAAAGAATTCACTTGGATTACACATATTGAATACCTCAGGCTTTCTCTATTTCTGTTCAAAGTAAGAGCGTAGTTTTATGCCCCTTTTCTTCCTCATTTGCTGTTGTCATACTAACCAAACAACGTAAACAAGATTGTGTTCTCCTACATTTTACTTATGTTGTTTCTGTAACAGTAGCGTTGCTATTTTACCCAAAATGTATTTTAATTCTATGCTCATTACAAAGTTCACGCTTTACCCTTTCCGTTGATATATAACAATTGCTTGTTAGGTTTATATTAGGAGACGTAAAATTTAACAAGATGCGAAGCATATAAACGTACTCCCAGTTTTCCAAACCGCTTATAAATCGGCCAAGTGCTTTGTGAGATAAGAAATAAAGGCAAAATAATGATTTTAACGGTTATTTAACCGATGTACACTTTTGAAACTGGTATTTTAGTCCTCACTGGGCTAAAGCCTGTGTACATACCAAATTTCATCCAAATCGGACAATATGTCAAGAATAACGGTTTTTAACGGTCAGATTTTGAAACACTACATGGAAGTGCCATTTGTGTGTGATAACCTTTCTATATACAAAATTTCATTAAAACCCACCAAACAACAGCAAAATAACGGTTTAACGGTTATATAACCGATATACACTTTTGAAACCAGTATTTTAGTCCTCACTGGGCTAAAGCCTGTGTACATATCAAATTTCATCCAAATCGGACAATATGTCAAGAGTAACGGTTTTTAACGGTCAAATTTTGAAACACTATATAGAAATGCCATTTGTGTGTGATAACCTTTCTATATACCAAATTTCATTAAAATCCACCTATATATAAGAAATAACGGCAGAATAAACGGTTTTAACGGTTGTTTAATCCATTTTTAGCATTACATCACTTACATATGGACAGAGGCTCCGATTTGTCACAAGATCATCCAAACCCCTTATAAATTGGCCAAGTACTTTCTGAGATATTCCATAAAGAAGAAAAACCGTTATAGGCCGTTACAGCTGTTAGTAACGGCTATAGCGTAAACTAAAACATCGGGCATCATCCGTGGCCCATAATGAACATACCTACAAATTTTCAGAAAGATCGGCCCAGTAGTTTTGTCTAGAGCGAGTGGAACACATTTTGACCACGGACACACAGACAGATTGACAGACAGACAGACAGCATTTCTTCGATTCCCATTCTAAAGTACTCCCTGTTCTATAAGAACTGGGAGTACAAAAAGTGCGAAAATCATGCGTCTGCAACGTTTGTAAGCACATGCGGTACACGTGCATGCAGGGAAGCGACGTTGCTCTGCCGCGCTCGTCTGGAAAGTATTAACTGAACTTGGAGTTACGTAGCTTCTGATAAACGGTAATTACAATTGTCCTCACATGATAAATACACACAGACTTGTTCATGTTTGTTTTTAAATGAGCATACATGTGTGTGAGTGTGTGTGTGTGTGTGCGTGTGCGTGCGTGCGTGTGTGCGCGTGCATGTATGTGTGTGTGCGTGCACGTATGAATGTGACGGTGTATATGTACATGCACATGATGATTTTTTTTTTCCAAGCACAAATATCCTCTTGAACATCTGTGTATGTAATACTTTCAAATTTTACTTGAAACACCGATACCATACCTCTGTACAACGAAATGAAAAAAAAAAAATTTCTTCGTTACCCGTAAGGATAATATGGAGACTTCATTTTGAAGACTTGCAGCAGAGTGAAGAAGAAGCCGACCAGACAAGCCAGACCAGCCAGCGCCAATACTGAAACCACAGCACAGCGCCACTCAGCCTCACTCACTGCAAAGACTACACTTCATGCACCGTAGAAGACGGACAACCGCGGCCAATCAGATTGTTCAGGAGGGTGGGGTCGTTGTTTACAAACATACCTAACCCACCACAGAGTGCTGATGACAGGGCACAAGTTGCCACCTCATGCTGTAGACAGAAGCCAACTAAAAAAAAAAAACGGACCTATGAACAGGGAAGAGGAAGAAAGCTACTGGATAACCTGCCGAAAACATTACGATTTTTTTTTTTTCCGCATACGCATACGCAGGCTGATACTCTTTCCAACACTCCCTGTATAGGAAAGGCAAGGATTAATCCCATCTGCCCAACAAAGGGAGTGGAGTTTTGTGTGTATGGCCTTTTTTTTTTTCTCCCGCCATTAAGCAGCCATACTCCAATTTTGGGGAAGGTGCATGCTATGTATAACGTGTCATCCATACCAACAGCCAAACTGGCCTTCTCTTCAGAAAGTTGGTGATGGGATATTATGTGTGTGCAAGATGTTATGCGTGTGTTCACACATGGAACCTCGGTTTATAGTCTTATTTGAAGGATTGTATGGGAAATGGAGTCAGAACCAATGTGAACTCCGAGGGAAAAATCCCCCAGTACCGAAACAGGCAGACGGACATTCTAACCCCAACCCCAGGATCACCAAGATTATGAGTCCGGTGCTCTACCACTAGGCTATTCCGGCCCTCTTACAACCTTTCAAACTGGGCGGGGGAGGGGGATCGATTTTCATTCAGAAGGCATTTCTGGATCTGCTGTTTGAAAATGGGTAAAAGGCTGTGGTTCTTGAGGACTCTTTTACTCATCCTCCCCTCCATCACCCCTCTCCTCCAACCTCTAGTCAGAGAGAGAGAGAGAGAGACATACAGAGACAAGAGAGAGTGAAAGAGGTTGGCTCAGTTCACCGAGGGACAGAAGCACAGGGTTTTAGTTATTTTCTGGCTGGGAGGGGGGGGGGGGGGTGCTTCATCTGCAGCCAGAAGGGTTACTGAGCAGGGGGTGCTGCCAGTGCAACGTGTATGTGTAATATACTCCACATGACATGAGCAGACACGGAGCAGGTGGGTGATGAGTATGAGAGATGAAAACATGATGCATTCCAGGCACTGTACTTTCATAGTTTCTTCCCCCCCCTCCCCCCGCAGTGCCCTTTTAGACGTAAAATTCTGTCTGTCTGGCCAGGGATAGAGGAAGGGATGGGGAAATTGTGAGTCTAGAAGTCCTGTGACCAATCGGACCTCCTCTCAGTCTGCCCCTTGAGAGAGAGAGAGAGAGAGAGAGAGAGAGAGAGAGAGAGAGAGAATGAGAGAGAGAGAGGGAGAGAGAGAGAGAGAGAGGACATTCTGTCATCCCAAAGAAAGCGTTTTATGTACAGAATGAAATTCGATGTCATATCACTAATAACCTTGCTATGTATGTGATGTAATAAAGATTATTGTGACATCAACAGTTCCTCTGAACTGCATCACTCACTGAAGGGCCCTTTGTTATCAAAGGAGAACCCTTTTGCAAAACAACACTGTTATCAAAGGAGAACCCCTTTGCAAAACAACACAGCAAAAACTAACAATTTGAAGTTTGCAATAAACCTATATGTTTTTCTGTTTATCACTTAATTAGGGAATTCCCTTTCAGGTGATCTTGAACAAAATCACCAATTTTCCATGGGACAAAGGGAAACCAGGCTCAGAGAACAATGCACGAAGAGTCTTTATGTAACAATGCACTAAGAGTCTTTATGTAACAATCAACTCACAGCTCTTGCTCCAGCGCTTCTTCAGGCTCTCGATCTCGTTCATCAGGATGAAGCCTACAACTATCGAACCATCTGCTGGGAGTTAAGGACAGTAGCCACTGGTGAATGTGATCTGCTATTCCAAAAGAAGAAAGGTTGTGTAATAAATGTGACATGTCTGCAATAGGTGACGAATTTCATTTTATCATGGAATGTTCATCATACGTTACTTTGCGCAACACGTATATGCCAAAAAGATTTCTCTCCCCAAAATCTGTCTATAATTTTTGACAAATGATGTCTTCTACTGATCGAAAACAAATGCTTCTATTGTCAAAGTATATAAGATTATCTCAAGTGTTGTAAATTGTTCGATCTATGTCAGCATTGACTAGCAATTTATGTTTTCCTTTTCCTGTTATTGCTTTAAACACACTCTTCATCCATACCCCAAAAGGAATAAATATTGTATTGTATTGTATTGTTTGTGTGCCTGTGCAAGTGTGTGACAGGAGAAGAGAGAGAGAGAGAGAGAGAGAGAGAGAGAGAGAGAGACAGAGACAGAGAGAGACAGAGAGAGAGAGTGAGAGAGCGCCACACAGAGAGAAAATGATGTGGGTGTGGGGGTGTGTGCATGCAAGAAAGAGGTATAAATCAGAAAGATAGCTACGGTGTGAAAAATGGAAGGTGACAGTGAGCATAATACAGGTGATAACCTATCCATAGTGAAATTATGTTTTTAGTGCATACACACTCTTCAGGTCAAACCATCAACACCCATATATACAGACCAAAGTCAAAAACCCATCAAAACTGACCCAGTGACAAGCTGTCAGACCGACACCCATACTTCACTAGGAAATAAACATTCCTTCACTGAAAGGATACACAGCAGCATGATGACGTACGTCTCCATGATTAACTGACTCCCTCGGTTAGGATGAATATAGATCTGCAAGCAAACAAATATGTTTGACAAAAAGTGTACCTGTCATAAATGAAATGAAACAAACAAAAAATGTAGCTGCTGTGATGCAGTGGTAAATGCTGGAGGCTCGTAGCCTTGAAGGTTGGGGTTTGAATCCCATCAAAGGCATTTATCAGTGAAATTCTTCACCACCAGCCAGCCGCTTCCCAGAGCAGGAAGCGTTCCAGGAAGACATGTGCACAGTCCAGGGTTTTATTCACATGACAGATGTGTTCACAACAGCTTTGCTCACTTCTTCCGCATAACACTGCAGATCCCTGTATTTCTGTGGCCTCATTTTTTTTTTTTTCCCAACTGATACTGTTTACAGCCAAGCTAAGCAAGGGTGTTATACCAGGGCAGTTGGGCCTGACTGACCTGAGTTTATATAATGAAACTCAGCAGAGACTGCAGCCCTATCATGTGGTCACCAACTACTGGGGAACGCCACAGCACCACCTTCATCATTTCCATTGATCACAAAGAAGTGTCCAACTTTGTGGCCCATCATGCCCTGCTCCCATGGTGATGTCACTGTAACATCCCTCTCCATGGCCACACCTATGGCCAGTTTGTGTTGAAAATTATGGTACTGGGAGAAGTTTATGGGGATATTGTACTATGCGGATTACAGGCCACACATGGAGGAACCCATCGACAACATAACGCGACATGCTCTGCGCTGGAACCCACAGGGACAGAGGAGAAGGGGAAGACCTAGGAATTCATGGAGGAGAGATTTGGATGCAGAGAGGAAGAGAGCGGGACACACCTGGAGAGAATTGGAAAGGGCAGCTCAGGACAGGGCGCACTGGCGGATTGTTGTTGATGGCTTTTTCTCCAGTGGGAGCTGATGGCTTGAATGAACGAATGAATATACTACGCGGATGTAGCAGCACTTCATGAACAGGGAGGTGGGGGGATGGGGGAGAGGTATGGTAGGGGTGATATACTTTCTGCATTGATTGTAAGTGGTGTCTGCAGGGAGGTACAGGGGTGGTGGTGGTCAACATGTGGAAAAAAGTATCAGTTTCATGTTTATAAGAGATTTCATATTCTACCAAAAGTTGACCATATCCTTTCCCATTATTAAACACACACACACACACACACACACACACGCACACACACACACACACACAGAGGACTTCTTCGAATTCATCTGTTATATTTAATTCCCCTTATTGCATGGACTGTTCGTAAAGGACATACATTTTTCTTGGATTAAGATGAGCTCAAGCTTACTTACAGATCCATGCATTCTTATGGTTCTAGCCGAACATTTGTGTATGGTGGTGTGATTTTCCCCCTTCACTGAGAGCTTTAACCCTAAAATGCTTTCAAATCAATACTATGTTTGAAACTGTTTTCTCTCTTTTTTTTTTAACAAAAATAATTAATTGTTCACATAATCTTTTTAATTGGTTCAAGCCAACTTACAATGTCTGGCAAACTGGCTTATTCTAAAGATGGTACCTGAAAAGCACATTCTTTTATTTCTGTATCTTGCTGAAGTTCACATGTTAGCATTCTTAACAAACAAACCAACAGGCAAAATTGGGACAGCACCACAGCATCCCCTTTAAATCATGAAGTTCTGGGACATTACCTCACTGTGCCAGAACATAAGACTGTTATTATTAGAAGGCATCGATCCGTTTTCTCTCGTCTTTTACAAACTCAGACTCACTCATTCTTTTACTTATAGTTCCATATCACAGAATCAAGGTTTTTTCCACTCCAGTTTGACCCGAGCCAAAAGGCTGGACTGGTTCTTTCTTTCCAAACAGTGTGTAATGTCATATAAAACTTTTATGCTGATCCCAGTATAGCCTTCCTGGTTCTCCTGGGGCAAACTGTCATTCCTATATACTTTGTTTTATTTGATATACAGTTGTTCACACGATACTGGCCTCCAGCTCTTCAAATATTCTCAGCCTAAACTGGAATTTCACTTCCCTAAAAAGCTTTGTTAAGCAATCAAAACAGAAAGTCACAAAGTTGTTTCTGAAGGAGTTGACAGAAAAAAAAAGTTGTCATAACCTTCTCCACATTTACAGAAGATGCAGTCAGCACTATCATCAATACCATAAACAGACACAGAAGCGAGAGCCAGGACGGTGGTAGTTTGGAATTTCAGTTTGAAACATTCCATACATGGAGTATTTGTGCTCCTTCAGCTTGTCGTCAACCCTATATCTGTGTGTGTGTGTGTGTGTGTGTGTGTGTGTGTGTGTGTGTGTGTGTGTGTGTGTGACAGTGTGTGCGCATGTGTGTGTGTGTGTGTGTGTGTGTGTGTGTGTGATGACTTATATCTTCAAACAGGTAATACATTAATCAACATAGACACACCCAAATTTGCTATTTTGTCAGTGAGAAAAAAGGTACTCAAGTCATGGGTTTAAATATACTGAGCATATATTCTTGAGACCATTACAAATAAAACACTTCACATTTGCCTGTGCATGAACGTCTGTGTATATGTATAAGTATACATGTTCACATGTGTGTATGTGCATGCATATATATATGTAGGTGTGAGTGTTTGCAGATTACATGTTGTGCATAAGTGTGCATGGCTGTGTGCTCTTACCACCCCACACGCAAGAACTGGGGATTTTGAATTTATGCATGTATGTGAATGTGCATGTGTGTGTTTGAGTGTGTGTGTGCATGTGTGTGTAATTGCATGTGTGTATGTGCTACATTGTGTGCGTGTGTGTGAGTGTGTGTGTGGACTTGTGTGTGTGCGCTTGTGTGCGCGCATGTGCCTGTAAACATGTGCGAGCTCTCACCACTTCTCCAGTTTGGGGGTGTTTTAACACTTTGGGCGGATTACGTATCGTATTCCACATGTATCCCGAGATCATGGCAAATATCACAGTCTGCAACAGACAAAATTAACATTAATTCCTGGTTTTCAGGGAAGAAAACGGTAAAAACAGACAGAGACATACATATACCAAACTTTGATTTTAAACCCGTAAAAAGAATATGGAACAGCAGGGTGGTTAGAAGTAGAATCTTATGGTGAGGGTCACTGTTTTGCACTCCAGCAGCATCTGGTGGTAAAGAATGGAGTGGATCTTTCCAACCCCAGGACAACACAAGCACACAGCTGCAAACACCTGAAGTTCATTCCTACATATGTTAAACATCTCGCAGTCTGTGTCGGTCTTTGATGGGAAAAGGGAATGCAAAGCAGCCTGCATGCACCAGTATATTCATTAACAAAATCTTCTCTCGGCTGCACATCAGTGCTGCTCACGTTTTCCACAGCTTCACTGTTATTTGTGACAAAGTCATGGTAATTATGTGCTAGTTGTAAGTAATTATCACTTACTGCGCCACTGATATGATAACAGGGCCTCTTTGATAGTTTAATTGGATATAGGCCTTACCCAGCACTTCTGCTTTCCCCACAGAAAAACCTTGTTGTTCATCACTGAACATCATCTTTGTCATAACACCCTATGACTTCCTGGTACTGTTGGCCAGTGGCACAGCGGTAAGCACAACACAATGATTACATTGTCTCATTGGACACATGTGGTTGTGAGATTTTTCCATCCTTGCTGACTCCTATGTAGGACCGCATGTTATGAAACTGGACGGTACAATAGGATTCACACAGTTGAGTCTATCCACTTCACTAAAAGCAGTTTATTCTTGGTCATGACTCCTAGTATCCGTGTCTCTCAGGGCTGGTTGGTAATGGAAAATATGAAAGTTAACACAGAATACACTCCTAGTAAGGTGCTTCCACCAATTTACAGATGTACACATTTAATTTCAAACATAAAATTCCACTTTGACAAGAAAAGGTTGAACTGATTAGCACTAATTTTGTCCCAATTTCACATGAAGAAATTTGCTTTGATAAACAGTACGTTTGTGTTCTGAAAATCCAGAAAACTATCAGTTTCAGTTTCATCAAGGACGTGTCACTGCGTGTGGACTAGTCCATATACGCTACACCACATCCGCTAAGTTTTGAGACCACACTACACATGATTTTAAGCTGATGGATAAATGAAATAACAACTAAAATGAGAGAATTGAAGAAGAGGGTCTCATGGCTACGACTTAGCAGATGTCTGACAAACGCATTAGCCCAATGTGCTGGTGAAAGTTTCACTTGAAATAATTTAAAAGATATGTATGCTCAATGCATTCATACTTAATGTTGAATCTTTAGGTTCAAATCCTCTAAGCTTTGTATCATCAACCAAATGAAGGCACAACTGACGAAACAGGGTGCCTATGCGTTCTTTAAACCTTGTAAGTGCTGATCGACCTGTTCAGTGATGCTGATTCGCTACTGATCTGCTGTTGTGGGGTCATCCTCCTTTCTGATGTCGCACTGGTTGTCTGGGAAGTGTTGATCCTTATGAAACGGCATTTTTAGCACCTGGCCTTAATTCTTGCTGATGCTGTTAGCACTGCTTTAAAGCAGGCTTACAATTTTTTTTTTTTGCACTGTTAAAAGTTGGAACAACAAAAAGAAAATGACAGTAAAAGTGTAAAGAATTGAAGAATTCTCTTAGGGCCTTTCATTACATGTGGGTAAAAGTTTCCACAATCATCCATGTTGATACTCTTCTTTTCTCTTTTTTATTGTCTTTCAGAGTATGTTATCTAGAGAGAAAAAAAAGTGAGTAGTTTTTGGGCATTGCTGTTGATCCTGTCCAATGGTTGACAGAGAGAGATTATCGTCGGGATGGCAGAAGAGACTCGGAGAATATGGTGACAGAACTGCAACAATGGCGAATGAAAGAAAGGATGAAGCTGATGTCTGGTTCAGGTCATCCGAAGTGAAGGAACCTTCTTCTTCTCTTTTTCTTTATTCTGAGAGACAGACTTCAAGGCTGATTTTTCTAAATGTATGTCTCAAGAATTGGAGCCCTGCCCCCCACCCCCACCCCCCAAATTATCTAACTCCCATAGTTTTTTTTAAGAAAGAGTACAGCCCCAGTTAGCAAGAAGTGCTCTCATGGGAAATGAAAGCTCATGCCTGTGAAGGAGTGCATGTGCGAGCGGAACTACACAAAGTATGCTTAGAAAGATCTTCTCACATATAAGTGATAGTTTACATTCTTTGTAGATAGAGACAGCACATTCTCCATGACTGTGGATGATTTAGCAGCCAAAGCACGGCAGCAGTGATGACTCAGGACATGATTGTAGACTGCACAAACATAACTGAAACTGATTCAAAATTAAGTAGCAGTGATTTACATGGCCCAGCTTTGATCGAGGGGTAAAATGGTCTACACTGGAAAAAGAAGAAAAGGCACAAGTGTGTGCCTGCACAATTGACATGTCTCTTTAGGGTATGCACAGAAATTAGATTAAAAAAAAAAAAAACAACAACCCCCCCCCCCCCCCAGTGCAATCAGGCGTATTCTGGGTGCATCTCGACAGACTGAGAAAGCATTTCTTAACAAAAAAATTGACACATACATACTCATTCTTACACATACACAAACACACACAAACTCTCTCTCTTTTCCAGTTACACACAAACACAGAGAGACTCAGCTCCACTTTTCCAATTCTACACAAACAAAATCATTAATGAGCTTTATATGCATCGGAACTGTTCTCCTCTATGCTCCTGGTTACACTCTGGTGGTCCATTGTCATGGGGCTCTTCAAAACCGCATGACAGCTGGTCCAGCTAGCACAGCACACACTCTGCATGTCCTGGCACTGCAATCTTTCGTGAATGCTTCCCTTACCTATTCTCCTTCACAACGGTTTCCATGTCCTGGCACTGCAATCTTTCGTGAATGCTTCCCTTACCTATTCTCCTTCACAACGGTTTCCATGTCCTGGCACTGCAATCTTTCGTGAATGCTTCCCTTACCTATTCTCCTTCACAACGGTTTCCATCCTTTCTCATTTCCAACAATTTTTCACTCCGCAACCGTTGAAATTTGCTCACACTCTGTCCACGACCAACCACAACACCATCTTGGTCTGGTACATTTCCTAAGCAGGTCATTCTTCTATTTTCGGTGTGTCTGCCCACTGTGAGAGAAATCACATGAAATAATCATCCACACAAGTAGCCTTGAATTCTAAGCGGATATCCTTCCCTCCCTTTTTTTTCTGGGTTTTGGTGGAAATTATGGTGCTTTTGTTTTGTTTTGTTTTTTTGGCCTGAAAATTCTCATCCAACTGGGGAAGTCTTCCAGGCAGCAGACCATTTTAAGACGGTAAGTCCGGAGCAATGTCCCAGACTTTCACAATGTTAATGTGAATGACCAAGGTTAGTTATAAAGATCAGTAACACATACACATTTATTCCCAACTACATCCACTTCTGGGTTTTTCTTTTTTTTTCTCTACAAAATTTGGCAAGATTTGGTCTTGCAGGTTTCTCTGTTAATTTTTCTTAGAAAAGTGCTCTATTTGGTCTAGTGCTTTATAACACCAATTTAGTAGTATGGTATACTTTACATAAAACAGCATGGTAATTGGAGAATTACATCCAAGAGTCATGTGTCCAGCTTTTTACCTTCTTTTTCTACTTCTTAAAAGTTCTCCCCCATGAAACTATTCCTGTCAGAAAAGCCCTGTCAAGCAAACTGACCAGAATGAGTATGGCACAGGTGTGGCCAAAGATGAAACGTAGTTTGCTGCGCAGGTAAAACAGCAAGGCCCCAGCTAAGGCCAGCACCGTCAGCACTGTTCCCCAGTAGATGAAGTTGATGGGACGATACACCTTGATCTGGACAACACTCAAACATACATCAAACTTTACAGCACCTGCTCACAGCACACCTGATCGAACACATCAAACATCACCAACTTTACAGCATTGCTCACGGCACACTGATCTGAACAACATTCAAACATCCACCAAACTTTACAGCACCTGCTCAAGCACACCTTGATCTGAACAACATTCAAACATCCACCAACTTTACAGCACCTGCTCAAGCACACCTTGATCTGAACAACATTCAAACATCACCAACTTTACAACACTGCTCAAGCACACCTTGATCTGACACATTCAAATATACATCAAACTTTCGCACTATTCAAGGTACACCTTGATCTGAACAACATTCAAACATACATCAAACTTTACAGCATCTGCTCACGGCACACCTTGATCTGAACAACATTCAAACATACATCAAACTTTACAGCATCTGCTCACGGCACACCTTGATCTGAACAACACTGAAACATCCACCAGACTTTACAGCACCTGCTCACAGCACACCTTGATCTGAACAACATTCAAACATCCACCAAACTTTACAGCACCTGCTCAAGGCACACCTTGATCTGAACAACATTCAAACATCCACCAACTTTACAGCACCTGCTCACAGCACACCTTGATCTGAACAACATTCAAACATCCACCACACTTTACAGCACCTGCTCACGGCACACCTTGATCTGAACAACATTCAAACATCCACCAAACTTTACAGCACCTGCTCACAGCACACCTTGATCTGAACAACATTCAAACATCCACCAAACTTTACAGCACCTGCTCGTGGCACACCTTGATCTGAACAACATTCAAACATCCACCAAACTTTACAGCACCTGCTCGTGGCACACCTTGATCTGAACAACATTCAAACATCCACCAAATTTACAGCACTGCTCGTGCACACTTGATCTGAACAACATTCAAACATCCACCAACTTTACAGCACCTGCCCATGCACAGCAGTCATGTACAATGAGTTTCTGTGCACCTATACCTTCTGTGGGTTTATTTAAACATGTACCTTCTCTGTCTCTCTTTGTGATCTCTCTTCTAATTTTGGCTGATCGAAGAATAACTTCTTCTATCCTTGTTTCCTTGCGTGACCCAAATTAGGAACAGCTCTGTAAACGCTTCTCCATTTTCTTAAAAAGTCAAAGTCATGACACCAGTTAGAACTGAATGTAAATAAATAAGAACACAATCCCACGAGTCAAAAACATCATTTGAATAAAAGAAACTCCATAAAATCAAATAAGATTTTATTTCCTCAACTGTTACGATTGGCACTGATCAACTCACCAGAATCTCAGTTCTCTTGTATATCCACGCTGCCATTGTCTCCGCTGTGAACATACCTCTGCAGAAAAAAACAACAACATGCAAACACCAAAAGTTAAAATTCACTGCCTGTGTTATGTTTGCCTTGTTTTATTCTGTTTTTTCCCTGCTGTTATCTACTGTTTTTCTGTCTTTGTGGTCCATTTCTTTTATCTATACAAATGGTGTTTCTTTCTCGCATCTCTGTGGAGTATGTGTGGGTTCATGTGGATAAGTGCGTGCATGTGTGTCTCTTTTCAGTCTTGACATGATTTTTGTGTTTGGCGAGACAATGAACAAAAAAACCTGTCGAGTTTTCCGTTGTTTGCATGTGTTTCTGTGATTTTGTCTTTATTGCTCTCCCTTATCTCCCTCTATATCTTTGAAACTCTTCTAATATACTAATATGATTTTTGTTATAAAGAAACACAAATACACAAACTTTCAGGAAGCCACATTACAAAATGATTTTGAAAGAAATAACAAGGCATATAATATGTTGCCTGTGTTCCCCATTCACGGACGGGTGTGCGTAATTTCATGCTTTAAAACCTGAAAACAACCCCTGGACTTTTTTGGACTTGGCATGACTTTCACCCATTCTCACAGGTCATATGTACATGTATTCACCCTTCATTATCATCAAAACTTGTGTGAACAACTGTTTGGTTATGTAAGGAAGCATCAAAAGTTCGAAAACTGCTTGGGTTTCTTTCTTTTGACCCTAAACTTTGTCTGTCTAGGTGCCTCAGAAACAGATGACTCACAACAGATCTACAGTCTTTATGTTTTGCGACGCCAAAGGATTTTTTGCACTGAAGTATTTGATCTGGCCATAAGGCTACTGTCAGAGCTTGTGCAAAGTAGAAGGCTTCTTAAGAAACAGCGATTCTGACTCCCCGTGACCAGTGGGTCATACCCTCCACCACTACTAAAAGGAAAAATGAACTTAAGGTTTCAGATTCTTTATTTTACAGAGAAATGAAGTCCTGGTCATTGCCGATTCAAATTTCACCGATTGATGATGAAAGCCAGGTTGTGTGTGCACTGATGCCAATTTGAAGTATATGTCAAGGAGTAAGACAAGGAACCCTTTTAAAAACAAAGCGTCCCAGACATCAAAAGACTGGTCCAAACTCACCATGAAGAAACTGAACATAACATACTTTAGTCAGTAAATCACAATGCTGTCAAAACAGCCATCTTTTCTGTATTATGTAATAATATCATTATCAAAATGTTGAGTCAATCTTAAAGCTGTATTCATGACAATAGTCCTTTTCTTGCAACAAATTGTTAAATTTGCTTGCTCTCTCTTTTTCTGCTGCATTTTTGTGTATGAGTATGTGTGTGTGTGTGTGAGAGAGAGAGAGAGAGAGAGAGAGAGAGAGAGAGAGAGAGAGAGAGAGAGAGAGAGTGTGTGTGTGTGTGTGTGTGTGTGTGTGTGGTGTGTGTGTGTGTGTTGTGCATGCGTGAGTGTGTGTGTTTCCTGAGTACTTGCGCAGATGAGGAGAGAGAGAGAGAAGAGAGAGAGAGAGAGAGAGAGAGAGAGAGAGAGAGAGTATAATGATAATTCCATGTTATTCTATTATGGATATAAAAAGGTATAAGAAGGGTTCTTGGGACGAGGGTAAGCTGGAGTATAAGAGAGAGGAAGAGAGTGATATTCGGATGTTCATTGGTCTTTGGTCGCCTTTCAATTCTATTAAAGTATCATAAATCATTTCTTGATAATTTTCTCATCTCTGAAAAAATAAATTGACAGTGTGTTATATATTCATCTTTAACTTATTTATTTTCAATTCACTTTTCTGAATTTGTGTTATTTGTTTAAAATGACTGTACAACCTATGGTTAATCTGACAATAAATGGTTTCCGTTCAGTATTTTCTCTGACACAGCACACACACACACACACTACACACACACACGCGCACACACACACACACACACACACACACACACACGCACACACACACACACATACACACACACACACATACACACGCACACACCCCATACACACACACACACACACATACACACACACACACCCATACACACACATAAACACACAGACACACCCATACACACACACACATACACCCATACACACACACACACACACACATACACACACACACACACACACACTCACACACACACACACACACACACACACTATCTAAAAGCTTTGTTCTTCACTGACAGTATGAAACCATCCACAGCAGACTGATCACTGAAAAAACCAAACCCGTCATGACCTCATTTCCATGATGTCCCCCTTCTTCCTGTTGCCCTTGGCAGGAAAGTGCATGAAAACAGGCACACTGTTGACTTTCACCTGGAAAACATGGCAACAACAAATAATAATAAAAATAATAATGTTAATTTTTATAGCGCCTATTCTCTAAAGATTAGGGCTCTAAGCGCTTTACATATAATATAATAAACACTCTCGCTTACGCAACGGGCTGCCTACCTGGGTAGTGCAGACTAAAGAGCTGCTTGCCAGCACATCATTCAGTCATTTCCCGTATCATCCGGTCAATATCGTGCACTCAGTTTCCTTATTTCCTTCATTCTTTCCATTTCTCATGCAGGGTGCATGCTATGTGTAAGGTGTCATCCATACCAACGGCCAAACTGGCCTTCTCTTCAGAAAGTTGGTGATTACGTGTGTGCAAGATGTTATGCGTGCCTTCACACACGGAACCTCGGTTTATAGTCTCATTCAAAGGACTGTATGGGAAATGGAGTCAGAACCAGTGTTAACTCCGAGGGAAAAATCCCCCTGCACCGAAAAGGCCCAGCGGAGATTTGAACCCGCAACCCCAGGATCACCAAGGTTACGAGTCCGGCGCCTTACCAACTGAGCTATTCCGGCCCCCAACAACAACTACAGCAGGCACAGGACACAGCAATCTGGCCCCCTAGTGATACATGTGAGTTTAGTTTCTATTATCACAGCCACAGCTGACCACACAGGACCTTTTTAGGGTAAAAGGGTCACACGTCCTGAACAGGTCTGATCATGAGGAAAGATTATGTGCTTGAAGAAAAACAACTAATAACAGCTGTCTTTGCATCGGTGGCTGAATTACTGACATCCTTTAGGCCGACAACACCAGGGCGTGCTGAGAGCACCAGCCACTCTGCTTGTTACAAATCAAAAAAGATTGTTAAAAGAAATATCCATTATTGTAATACTGAGAATATTTCTGAAAAAGTTCACTGCAGATTAGCAGCCTATACGTTTGATGACATTTTTACAGTGAGGATGGCTCCCTTGGTTTCATATTCATGAGGAAGATGGCATTAAAGCTGTCACAAACATTACTGTTCTGCCAAGTTTGGCTGTGGTAAAGCAACATTAAAGTTGCTCATGACCACACACACACACACACACACACACACACACACACACACACACACACACACACACACACAGAGGAACTCTGCAATACTTGTGAGTCAAGTGTCAGTAAGACAGAAACAAGTGCTGTTAGAATTAAAAAAACAAAACAGGTGGTGAATGAGAGAAAAAAAAATCCTTTGTGTCTTTCCCATCTTCTGTTCCACTTCAGTAGCACTGCACCCACACTGCTCATATGAACCCTTTGTCACAGCCACAGCCTGGCCTGCCGTACTACAGCCCTGCACTGGCAATCCCTATGGAGCAGTCAGTGTCAAGTCATCATGAGGCACCCCACCAGAGGTGACACTGCACTGCTGCTCACTTCTATGGAGTTCAATGGCGCCTATTCTCATCCAGCATACCTGGGACACCACTTAGTAAGCCCCTTACTGAAAACAATTATTGCTTAGTTGAGGAGCTGCCATGAGTGAGCTCTCCCTCTGGAGGGCATCACATCCTCCATACAGTAATACTCCCCACGAATTTGCTGCTACCAGTGGCCCCAACAGAATCAAAACAAGGCCATAGATGTGAATACGCAATCGAAACTGAGGTCACCATGAGAGCATCACATGAAGGGCCACAGACTTTGAGACTGTTTACGAAAAAGTTCTGACTGATGAGGTTGACGATTATTGATGAAGATGATGCCACAGACTTCCATTCTGGTCGGAGACTGCATGACAGGACCATACTCTTTGCTTACGCTCTTAACATATCTCAGCATCAACTAGCCTCGAGAGATGCAAATACCTGAAGAGTTGGTAAGGAAATTTGAGCAACACGCTCAGAGATGCATCTATTCAGTGGATGAAACTGCACTGTGTGGTCCAAGTCTTTCCAACTGAGTCTACAGCAAACTCAACTCTGGGTGGGCGCCTGTCGGAGTAAAAAAAAATCTAACAAATACATTACTCTGATGGGAGTCGAACCTACCACCTCCTAGTCCTAGCTGGGACTCCACGATGCTAAATACTTTGCAATGGAGGCTGGTCAGAGACAGACTCGTCTGGCTCAGAATTTCCAGAATGTGAAGACACTCAACTACAAACTAGGCCTCACACGCCCACTGTGTGGTTCCAGTACAGCATCTCTTCCCAACCATCTTCTTTCTTCAGTGGAAAGGATACTGCATGAGTTACATCCATGATAAAATTTAAAAGGAAAAGAACGTTTTCAAAACATCACTTGAAGGGGGGGAAATCCTTAAAAAAACCCAAACAAACAATAAAATTAATGAGAAAATTAACTGCCAGTGTAAGCTGGATAACTTCTTAAAGAGATAAAGAGCAAGAAAGAGACAGTGTTATCTTTGTGGGTTTTCACGCTGACTGACAATTCCACCAACACTGCGCAACCAGTTTTCCTTTTGCGATTTTAGAACTCTGCATAGCAAGTAGGTTACTTTCACTCAAATCCTCTGAACTAACATGGTGTCATGCTCTTGATAGGGGTGCAGATGGATAACTGATGATGGACGCCAAAAAAACATACCATAAATCCTTCTTGGGCACCACGCAGCATTGAAGAATAAATAAAGTAGTGGCAGCTGTCTCACCATGGAGTCGTCAGAGAAAAGGACTTTACTCTAAAAAGACTCACCTCATGAAAGACGTCTGGGGTTTTATCAAAGTCCACCATGGTGATGAATAGTTCGTTGGAGTACTCCGGAGAGTACCTCCATGAGTTGGCTAGAATCTGGTACTCCTCATGAGCCGTCCTGTAATGAAAAAACCAGTAAGCAGCACAATGAATCAACACTCCCACAGACACATGTTCAAATGCATGCACACACATACTCAGCATTGGACCATTATTGTTATTCTTTAAGCAAAAACATTACATATGATTTGCAATGCCATACATTCCTGTTTTTTTTTTTTAAACTACCTTCAGTATTTCATTCCACATCCACTCCCTAGGACCCAAATACAAGTTAAAGAGAAACAGAAAAGATGAAGGGGGCAGAGAAATAAAAACAGAAACAAAAGGATAAAGAGAGGGAAACTGAAAGAGGAGAGATGAAGAGAGGATTGTGTCCTGGGAATAGACACATGAGGAAAGGGTAGAGGGAGAGAAAGAATTCAACAAAACAAATTTATGCTGTACTTATGATGATGACAGTGACACCTGTTCATATAATTTCACAAGAACCTTGACTGATCTCACATGGATTAGCAATCACAAAACACACACACACACACACACACACACACACACACACACAAGATAATGATATCACTCTTTCTGTTGAAGGAGGACAAGTTACTTACACGCAAGCTGAACAGTGCCTATGAGGCGCCAGGGCTGTCAGCATGAGTATGATGGAATAATTGCGAGGTGATTTTCTGACATATTCTTTGAATTTGTCTCCAGTCAGACGGATAACACTCTCCTTGTTGGACAATTCGGTCAGTTTCGTTACTTTCTCATCCAGCAAAGCCTGTTTGTAAAACAAAAGAACAAATGAATGAAAAGTATCCATAATCAAAGTAACCATACATCCATTCTGAGAATAAACAAATAGAAAAAATAAAAACAAAACAACAAACAAACAAAAAAGTGTGGCAAAAAACTCTTGAAAAATGTTTCACGCCCTATACATTCGTAAAGACTATGGTTCACGAGACTTAATACTGGTGTGCTTTTCACATGCTGATTGCTGTACATTTATTGTTGTTCACATTGGTTATTAGCTAAAAGAAAATACAGGTTTGTTACAGGTAGCTTGGCCAGTAAAACTGGTTAGCTTTGTCAGCCTTGGTTAGCTTTGTCAGCCTCTTGTTTTTCTGCCCCCATCGAACTTTCTGAAACAAAAGATTGCCTCAGACTAAGCAACCCATGCTGTATAGTGATTGCATTTGTCCTCATCAATTTGATCTTTTTCTCGTTATATAATGTTTTTTTTCCAAACACTTTCTGTTTTACAGACAATAAATAAAACAAAACAAGCAAGCAAACATCTAAACACACAGACAAACAGACAGACACACACACACAAATTACAGATAGAAAGCACATATATCTAAATGACATCATTTTACTGGAATTCAGGTATCAACAAACATTGTGTGTATCATGTTGAAATATACAAACACTTATACCTGCAAACATACATACTTACTACGCTGTGCAAAATGTACTTAGCGTCTAAGATATATGATCAATACCACTGTTACAAATAAGGTCCACTTTAATCATTACTACTGTTGTTATCATTATCACTATAATGAAATGATCACGTCACACTCTAAACATCAAACAGTACGGTTTAAATAACCCATCAAACCCAAAGTGTTTCGAAATTATTTTCTACAGAAAACAAGCTTTACTCCATGAATGTAAAATATCATATTATACTCTGCTAACATATTAAAATTTTGACTATTTGTTTTGCATGAAGAATAATTACTGAACACGTAAACTTGTTAAGAACAGATATATGTTTTTGTATTTCCTGCAAATATTCTGGGTATCTTCTGAAAAGGCACAGCTTTGGAGCCTCTTTATCAATTTTACATTTGCAGATTGAAAAAAGCATTTGCATACAGCACAGTTCTATTGAATATTTTCATCAGATTTAGAACTAATATCATGTCGAAATGGTACAATCTTTTTCATTAAGTTTAAGAGATTTCATGTCTCCACAACAATTCCTTTCTAAATGATTCCAGAACACTTGTGTGAATTCACATGACCAACAACAATTTGATTCTAACTAGAGCTTTCCCCTGAAAGAATCTATATCTGACTACTTTTGTCATGCAGTTTATCCGTCTTTGACCATAACTCCATGGTGTGCATTATTCTTGTGTACACTCTCCCAGGAGTTAAAAATTACAAGGGTTGACAGTAAAATTTAAGGTTCGCTGGTGACCAGAAACAACCTTTTTCGTGTCTTAAATACAGTTGAACATTTTTTTTCAATATATATGAACAAATGAATATGATGCTGGCCGATTTCTTATCACATCAAAATACTTACGCACTGATGAACATCCTCCTCCATCACCCCCTTTCTCCTCGGTCATTTAAAAAAATTTTTTATTTTATTTTGTAATTGCTCAGTCCTTTCCCTCCAGACCCAAACCACTTTTTCTCCATGCTGTAGTTCTCCATACTTTCTTTGCCTTCTCTGCTTCTTCCGCACAGGACTTGATTAGTGTAGTATTGTATAGTGTATAGTGTAGTGTAGTACTGTTGTGCCTCCTCACTCTCCTTTCAAGAAAGAGTCATTTCACTCTCCTTTCAAGAAAGTCATTTCCATCGATTTTGCCCACTGTCTCTATCTTTGGAGTACCACATGAAGTGGATTCTCCTTATCCTGCTCAACTTGGGTGATAAATGAAAAGTCTGATTTCCAACAACAAAAAGTTGAGTGGAGGGTGGGAGTGGGGACCTGTCTGTCAAGCAATTCATCTACGGCTCACGACATAAACTGATAAAAATGAACCGATTTCCAGCTCCAGAGAAAACATATGCTTTATTTTCATTTGTGAGAAGTTAAAAAAAGAACAGAAATTGGGCAGTGGAAAAGCCTTTCTTACAGTTTTTCTCTTTCCTTCAGGGGAGAGAGAGAGAGAGAGAGAGAGAGAGAGAGAGAGAGAGAGAGAGAGAGAGAGAGAGAGAGGAGAGAGAGAGAGGAGAGAGAGAGAGAGAGAGAGAGAATTCATATATGGGCCAAAGTTCATGATGTAGGCCAATTTACAAACTTGAATTAATTCCTTTTTACAAGTGACTGCAACAGAGTTTGAAGAGAGGCACCCCATTTTCATATACAATGCATAGTTCTGATAACCTATTTGTCTGAATGCAGATTATCCAGTTTGACTGGTGATGCCAACAGACTATCTAATTTGCATTTCAATGCTTTTTAGGCCATTATTGTTCATCACATGGTTGGGTTCACTGATCATAACAGTTCATCTGAAAGGACATGGGGAAATCAGTTACACCTGGCTCTGGATGATGCAAACTTTGCGCATCATGATGCACAAAACACCCTTTAAAATCAAGCTTCAAGTATCAGGCATCACTTTGAAACTGAAAGATAGCTGTTGCTTGAAACGGAGTTACTTTTGAAATTCTGGAGCACTGCTTTATGACAGAATATCAAGCTTTGCAGCATGAGCCCCGAGTCCTTTACAGCGTTTTCCCAGTCAGGATGTAAAATCACAAGATACAATTCATTTTTTGACATAGTTTTGATCTGCTGTGGTCAGGTGGATTAAAGAATTTCATCAAAGTTTCACTTAAGTGACTGCTGTTTTTCAATTTCAAAGGACTGACTAATGCCTGAATCATTTTTCTGTGTGTGTGATGACACACAAACTGTGCTTCAATGGGAGCCCTGAATATGTGTTATGTTTCAATTTGTTGATAATTAATACTTGGAGTATGTAGAAAAGCTGTTAAACACAAACACACACACACACACACACACACACACACACACACACACACACACACACACACACACAGATGCACATACACAGGAAGGGGAAGGGGGATGGTGAGGGATTGGGGGACTGACACCAAAATGAGTGACTATCTAGAACTAGGGATGAAGTTTTCACCTGAGGGGGAAACCACGTGCCTCTTACATAATGCGAGCCAGATAGAACAGAGATTATCAAGGTCTGGAGACATCAGGCTACTGCTGTTTACAGCAAGCTGAGGGCAAGGACAGACGAGTGAGTCAACAAGTGGAGCGAGAAGAGAGTGGGAAAAGTGAAGGGAGGGTAGAAAGAGGAAGGGTGGAGTGGAGGCCCAGTGGATGGTTTGGTTGAAGGGTACCAGGTAAAAAAAAAAAGGCCATGATCATATTGTCAAAAGTAGGTATTTCTGATGTCAGCTGCTACTGCTGATACTGACTGTCGCATCTTAAATTTACTTATACATGCTGTCCTTTTCAAACATGTTTGTAGAGAAGAATTCTTTTTTGCCGCAGGATAACATCAAAGCGGCTGTACACATGGGCCTCCAATTGAGTATGCAATGTTCAGTAGCCAAGCACACACATTAGCCAAATTAGAATAATTAATGTGAATCAATTAAGCCAACTACAGCCATTCCTGCTTTGAGAGCTCTATTTTTAGTTTGTGAAGAGGGACTCTTGAAGTAGTAGAGCTCTTGCGTTGCATCACATCAAAATTTGCCATCAGGAATTTCCAGCCTACCACACACTTCTCCCTCTCCATTGTGTATTCTGCCACTGAGTTGTGGACAAGTCTAATATTCTTAGAGCAAACTGTTCTTTTCTCTCTCTTTCTCTTTCTCCCACTCTCAAGTAAACGTGGACACATTTTTTAAAATGTCTGTGCTTGTGAGATACCTCCACCACTCTCATTCCTTCTTTTTCATTTCCTCTGATAATCAGTGTGGTCTTTGATGTGAATAAACAGACAGAAAGAGACATTAGTGGGGTGGAGAAGACCATGCTTAACTTGATTGAGGATTTTTTACATATGAGAAGCTTTTTACATAAGAGGATTTTTTACATATGTTGACACAGCAGATGAAAAGTCAGGTTCAACAACTGTGATCTGTGGTGTTTATTTTATCAGTGGTATATCTGATATGAAGCAATGTTTAATTAAAATCATTGCTGTTGACACAAAAGCATATACTGCAGATAACTAAGAAAAGCAAATTCTGCTCCACGACAGTTCTAATGAACAAGACTGATGACAGAGAGGTGGCAAGATAAAATCCAACAGTGATAAACTCAAAATGCTACATGCTGGTAAAAATAACCCACCTTTTTATATTAATTCTGTTGACCTGGAAAACACCAAGATAGAAGAAAAAAATGTGGGTGTTCTGGTGGACACAAATCTACCTTCTGAGCATCATATTAATGCTGCAGCTAAAAAGGCAAATAAAACAGGTGGAAAGGCTGTCCATTTATCCAGTTTAAACATAGATGTGATCAATGCTAAAACATCATGGAAATGTGGTACGGTCCGCATACCCTGAAAAGGATATAAACTTAAAAGTAAATGTTGTGAGAAGATTTACCAAATAAATGAGAAATTTGACATATGAAGTGAGATTACAACCTATCTGCAACTTCCAAGCTTCTGTATCTGAGGTTCAAACACTTATGAAATTCTCCAGGGCCATTATGATAAGAGCACCTCACAAAATCTTTTCACTTTCAACTTTAGACAATGTAGAATGTACACACAGCGAGCCACCCACTAAAAATGTCAAAACGTTTTACTACATCTAACCTTTTTGCGCACTCTTTTCCTTTAATTAACAGAATTATAAACTTGTGCAACAATCTGTCAAATGATATTGCCACCACATCAACACTTAACAATTTCTGTTGTACTTCGCAACTGGAAGAACTAATATAGCTCTCATGCCAAATTGACTTTATCCATTGAAATCATGCCATAAGCAACAAAAAGAAAAAAAAATCACTGGATTATCCCTTAACATTGACGCAAAGGGCTGACAGAGTCGAATCATTGATATGATATAAGCCCACCTCGCAGTCCAGATAACAGCAAGTGCTGAAGCGGTACTGGTTTCGGACTAGGTCAAATCAGAAAGGCAACCTACCGCTATCATTCATAAAAGCAAAGATGTATTAAAAAACAACAACAACATTTGCAACAGTCTCCCTTAAGTATGTTACCTGATTTTCTTCATCTGAACGGGATCCTGCAGCGGCCAAAAGCGCGAATATGATGAACAGACTGTAGAAAAACTTCTTGTCAGACATGATGCTGCAGACGTTCTCTGGCTGATGGCGATTCATTGTGTATCCCGAATGGGTATACTTATTAGACTGCACGCAAATAATAAGAAAGAAAAAGTAGGTTTGCCATTAGGCCTATATGCATATGCTGTAAGCCATATGTAGGCTATTGCTTATGTCCCTTCGTGCACTTCCGCTGCCGCGTCAGTTTGACACATTGAAATCTTCGTTAAAACAGATTAAAAAAAAACAAACAAAAAAAAAACAACCCTGCAGCGTTGCTGATGTTTATGACGATGATAACATGCTGACACTAACAGTAACGACAGCCATCATCATAAAATTAGTAGAAAGAAAGAGGGGGAGGAGGGACGATTATTGTACACAGGTGCGAGGGACATGACCAAGGTGGTCGCGGTCATGAAGGGGGGGGGGGGGGGGGGGGGAGGGGAGTGGGGTGTTGTGGGGCGGGCGGATCAAAGCGTGCACATGCACTTTTCAAAACGGCTGAAGGTCGTCAGCGTCTTTCTGCCTCCACCGCAAATGTGTGTTTAGGAACTTCTTTTCCCACTGCACGTTGCAGTGCTGCTACTGAGATGACATTCTGAGAAATCGGGTTTTGCGCACATTACTGGCTGGGGGTTTGTAGGCGTCTACGAGTATATTTGCTATACTGACGAAAGGCGTAAATTCGCTGTCCTTATACACCAATCACAAGAACGTTGATTGTCGGGCGAATCGCCGCGTTGCCAAAGCAAATGTCATAGGTGACTGAAAAAAAATTCAGCTTCTTGTCATTCAGTATTCCTTTAATCTTCCATACACACGATGAAATGTCTGTAAAGGCAAGAATTTTTTTAAAATCCATATTATACAAACATTATTGTCTCCCACCAACACACTTTAATCGGTCCATTACGTTCGATTTTCACATTCGAGAGCACTTCTTTGGGTCCCATCCCACCTTCGGTTATAAGCATCTCTTGTGGTTTTTCCAAACAGGTCAACGTGATCTAATGCTAAAACCGGTATCGGCACAGGTCGACTCTCCGTCGGAACTGGTTTCTGCCCAATATCGGTCTGATCAACCTGTCGCCGCAATGATGGAGCTCGAAACGTGGCGGGGGTATGTTAGCTGCGTCTGGACCAATGAAAAGTGGAGCGCACTTGATGTGGAACACACCCACGAGAAGTAAAGACAGACTATTCGCCGTATGTTGATGACCTGTGGTGTGTGTGTGTGTGTGTGTGTGAAGCGAAAAGGGGTGTCTAAGTGCGTACGTGTCAGATTGCTTGAACGTAGTGACTCACTGATGAACATGGGACTGCAAGGCGACAACATTATTGATCCTACTGGAGTGGAAGAGCCACGAAATCTACCACGAAGGCCGACGCGACGCAGCTGTTACATTTTTTATACAGAGAGAGAGAGAGAGAGGGGAGTCGACAAAACTTGTAGCGCACTGACGTTAACGCGCGCGTTTTTGGTGGTGTGGTGTGTGTGTGTGTGTGTGTGTGTGAGAGAGAGAGAGAGAGAGAGAGAGAGAGAGAGAGTGTGAGAGAGAGAGCGTGTGCGTGTGCGTGTGCATGCGTGCTTATGCATGCTCAGTAGGACGGATAGTACAATATAGCCTACACTGACCTACCTTTTTTTTTTTTTCTAGCGTTCGCGCTCATTGCATGCATGACATATGCCCTCAACACACACACACACACTACACACACACACACACACACACACTCACATCACACACACACACACACACAACACACACAATACACACACACTCACACACACACACACACACACACACCACACACACACACACACACACACACGCACCACGCACGTACACACACACACACACACACACACACACACACACACACACACACACACACACACACACACACACACTTTTCTGGCAGCCCGGTCAGCCCACTCATTACCAGAAATCCCACAGTGAGACGGGATCCAGCAAAAATCAACTGTTGTACCTCTTGATATAAGAATACTGACAGGATGTTTTATTTCTAAAATCACCTCTCCTCGATTTTGTACAGCAATAGATTCAAGGCCTTGTAGGACAGATTTAGAATCCACACAGAAAAGTGCTTTGTAGATAGTAAGTGGAGTATCAACAAGAAAGTTAAGCGCCATTAGAATTGCCACCAGCTCAGCCGTGAAGATAGAATACCCCTTCCCGAGATGAAAAGATTTTTCAACTTTAAGGGTAGGAATAACAAAACCACTTCCAGCTTTTTCATTTAGCAGTGATCCATCGGTGAAAACTTTAAGGTGGTGTGAATAATTACTATCGATATGAGATTTGGCAAGAGAGGACAATATATTATTGTTAACATATTTCATGCCAGTGCATCAGGAACGTATTACGAAGCCGGAGTTCTCCCCCTTGACGACTATAGAAACTTGGCCTGTGCTAAATTCATCTTACGTAGCTCAGCTGTTCAGAACTCAAGCAAAGATGAATTAGCTTTACGATCAGATTTCCATTTCCCGAAGCGAGCTAGATCTATTAAATATAATACAACTATAATGACATATTCCTCAAAATTACTGAAAGACGCTGAGATTCGGTGTGCAATTCCCAATTTGGAATCGGGGATACAGGAAAACGATCAGCAATATTCTTGGGATCAATCTCAGCGTCTTTCAGTAATTTTGAGGAATATGTCATTATAGTTGTATTAGATTTAATAGATCTAGCTCGCTTCGGGAGCACGAAAGTCCGATGAATCCATAGAAATCAACATTCCTCTCTGTTTATACGAAGGATATGGTCTCTTAAAAAAGACGTGTATTGAAAAGGTTTATGAAGCCTAAAAAACTTGGTTCTTATTAAAATACATCTACCTTACTCCAAACTGCTCTGCTGTGACCAATCCCAGTCAGCTACTTTTTCTTCTAGCAACGCGGCTAAAAGTGGAAAGATTACCTATCAATTGGCCAACATAAACGTACTTGAAAAAAATAACCGAAAACTTGAATCCCTGTTTTACAGGCTTAAGCTAAACGCTTTCCGTACAAAATTCCGCAAAAATTTAAATTGCATCTGCGGAGCAGTTGAAAGTTTTACAACTCAGCATCTTCTTTTCCACTGCGCATATTTCAAAAATGAAAATCCTGACTGCCTGCGACCTGATGGCACGTGTATTTTCCAGAACTTACAAGGTCTTGTTTCTTTTGTTAATTCCTTGATGATTAGTCCAATGGGCTCTTTTTTGTAACAAGTGTTCCTATAGATATGAGCGCTTAACATTTTGGTTATACCAGATATCCTGTACTCCTTTTGTGTTTTAATACTTGCTTTGTGTTATTGTTTAGCCTAGTTGTAAAGAATGTTAGTATGAATCACTATATATAGCTAACTGCTCGTAACAAATCTCTTATCGGTCCATCAACACACACACACACACACGCACACACACACGCGCACACACACGCACGCACACGCACACACAACACACA
>CM065720.1:8594963-8604963 GCA_033310375.1 Conus canariensis
GTGTGTGTGTGTGTGTGTTGATCCTAGCAGGAAAACGTTCTTCTACAGTAGATGAAATAGATACATCAGCAACATCCCCATAGCATTTGGCAACAGTTTGTAGGGTCAAAGTTGTGGGGTGTAGGGAAATAGTACCCCACAAATTGTCGCTACCGCACAACCCCGGCAAAAGCTATGACACACTACCTCACAACCCCAGGTAACCGAACACACACACACACACACACACACACAGAGATCAGCTTGCTCTCGTTCTCTGCCAGGCAGGAGATAATTAGATGACGTCATCTATGCGCACGCTTTCTGTAAACAGAAGTAAATAATGGCGTCGGGGGCGTCATTGTTGAAACAATGTCAACGATGATTCAAAAGATATGTTTGTGTCTTTTTTTTAAAATTTTGTTACTTGTATGGCATGTCAATTTATTTTCATCATTGTTGTCAGGAAGCAAAATACTGAAAAGAGAAGGGAAACATTTTGGAATTTAGGCATGTGCTGTTCAAGTTTCAAGCAGGCTGGGAAACTAAATCCAGTTGTCTACTCTTCTGGAGTTTTTCGTCTTATTTGCTTGCCCCTTGCACCTCTTTCTCTTCTGGATGATCTTAGTAGCTAGGCAACGTGCTCCTCTGAGAATCACAGTTACTTACATAATTATTGCTTTATTAGCCAGCTTTACCATGCATTCAAAAGGTGCAGACTATGAACCTAATCTACACCGCCCGTTTCCCGCCAAGTTTATAGTAGATTTGTATTCTTACGTGTGTTTACACTATCACACAGGTAGTTTTGTGTTCTTATTTGGTTGGGCTTGTTTGGGATGTTGCTGAGAAGTATTTGGGGATGTTATGGATTTATTTGATTAATTGTGGGATGTTACCAAATAAACTCGGTAGCTAACTACTGGCTTAGATTTATATGTGCCGTGCATTATCTAATTCAGCTAACACAGCGACATATACATTCTGAGGTGATAGCCCTGAATAGGCAAGTAACTGCTGAAGAAGAAGAAGAAGAAGAAGATGAACAAGAAGAAATAATGAAGTTAGTGATGTTGCTTACAGCCCAGCCAGCCGGAAAGGCCCATATCAGGGCAGTTACCACACTGAAGTCAACCCAAAACAAATCGACAGCAGCAGCAGCAGCAGAAGACGAAGAAGAAGAAGAAGAAGAGACAGGGGCAGAGACAGCATATCGTTCACTCGAAACTAGGTCAAATCAGAAAGGCAACCTACCGCTATCATTCATAAAAGCAAAGATGTATTAAAACAACAACCACAACAACAACAACATTTGCAACCGTCTCCCTGAAGTATGTTACCTGATTTTCTTCATCTGAACGGGATCCTGCAGCGGCCAAAAGCTAGCGAATAAGATGAACAGACTGTAGAAAAACTTCTTGTCAGGCATGATGCTGCAGACGGTTTATTAAATTTTCAAATTCATTCTAAGAAGACAATTATATGAGAAAAAAAAGTTAAGTCTATACCATTTTGATACTAAATCAATTTAATCAGCGAAACTAGACGCTGCGACAACTGCTGTTTGGGAATTATTTCCCTACATTTTCAAAATCAGTTTATCAGAAATCTATTTGTAAAAATAATTTGACTTTATATCACAAATCAACTCAGTATTCAGAGGGTGTACATTTATTTGAAACTGATTTCCAATGTAAAAAATATGCTGTGGTGTAATGTGAAAAACAGCAGTTTTAGTTAAAAAAAAAATGGTTTTGAGGAAATAGGAACTCGCTTTCCGAGTTTTTGTCAAGCTTTCAAACTCATCCTATAGGTTAGGAAAGCAGACAGACAGACACACAACAACACACACACACACACACACACACACACACACACACACCACACACCACACACACACACACACATCACTGTGACAAACTGCGAGTGTGCAGAGAGAGAGAGAGAGAGAGAGAGAGAGAGAGAGAGAGAGAGAGAGAGAACATATGAGTGTTAATAGGGACCGTAGCTACTAACGTCCCTAGTGTGAACGAGTGGTCTGCAATATTATGTTCATCCATTTGTTGTGTATGGGGACAGCATTTCATTTTCGTAATGAACACTGGTCTTTGGTTTCTTCCTTTCTTGTCTTTTTATTCTTTATTGAATGACGAGGGAACACACTCTTTTTTCTCATTAAATAAAACTCTGCGTGTGTGTGTGTGTGTGTGTGTGTGTGTGTGTGTGTGTGTGTGTGTGTGAGCGCATGCGTGTATGTGTGTGTATGTGCGTGCGTGTGTGCGTGGTGTGTGTGTGTGTGTGTGTGTGTGTTGTGTGTGTGCGCGCGCGCGCCTCAGTGTGTGTGTGTATGTGTGTGTGTGTGGTGTGTGTGTGTGGTGGTGTGTGTGCGTGTGTGTGTGCGTGCGTGCGTGCGTGTGTGTGTGCTTTTTTTCTTTTTCTTCATGGTTCTCCCTGTCTTTTTAAAGTCTTTTTTGTGATTATATCTTCAATGAAGGAGAAGAGCCTCAGTGATGCAGAAAGAATACGTAGAGCAGCCAGCAGTCTTCGCCTTGCTCAAAGAACCACAAAAAAACTATATCATTGACGCGCACCGCTGCCTGTGTAAATCGAGTGACCGACTATCTCGGCACCCCTGCTGGCATCCCTGATACAGCAGAACAGTTCTTTCTGCTGCTGCTTGTCGCTGTGTTTTCAGAGAAGAATCCACAGAGGTCAATGTCCCAGTCTGTGGATTTAAATAATGTCAGAGTCCCAGCAGCACTTCAGAGACGGCAGCAGGTGTGCACACTGCCAAAGACAAAGACGAGACCAAAGGCATCATACGAAAGACGGAAGAGCATCATCAACCACTGTTTCTTTCCATTTGTGTACGGCGAAGCAGTCAGTGATCCAATGTTCACACGTTAACATCACGTTATTGTTGTTTCTCCCGCGCCAAAAAATCAACGGTGTTGCAAAATTCTAAGCCGCGGACAAGTTAAGGTAAGGTTATGAATTCCCTGTCATCATCTTGAATGAAAGAACATTCAGAAAATGAAAATATTTTCTTAAAGTCCGAGAATTTGTCAGTTCTTTAACCACTTGAATTTTTCTGTGCTGTGGAAGATTCAGCTTGTTAACGTTTACTCCAAGATCATTTTCCAGAGTCGACTGAACTGAATTCTGTCAGTTATTTTGATAATTCCTCTTTTCCTACCTGTACCTGTAAGGAGCACTGTGCATTTATCTGCTTTGAAACGAACCGGCCATTCTACTAAACTGTTTTTTTATTATATTGTTGTTGTTGCTATTTTCTGGAATATCGCATCGAATATCTGCATAACATTACGTCATGTAACATATTTGGCCAAGAACGGTTTTGTTTCATTCAATACCGTATCACACACAAGTAATTCTAGACCATGAAATACAACCATTTAAAGAACACAACTTCATAGAATCCCTGTCCTTTTGTGCTCGTTAGTTTCCATGTTCCTATGAGTGAACCAAGATCTAGATACACGCCAGCGACGTGACTTTCTTTCATTTTATGGCAGTTGTATGTGCAGCATCGAATCGAATGCTTTGACCAAGTCAGCCCATGTAAATGATATCACGTCATCTCCAGGCATAAGTTACAAGCTTACATGTAGTTCTCTATGAAGGCGAGCAATTTTGTAGTAACTGGTCTTCAGTCCGACCAAAAGCCATGTTGTAGGTCCAACAACTGTTCTCTTTGCTGCGTGAAATTATCAACAAAGAATAGATTCTAAGACTCAACATACAACTCTTGACAGGTCAACCATTCTGTAACAACCAGAGTTAGTTTGTTTCTCTTTTTCAATCAAGAGTGACGAGGTTTTGTTGAGCTTCTTTTTCATGACATTGATAGCTGTAGCGTGTAGTAGTTGTAGCCTGGTTTCTTTCATTTCAGGGGAGCTTGTCCCCAGCTTCGTGGCTTGTCCTCTCTGTCAACACCTTGGGATGAAATGTGTCTGGTCCTCACCTGTCTTAAAACGGATTTAACGCCGGATACTTTTACGGACATTTGTATCTGGTTTTGATGGCAGAGAGACTAGAGCATTCAGCAAACAACAACAACAAATCAAACTGACAAAGCCGAGATGAAAGTGATCACCCATGACACGCGAAGCCCAAACACACTTGGGCAGCAGAAAACGAGGGCACATAACAGCGCCGTTAGCCCACAAACTCAAGAACACCAAAGCGCTTGCAATTACAATCAAATGTTTGTAAGACCTGAAATTGTTAAAACACACAAAGAACACCAGAGCAGCAGTTACATCTAAATGTTTGTAAGACTTACAAATGTTAAAACGCACAAAGAATGCTAGAGCAGCAGTTTCAACTAAATGTTTGTAAGACTTACAATCGCTAAAACATACAAAGAACACTAGAGCTGCAGCAGCAACAACATAAGGCTTCTGTGACTCAGCATTGTTAAAACACACAAAGAACTGTTCTACTCATAAGAGATCCGATAATCTGTGGAATAAGGTTTATCAGTTCTGTTAAAAAGAAAAAAAAAAGAACTGGAGAGCAATATGAAGACGGGGAAAAGAATAAATTTTAAAAGCAAAAAAAAAAAAAAAGGTCGGGGGGAGCAGGGTGGGCGTTGTGTGTGTGTGTGTGTGTGTGTGTGTGTGTGTGTGTGTGTGTGTGTGGTGGTGTGTGTGTGTGCGTGTGTGTGTGCGTGCGTGCGTGCGTGCGTGCGTGTGTTGTCCTTGAAGAAAGGCATCCAGTAAACTTTGCTTGCCTCTCCCCACTCCCTCGCATCCACTTCTGTTCGGGCACAAAATGGAGCCTTCGCCAGCACAGCAAAACATTGCTGAATAACCACTTATCAGCTGGGCTTTGCCTTTCCTGGCAATATATGGCGTAAGTCAAAGACAATGTTGTCCTGTCTGCCTCATTCATAACCTTAGCTCAAACTACACACACACACACACACACACACACACACACACACACACACACACACACACACTCACACACACACACACACACACACACACACACTCACACACACACACACACTCACACACACACACACACACACACACACACACACACACACACACACACCACACGCACACACACACACACAGAGAAGGGTGGGGGGTGGGGTCATCAACTCTGGTGGGCAAAAACGAAGGGTACCTAAGCGCTAACTCGATCTGCATAGTAGGCCTACTGTAACATTCTCTTTGGCAGTTCTCTGAGCCTTTCCCGGCGCGTGGGTACTGACTGTCCGAGCTGTACAATCCGAAATGATTACAATAACTTTTTTTTTAAAGCAAAAAAAAAACAACAAAAAAACAACAACAACAACAAAAAACAAGCAAACAAAACAAAACAAAACAAAACAACAACAACAACAACAAACACCCCCAAGAGAACGCTGGGTTTTATTGGATACAATCGCCAGTTGATGAACCAGTCAAGCTGTTACGGGAGAAGAGTAACTACCTAAACTATGAACGGGGCAAAAAATGAACAGTCAACGTTTCTATCACTTGAACATTTTAATATTCCCTGAAAACATCATAACTTTACACTAGATGGTGTTCACTTTGCAATAACACTAACTTCACAGTTTGAATGTTATTGAAGGGAAAATTGTAATTATCTTGCTCACCGGTTCCTTGTTCCCCATTTAATAGCAGGCCAGATCTGACCTCCTGGACCCGACGTACACTTAATGGGTGTGTCCGTGGGTCATATTCCATCTTTCCGCCAAGTATCGTTCAGATCGATTGAAGCATGTCTACAGGTCACCGTGTTTATGAGTTGCCGAATCTGTCAGTCACCGTATTTGTACGTCACCTGGTCTATACGTCACAGTGCCTAAACTACGTTGCTAAGTCGGTATGTCTAACCCTAACCCAAACCCTAACCCAAACCCAACCCCTAACTCTAACTGAACCATAACCCTGACCAGACACTAGCCATAATTCTGATCTTGACCCTAACCCTAATATATCATAGACAAGGTGACATACACAGACACGACGTTGTACAGAACCTTCTTTATACGGTGACTCAGCGATCTGGTGACACATAGACACGTTGACATAGAGACATGGTGACACATAGAGACACGGTGACATAGAGACACGGTGACATAGAGACATGGTGACATAAAGACATGGTGACATAGAGACACGGTGACATAGAGACACGGTGACATAGAGACACGGTGGACACAGAGCACGTTGACATAGAGACACGGTAACACTAGAGACACGTTGACATAGAGACACGGTGACATAGAGACACGGTGACATAGAGACATGGTGACATAGAGACATGGTGACATAGAGACATTGTGACATACAGACATGGTGACATAGAGACATGGTGACATAGAGACACGTTGACAAGAGACACGTTGACATAGAGACATGGTGACATAGAGACATGGTGACACAGAGACATTGTGACACAGAGACACGGTGACACAGAGACACGGTGACATAGAGACACGATGACATAGAGACATGGTGACATAGAGACATGGTGACACATAGACACGTTGACATAGAGACATGGTGACACATAGAGACACGGTGACATAGAGACACGGTGACATAGAGACACGGTGACATAGAGACATGGTGACATAAAGACATGGTGACATAGAACACGGTGACATAGAGACACGGTGACACAGAGACACGGTGACATAGAGACACGGTAACATAGAGACACGTTGACATAGAGACACGGTGACATAGAGACACGGTGACATAGAGACATGGTGACATAGAGACATGGTGACATAGAGACATTGTGACATACAGACATGGTGACATAGAGACACGTTGACAGAGAGACACGTTGACATAGGACATGGTGACATAGAGACATGGTGACATAGAGACATTGTGACACAGAGACACGGTGACACAGAGACACGGTGACATAGAGACACGGTGACATAGAGACATGGTGACATAGAGACATGGTGACATAGAGACACGTTGACATAGAGACATGGTGACATAGAGACACGTTGACATAGAGACATTGTGACATAGAGACATGGTGACATAGAGACATGGTGACATAGAGACAAGGTGACAGAGAGACACGTTGACATAGAGACATGTTGACATAGAGACATGGTGACATAGAGACATGGTGACATAGAGACACGGTGACAGAGAGACACGTTGACATAGAGACACGTTGACATAGAGACATGGTGACATAGAGACATTGTGACATAGAGACACGGTGACAAAGAGACACGTTGACATAAAGACATGGTGACATAGAGACACGGTGACATAGAGACATTGTGACATAGAGACACGGTGACATAGAGACACGGTAACATAGAGACACGGTGACATAGAGACATGGTGACATAGAGACATGGTGACACATAGACACGGTGACATAGAGACAGGTGACATAGAGACACGTTGACATAGAGACACGGTGACATAGAGACACGTTGACATAGTGACATGGTGACATAGAGACATGGTGACATAGTGACATGGTGACATAGAGACACGGTGACATAGAGACACGGTGACATAGAGACACGTTGACATAGTGACATGGTGACATAGAGACACGGTGACATAGAGACACGGCGACATAGAGACATGGTGACATAGAGACACGGTGTGACATAGAGACACGTTGACATAGAGACACGGTGACATAGAGACACGTGACATAGAGACATTGTGACATAGAGACACGGTGACACAGAGACACGTTGACATAGAGACAGGGTGACACAGAGGCAGGGTGACACAGAGACACGGTGACACAGAGACACAGTGACATAGAGACATGGTGACATAGAGACACGTTGACACAGAGACATGGTGACACAGAAATATGGTGACATAGAGACACGGTGACATAGAGACATGGTGACACAGAGACACGTTGTACACAGAGACACGGTTGACACAGAGACACATGGACACAAGAGACAAGGTGACACAGAAATATGGTGACATAGAGACATGGTGACAAGAGACATGGTGACACAGAGACATGGTGACGGACAGACATGGTGAGCATAGACATGGTGACATAGAGACACGGTGACATAGAGACACGGTGACATAGAGACACGGTGACATAGAGACATAGGTGACATAGAGACAGGTGACGCATAGACACGGTGACATAGAGACACTGGTGACATAGAGACACGGTGAGACATAGAGACATGGTGACACAAAAGGACATGGTGATGCATAGACATGGTGACACAGAGACACGTTGACATAGAGACACGGTGACATAGAGACACTTTGACATACTAACATGGGACATAGAGATATGTTGACATAGAGACATGGTGACATAGAGACATGGTGACATAGAGACATGGTGACATAGAGACATGATGACATAGAGACATGGTGACATACAGACATGGTGACATAGAGACATGGTGACAGAGCCATGATGACATACTGACATGGTGACATACAGACATGGTGACATATAGACACGGTAACATAGAGACACGGTGACATAGAGACATGGTGACATACAGACATGGTGACATATAGACACGGTAACATAGAGACACGGTGACATAGAGACATGGTGACATAGAGACATGGTGACACATAGACACGGTAACATAGAGACACGGTGACATAGAGACACGGTGACATAAAGACATGGTAACATAGAGACACGGTGACATAGAGACACGGTGACATAGAGACACGGTGGACATAGAGACACAGTGACATAGAGACATGGTGACATAGACACACAGTGACATGGAGACACGGTGACATAGAGACACGGTGACATAGAGACATGGTGACACAGACACACAGAGACACGGTGACATAGAGACACGGTGACATAGAGACATGGTGACATAGAGACATGGTGACATAGAGACACGGTGACATAGAGACACAGTAACATAGAGACACGGTGGCATAGACACACAGTGACACAGAGACACGGTGACATAGACACACAGTGACATGGAGACACGGTGACATAGAGACACGGTGACATAGAGACACGGTGACATAGAGACATGGTGACATACTGACATAGAGACACATTGACATAGAGACACGGTGACATAGACACACAGTGACATAGAGACAGGGTGACACAGACACACAGTGACACAGAGACACGGTGACATAGAGACACGGTGACATAGAGACACGGTGACATAGAGACATGGTGACATACTGACATGGTGACATAGAGACACGGTGACACATTGACATAGAGACACGGTGACATAGACACACAGTGACATAGAGACAGGGTGACATAGAGACAGGGTGACACAGACACACAGTGACATAGATACACGGTGAGATAGAGACACGGTGACATAGAGACACGGTGACATAGACACACAGTGACACAGACACACAGTGACACAGAGACACGGTGACATAGAGACACGGTGACATAGTGACACGGTGACATAGAGACACGGTGACATAGTGACATGGTGACATAGTGACACGGTGACACAGAGACACGGTGACACAGAGACACGGTGACATAGAGACACAGTGACACGGTGACATAGAGACACAGTGACACGGTGACATAGAGACACAGTGACACAGAGACACGGTGACATAGAGACACGGTGACACAGGAACACGGCGACACAGAGACACGGTGACATAGAGACACGGTGACATAGTGACACGGTGACAAATCGATTCAGTAGTTTAAACTTAATCATCTTGTTAACAGTCCGACAAGCAAACAGATGAAGGGAGGTGACAATACAATTTCTTTTGACAAAGCCAGTAACACAAACAAATGAACAATTTGACGACGAAAACCCGCTTTCTTTTGGTATTCGATTATGAAATCTGACTGTTTTTTTTTTTTTTTTTCTAGAATAACAGGGGTGGATGAACCGCTTTCTTCAGGCTAACTGTGATGACAGTCAATGCTCCCCTCCCCACCTGTTCCCTTCCTGCCACCGCCCTGCCCCCCCCCCCCCCCCCCCCTCCCCTTCCCTTCTCAGATTAACAGATAG
>CM065720.1:8609963-8612463 GCA_033310375.1 Conus canariensis
TCAGTCAGGCGAGAAGGAAGGCGCAGTGGGCCGTGAAACCGGTGAAAGTGTGGTGGGGGTAGAGAGTGATGACCGGGCAAAGTGTTAATAGGTTTTACCTGTCGACTAATTACTGCTGCTGGGCTGCGTGGCTTGCCGGGCTGGAGGCGAGGTGGAGGGGGCGACGTGCTGGGTGCTGCTGATAAGGGGGGTACAGGGAGGGACGGCTGCCGCCTGGCTTCTGACCCGTCTCTGACACACAGGTGATTAGGTTTTTTTCTGCGTGCCTTGTCAGTTTTTTTTTGTTTTTTCTTTCTTTCTTTCTTTCTTTCTTTCTTTCTTTTCCTCCTCTTCCACCAACACCTCCTCCTCCTCCTTCTTCTCTATCGTCATCGTCGTCGTCGTCGTCGTCATCATCATCATCATTATCATCATCATCATCATCATCATCATCATCATCTCTCTTCTTCTTCTTCTTCTTCTTCTTCTTCTTCTCTCTTCTCTCTTCTCCTCCTCCTCCTCCTTCTCCTCCTCCATCATCATCATCATCATCATCGTCATCATCATCATCATCTCCTTCTTCTTCTTCTTCTTTTTCTTCTTCTTCTTCTTCTCCTCCTCCTCCTCCATCATCATCATCATCGTCATCGTCATCATCATCATCATCATCGTCGTCGTCATCATCATCATGATGTCATCATGATCATGATCATTTTCTTCTTCTCCTTCTTCTTCGTCTTCTCTTGCTTGCAGGGGTGAAGGATAGGGTTTGGGGCAGAGAAATGGGAGGATACCTCCTCTCCTCCCATTTCTCTGGCTTTGAGGGGATCCAAAGGTGGGGGGTGGATGGAGTCGGGAGAGGGAGGAAGAAGAGGGTTGGGGTAGATGGATAAGGGAGTGATGGAAACACGGTGGCTCTGGAAATCTGTGTTGGAGTGTGCAGAATCTAGCAGAAACCACGCCCCGGTTCTGTTTGTTCTGGCATACTGTGGTCTTCCATGGGTGTTGACACTGAACCCTCTAATACTGATCATCATTGTTTTCATGTCTATTTTTCCTTAAAGTAGGTTGAGAACAGAGAGAGCATCTGGAGAAAACAGTGTTGGCTTACCCACGTCTATTAATTTCGTACGGACACATTGTGATGATAGTCATCTTAAAATGAATAAATATGTGTATTTTCTTTCTTAGTGAGGGATGTGAGCCCTTTGCTGACTGAATCATACAATTGCCTTCTACCAGTCTTTCTTTCTTTTGTCTTTTCACTTCTGTTTGATTTATTTTTCGCGTGCAACAGAATGGGTGTTGAGGGGTTAGGTGCGGATTTTGGTCGTTCATGTGTGCGTGCGGTATATTCGTGTACTACAATGTGGATGCCATATAAGCAGTTATGAGTAGAAAGTTTTGATATAATTTCGTTTATGAGAGAATGCGCGCGTGTGTGTTTGATCTCTGTCCCTGTTTCTATGTGTGTGTGTGCGTTGTGTGGGGGGGGGGGGGGGGGGGGGTGCGTGCGTGCGTGTGTGCGTGCGTGCGTACGTGCATGCTTGCCTGTGTGCGTGCGCGCGTTCGCGTGTGTATGTACTGTATGTGTGTGGGGGAGGGAGGGGTGGTGGTGGTGGTGATGGTGAGGGGTGAGTGTGTGTGTATGATGTCTTTGTGTTATGCCTCGATTTCTTTCTTTTTAAAGAAAATATATGCATTTTGATACAGCAGTGTCAAAAATGACAGTCATGATAATCAATGTGCTCTCTTTTGTGCAATTCTTAATCATCCATATTTTATCAATGTAATTCTTGTACGTTTGTATCTATAGTGTTTTTACTTTTCAGTCCAATGGCCCATTTGCCTTTATTGTCACATCTGACACAATTTCCTTTTTTTTTTTTTTTGTAAAGTGCTTGTTTCGTGCCAGAATTTCTGGAAAGTTGAATTTGAATCATAGGTAGAAGCAAGGAAATGTCGAAATGTCTTAAAAGCTTGTATACGCAGACGAGGATCAGTGAAGGAGGAAGGGAGATGGGGGAGGAGAAGAACGACCCTAAATGAGGTTGGTTAGGCAGATATTTAAAACCGGCATCTGCTTGTGCATGTGGTCTAACTTTCCATATCCCTCATTTCTTATTTGACTGTACCGGTACAAGAAGTCACTTTCAGCCTCTTCATGATAAGATCAAGTCCAACCTTTCGCTGACTATGTCTAGTGTTTTCAGTCCCAGTTATGAGAATGGTTGGAGTCTGGCAATGTTGGCTGTTTGTCTGATTAAATCTCATCCACTTGGAAGATATTTTTAACTCTTCCACCGCCCCACCCCCTCCTCACTGCCTCTCCCCCCCCCCTCCCCAACAGTTTTTTTTTCCCAATTCGCTTATTTTTGAAATGTTAAAAATCTTATTCTATGCATAACCATTAAGTATGGTTCGGCGTCTAATTTGCACGTAGAGCAAGGCTTTTCATCCCCTATCCCACACCCTTCCCCCCCCCCCCTCCCCAATCCATATACACCCATAAGCTGTTCGA
>CM065720.1:8622463-8624963 GCA_033310375.1 Conus canariensis
GGCACCAATGGATTCATAACTCTTCCCGTTGGCACCAATGGATTCATAACTCTTCCGTTGGCACCAATGGATTCATAATTCTTCCCGTTGACACCAATGGATTCATAATTCTTCCCGTTGGCACCAATGGATTCATAACTCTTTCCGTTGGCACCAATGGATTCATAACTCTTTCCGTTGACACCAATGGATTCATAACTTCCCGTTGGCACCAATGGATTCATAACTTCCCGTTGGCACCAATGGATTCATAATTCTTTCCGTTGCACCAATGGATTCATAATTCTTTCCGTTGACACCAATGGATTCATAACTCTTCCCGTTGGCACCAATGGATTCATAATTCTTTCCCGTTGACACCAATGGATTCATAACTCTTCCCGTTGCACCAATGGATTCATAACTCTTCCGTTGGCACCAATGGATTCATAATTCTTCCCGTTGACACCAATGGATTCATAATCTCTTCCCGTTGACACCAATGGATTCATAACTCTTCCCGTTGGCACCAATGGATTCATAACTCTTCCGTTGGCACCAATGGATTCATAACTTCCCGTTGCACCAATGGATTCATAATTCTTTCCGTTGGCACCAATGGATTCATAATTCTTTCCGTTGACACCAATGGATTCATAACTTCCCGTTGGCACCAATGGATTCATAATTCTTCCCGTTGACACCAATGGATTCATAACTCTTCCCCGTTGGCACCAATGGATTCATAACTCTTCCCGTTGGCACCAATGGATTCATAATTCTTCCCGTTGACACCAATGGATTCATAACTCTTCCCGTTGGCACCAATGGATTCATAACTCTTCCCGTTGGCACCAATGGATTCATAATTCTTCCCGTTGACACCAATGGACTCACAATTCTTTCCCCTCCTTGGTGATGCCCCAGAGCACTATTTCTCAAGAAATTAAACAAGACTCTGGATTCCACACCACACGGAGTTGCGCAGGAGGAACAACACAATGTGGGCTGGATATGGGCTAAAGCATTCCCAGTTCATTTTGTTACGAAAAATAATTCCAAACGTGTGAAATAAATAGTACGTAACTGCTTTCAGTGGTAGCAACAGTCATATTTACTTAAAAAGGGTTGAACACGTAACCAGTTAACGTTTGACAAAAAAGGAACATTTGGTCAAATCTGGTCTCTACTGAAAAAAAGCACCACCACTACCATCGCCACCAACCACACCTGCAAACACGTTCATTCTGTCAATGTCTTTGACGTAGATATTCAACGCGAAGACGACATATGTTATCTTATATACATTTCCATCGCTCGAAAATGGCCATGTGTTTGCATTCTCTCTCTCTCTCTCTCTTCTCATCTCTCTCTCTCTCTCTCTCTCTCTCTCTCTCTCTCTCTCTCTCTCGTGATATGTACGTGTGTAGTTCTGAGATACGAAGAGTTAGCAATCTTACGTGAGCGTACATTTGTGTGGACTGGGAATTCTGTCGACAATTTTCATACTGCAGATGGTAGGAGTGCCATTATCCGAATGCTAGTTACATCTGCATTTTTTAACCATAAAATAACCAGATTTAGTCATGGTAAAGTAAGATACTAATATTCAAATCTGCCAAATTTGCACAGTACAATAGAAGGTACTTTCAACTGAGCTGCTAGTGTCATACTGCCAGTAAACTAGAAAGTCTCGTGAAGAATTGTTGAACGGATCATGGTACTTTGAATTTGTCTGACAAACAAGTGGGAAGAAAACGAACAACAAACAAACATACAAAGAACAAGAAGAAACCAATTCTTCACGCTCACTGAGTAACAACAGTATCATACACGCTAGCTCGCATAGACATACACACAGACACACACAGACACACACAGACACACCACACAACACACACACACACATACCAAGGCACAGGCAGCCAGACAGATGGATACACAGACAGGCAGACAGACACTCACACATACACAGACAGACAGACAGACAGACAGACAGACAGACACAGACACAGACAGACACACACACACACACACACACACACACACACACACACACCCCCGCGCTCTTGCACGCCCACCCTCGCATCCTCTCCCTCCCAGTTTCTTTGTTATATGATATGATAATGCAATGTCAAAAAACAAACGAAAAAGAACAGATTTGGCGGCAACCAGAGCTTAGGTTTTTTGTCCGTTTTTTTTTTTTTTTTTAATCGCTGAAAAATCATTTGGCACATGTTCCTGTTTAGTGTCACTTGTGTGGTAATGTGGGCATGTAGAAACAAAAAATCCTGAGTGACGGCGTGTAAACCTATCGCTCTGTGTCGCTCTCTATCTAATATATAGGCCTACTATCTATATCTGTCTGTCTGTCTGTCTGTCTGTCTGTCTTCTCTCTCTCTCTCTCTCTCTTCTCTCTCTCTCTCTCTCTGTATTTGTGTGTGTGTGTGTGTGTGTGTGTGTGTGTGTGTGTGTGTGTGTGTGTGTGTGTGTGTGTGTGTGTGTGTGTGTGTGTGTGTGT